>PKML01061058.1:265047-321783 GCA_002933935.1 Eutrema yunnanense
GGATCCTTCCATGATCTATCTAGATGTCATTTCACACAATCAAGCAATTCCCTTAGCCTAGAACACTTAAACAAGATTAAGCCACTCTCATGGTCTTAATCACTTTGTTAATCACCAAATCAAGAACAAACCATCGCTTGTGATAGGATGATTAACAAACAATAAACATAGGTTCCTATGGCCCTAATACTCCTTAGACAACTACTCTCATAGGCTAAGAAAGCAAAATCCCTTATTTGGTTCTATGGGGATTTTCATCGAACACCTTGTGTGCATGAATTCCCTAATATCTAGATTAACTATATCTAGCCTAATCTAGCATTATGAACACCAAATAAGAGAGGGAAGATGTAAAATAAGTCCTAGACATCAAGATCTACCACGAAATTCACCTAATCTACCTCATCCATGAGCTTAAAAAGATATACTCACTAATCATGAAAAACACACCAAATCTTGTGAAAGAGGTGATGTTAATCATGATTAGGGAATAGGAATGTGAAAGATTAGATAGAGATGAAAAGATATAACCTTAAACCTGCATAAATCAAAAGAATCCAAGGGAAAAATCCCAAGAACCCTAAAAAGACAAGGTCTTGTTCTAGAGAGAAAAAGAGAGAGAAAAAGGGAGAAAAAACATAAAAAATGAGATAGATCTAAAAAATGGGTTTTTAAAATATTTTAAAGGTGTTTCTTGAGCTGGGTAGGATTGGATCAACCCGAGAAAAATCGGATATTGACCCGGCCAAAATTTGGATTTTTGGTCGAAAGTTTTTGGACCGGGTGGAATGGACCGGACGGAAGGCATCCGGTGCAAAGTTGTGTTTTCTCGGCCAGGCGGATATACCTTCAGTGAATCGGCCATAACTCCCGAACCTGACATCCAAAAGACCTTAAATCACCTCCAGAAGACTTATAACTCGTTCCTCTACAATTTCTGTGAAGAACACAGAAGCTGAATCGGAGTTGAAACCCTACGTCTGGGTTGATCTTTCAGACGTCGTATTTGGAGCAGAACTCGTTTGGATGCTAGACAGACGTGTCCTTGCTATATTTGCCATATATCTTGAACGGCTGATCTGAATGACATGAAACCACAACTAAACGAATGTCAGCTCGATTCTCTATGACTTTTATCAAGACCTCAGATTAAACTGGGCACGGGAAGATCTTCATTTGGCCTGATCTTTGGGTCACTTCGGCTGATGCTGTAACTTGGATGTGTGAATGCTGCTGTGTTGGACCGTGTGGCTTCTGGCCTGTCATGGATTTGTGAACGGGCCGGTTATCTCTCATGTGCTAGGACCGGATGGATCAGACCAGATGGAAGGCCCGCGGTGTGGTTGGCCGGTACAAAGCACTAGTTTCTCGACCAGGCAGATACGTCTCCAGTCAAACCATAGTACCTCTCGAACCACTAGTCCGAATGGCATGATTCAACTTCCCCTGGACAGCTAACTCACCCCTCTACAACGTTTATGAAGGTCGTCCAAGCCGATTCTGATCGGAAGGTCTCCGTCCAGCCACATATTTCCGGCGTCTTGGATGGACTTTACACTCCACTTTGGTCCAAACCTCCAAATATGCCCAATTGCCTCTAATTACCTAGAAAATACTCCAAAACATGCAAGAATGCACTATACCTAATGCAAGTGTCCTAATCTCTAAATGAGACTTAAATGCAAGTCAAAACCATGGTTATGCATGTAAATTACACAAAACTCTAAGTGGGATACATGCTAAAACATGCAATATATGAGCATATCAATTCCCCCAAACTTAAACCTTTGCTTGTCCTCAAGCAAACAAGAATAAAGAAAGGGAGAAGACTAAAACTGGGAGCTCAAATCCAAAAGTGCCATAAAAAGAATTCAACTCAATGTCCAAGTTACTAGCCCTAAGATGCGATCAAACAAGTCTACTCAAAAAGAGCTAGCCATATCCTTCCCTATACGAATTGAATTCAAGCCTTAGCCTACACAAGTATTCATGTCATCCCATCCTTTAACATTCATTAATCATTTCAAGTGAATCATGCTCATGCAAGGCAAGTGAATCCATTTGGCTAGGGTAAAGGTCTTGAGACTAAGATGCTTGACTAGATCTACATGCAAACCTATCCTTGTCGCCCTAAACTCAACACTTTTTGCCAAGCTTACTCGAAAAATTAGGCCTCACATACGCACACCAAAGATTTTGGCTCGAAAGGAGGGTAGGTTAAAGGTATGGTAAACCGTTCCAATGATGGTAATCAGCTACTTGGACTAGCAAAAGAGTGGTGGAAAGGATAAGAGAGCCCAAGTATGTATATGGTAACCATGAGTTCACTATGCAATGCACAAGCATGATAATTTCAATTTCAAAATTATGGTTTGCACTTAGGTATTATTAGAATCAAATAAAAACTTGCTTTAGCTAAGACCCTAGTAATGAAACGCAAGATCGAGATATGGTTCATCCTTGATTTCAACACGAGATCAAAAGCATCAAACAACAAGCAACGAGGACATTGAATCAAGCCCTAAAAATAATACTTTATAAGGATAAATCTGTCATTGCTCCTAATGCTCATGCAAAGCTACTTAAAATGCTATGCATATAGACTCAATCCTAGATATGAAATGCAAAAAAATTTCAAAATTTTCAAATTTGTTGAAAATGCATGATATGCATGAGACTCAAGATGAAAAAGGCAAAATAAGAACACCAAAAACAAAGTTAAATAACACACAAACCCTCCTCCAAACTTAAATTACACAGTCCCTTGTGTAAGAGAAGCTTAAGAGAGTGCTAAACAATGCATGAAAGAAAGAAGAAGATATGATTCTAAATGCAATGTACAAAGTTTGGAGTATTACCTTGGAAGTGAATGGAGGGAACGAGAGTGATCACCTCAATCCTACACACCTTTGTCCTTAGGTCCATGACCATTATACTATCAAGAACCTTGCAACCACTCAACAAAAGATCAAAAAGAACAAGAAAACATAGAAAAACATGAAAATAAAGTATGTACAATGATAAGTTTGGGGTGTCTCCCAAGAGCACTTTGTTTAAATTCACTAAGTTTGACTTTGGTTACCCTTTTAGGTGGGTGAGAGAGGAGTGTGAACACTCCATGGTGGATCTTTGAGTTCAAGGTGAAGAACCTTGCTCATGACCTCTTCAAGACCGGCTTGCCCTTTCTTCTTGAGCTCCGGTGTGAGGATCGTCTTGACCGAGGAAAAAGGCTTGGATCGGCCCTTGCACTTGATCTTGTACTCGATCACTCCATCTTTGTACTTCCAAGGAGTGAGAGTCATCATAGAAGGTTGGCTTGGCTCGGACCTAGACCCATGAATGATACGATTTCCCTAAGATTGCACACTCGAGATCGGTAAAAGTTGGATAATTCTTGATGAACAAGGCGGCAGAATGAATGGCTGCATCGAGAGCTATGAACGACACTCGGTAAACCAGGTTTTGATCCGCTGGCTAACCACCTAAGCATCGGTTGTGACTCGTTGGCTAACCACCAAAGAATCGGTTTGTTTTCGTTGGCTAACCACCAAAGAAAACGAGTGAAGTCGTTGGCTAACCACCAAGGATTTCGAAAGTTCCAAAGGAACAAAAGAGAGAATTCTCTAAAAATATTTGATTAAAATGTTGGATGATTTTCGTGGCTGTGTTACAAGAGATTATAAAGAAAACACAAAGACTTGCATGAAGGAGAGAGAGAACAATAACTCTCCTCGAAAATGACCGAACATTAAAACTTAGTTTTGAAAGTTGAAATATGACTCTTGCTCTTCCTCTTGTTTATTCTTCTTGGTGGCATGAATTTGAACTTCTTATTGGGCTTAGAAATGTATCCTGGATGCCACAAAAATGTTTGCAAGCTCCTAAGCCAAGTGGGCCTAGCATTCTTCAAGCATAGCACTAGTTCGACCCACTTAGGCAAATGGGGGAGAATCTTTGTTATCCGATGTACATTTCTTGTGATCTTGGTCTTGTTGGAAACACAAGAGATTAATGAACATTCTAAAAGTGGATGCGTAGCTAGATCTTTGGCATTGACGCGCACTGGGTATTGAATCAGATATGTGGACTTGAAAAATCCATTTCTTGTACGTATGAACTCCAATAGGGATTGTTCCAATTTTCATAATTGCTCTGATGAATCAAGATTCCAGTAAAATGTATTTTGTGGCTTGATTCTATCTGGTTTGTTTGGAAGAATTATTTGAACATGCGTAGGTCCAAATCGCATAACCTCGAGTCCGTCTTATTTGAAAATCGGATAGCTTCTTTACCTGAGCTTGGATTGGACTGAATCCACTTCGAGAATTGATCTAGATAAGGTGAGAATGTAGTCCAAGTGGTCGTTGGGAAGGAACAGTTGATAATCGACTTCTTTTGTGCTGCCCAAAGCACATGGTTCTTCTC
The DNA here is from genome assembly GCA_002933935.1 of Eutrema yunnanense. NCBI lineage: Eukaryota > Viridiplantae > Streptophyta > Magnoliopsida > Brassicales > Brassicaceae > Eutrema > Eutrema yunnanense. The sequence goes on from PKML01061058.1 coordinate 269,473, forward strand.
GGGTGGTTCCATTATCATATCAATCAAGCTTGCTTGATCCGTTTTCCATATTAGCCTTGCCCATTGTCTTCTTCTTTGCACCCTTGCTTCTTTCAACATCGTTCTCCATTATGATGGGAGGAAGCGGTTCCAAACAATCAATATCAACTTCCGAAGCTTCCTTAGCATAACCATAACCCAAATCCTCTCTCTCAAGAGACTTCTCTTTCTCTTCATAGACCTTTGCGGGTGGAGCTTCATCAACCATCTCACATCTACCCACATACTTTACTTTTTCATCACGAAGCTCATCATCCTCAATAGTAATTGTACCACAAAGCTTGTTGGAAGAAGTCCTCATTGGGTAATATACCTTGTCAACCACATTCAAGAGAACTACCCTTTGATCTTTGAAATCCATTCTAGCACCGGTAGTAAGTACGAATGGGGTTCCAAGGAGAAGTGGGAGCTTGTTGGTCTTCTTCATTTCCATAACAACGAAATCCGTTGGAACTATACAATTTCCCACTTTAAGCGGATATTGTTAAGGCCAAGCGGTTTCCGTGAAGAGGCATCTCCGAAAGTGATGGGTGATGAGTGGTGAGTGAGGTTTCTTATACCTAGATTCGTTAGCATCTCACGGGACATGACGTTCACACTTGAACTGGGGTCACATAAAGCATCCTCAATCTCCAAATCTCCAAGAGAGCAAGCTATAGAGAACTTACCGGGATTACCAAGCTTGTGGAGAAACTTAGGCTCGATCCTAGTTGTGCTTGGTGAATCTTTGCAATAAACACTACCCTTGTCTTCAGCCAAGGTCACGTCCTCATCTTCCTTAAGGGTCACTCCCCCATCTTGTTCCTCAATGTCCCCATTGAGCTTCAAGGGAGCGTCTCTAAGGGGAAGGTGTTCAACATGTGAACCGTGAAGGAGAAGCTCAATTTCCCTAATGGCGGTTTCATGATCATCAATGGGACGTGATTCGTTTGAGAAGACGGCATTGCAATACGCCTTTGAGGTTTGTATTGCTTTCCCGTTTGAAGAGCTTTGTTGCACTTTGTCTTCATTGGCTCCCTTGGTCTCCATTTGTTGAACTTTTGAACTCAATGCCTCAAGCTTCTTGTGGAGATCATTGTATGAGCAAGCTACTTTGGTATTTATTTCCTCCATCTTCTTGCTCTTATCCAATGCTCCACTAGCTTGTCCTTGTAGAATTTGTTGAAGCATGTTCTTCATATCAAGGTCTTGAGGCATGAAGTTATGTCCTTGAGTTTGTGGGATAAAGCTTTGATGAAAGCCACCTTGGTTCCCTGGAAAGTTGTTCTTGGGAGCATAGCTTTGTTGGTGATTAATGGGGGCTTGACCTTGGTTGCCATAGTTGTTGTTGAAGCTTCTTTGATAGCCATCATTATTCTCAACATAATGCACTTCTTCTTGGTTTCTCAAATCCACCATTTGTTCTTGGAATCCTTGGTTTGCCTCACCATTTCCAACAAAGTGAACCGCCTTTTGAGATGTAGCGAGAAACTTGTCCAACTTGTCACTTAGAGCTTTCATCTCCTTTGTTCGTCGTTGCTCTTCAAAATCGCTTGTGGATCTTGTAGACCAATCAAACTCATCACCATATGTTCCGTCACTCAAGGCAAGGTTCTCAACCAACTCCATTGCTTCATTCACGTACTTGGCTAAAAAGTTCCCATTAGAAGCGGTATCAAGCAACATACGTATCTTGGGTAATGCTCCGCGGTATAGAGTGCTTAAGAGGGAATCATCCGTGAATCCATGGTGAGGGCATTGCGTTGTATATGCCCTAAACCGCTCCCACGCTTAATTGAAGCTCTCATTAGCGCCTTGAGTGAAGCTAGAGATCTCATTCCAGAGTTTGGCTGCTCTAGAAGGATAGAAAAACTTCGCAAGGAATGATGTCTTGCATTGGTCACATGAAGTGATGGAACCGTGAGGAAGGCTCTTTTCCCATTGCTTTGCCTTGTCCCCAAGAGAAAATGGGAACAACCTTAGCTTGAAACTATTTCCGGAGACGCCATTCATCTTTGTCAAGCCACAAATCCGGTCGAAGTGATCCAAATGATCAAGAGGGTCTTCTACCGCCAACCCATGAAACTTGTTGCTTTGCACCATGTTAATGAAGCTAACTTTGACCTCAAAGTCATTGGTCTCAACCGGTGGTGCTCGAATACCTTGGCGGTTGACATGAGCATTAGCCGCATCACCCGCTCCAACAATGTTATGACCATTACGGGCGGGTGGGTTGTGGTTTCCATTGCCACTGTGACCATGCTCTTTAGCTTGATGCTCTTGCACGTTCTCCATACCGAGCCTAGGAATGTTTGCAACCCGTTCCCTCTCTCTTCTTGCTCTAAAACCGCGGTGTAGAAGGTTGATGTCGTCACTTGGCTCAACAAGATTGTTGTTGCCTTTAGAACACAAGTTCATGAACCTACAAGAGAGAGCTAGAAAGAGAGATTAGTAAACAAAAGAAAGAAAAATGCTTTATCTCAAGAAGAAGTAAAATCCTAATGTTGAAAGCTAAACCCAATTGGCAACGGCGCCAAATTGATAGTAGGATTTTGGTGTGTATCAATTACTCAAATGCCTAAGTAGCCTATGAGGTATCGAATCCATGGGTATAAGTTCCAAGCACTAGGAATGCATACAACTTTCTAAGTTAAGCAAGCAAAAAAGGTTTTTTGGTTTCTAACAACCTAAATGATTCAAATTAAAGGCAAGAACACAAGTAAACAAAGCAAAAACGAGTTTAACAAATAGATAAAGGCAAGCCCTTGGATGAGGTTTTTGATTTTGGATCCTTCCATGATCTATCTAGATGTCATTTCACACAATCAAGCAATTCCCTTAGCCTAGAACACTTAAACAAGATTAAGCCACTCTCATGGTCTTAATCACTTTGTTAATCACCAAATCAAGAACAAACCATCGTTTGTGATATGATGATAAACAAGCAATAAACATAGGTGCCTATGGCCCTAATACTCCTTAGACAACTACTCTCATAGGCTAAGAAAGCAAAATCCCTTATTTGGTTCTTTGGGGAATTTCATCGAACACCTTGTGTGCATGAATTCCCTAATATCTAGATTAACTATATCTAGCCTAATCTAGCATTATGAACACCAAATAAGAGAGGAAAGATGTAAAATAAGTCCTAGACATCAAGATCTACCACGAAATTCACCTAATCTACCTCATCCATGAGCTTAAAAAGATATACTCACTAATCATGAATAACAGACCAAATATTGTGAAAGAGGTGATGTTAATAATGATTAGGGAATAGGACTGTGAAAGATTAGATAGAGATGAAAAGATATAACCTTAAACTTGCATAAATCAAAAGAATCCAAGGGAAAAATACCAAGAACCCTAAAAAGACAAGGTCTTGTTCTAGAGAGAAAAAGAGAGAGAAAAAGGGAGAAAAACATAAAAAATGAGATAGATCTAAAAAATGGGTTTTTAAAATATTTAAAAGGTGTTTCTTGAGCTGGGTCGGATTAGGTCAACCCGAGAAAAACCGGATATTGAGCCAGCCAAAATTTGGATTTTTGGTCGAAAGTTTTTGGACCGGGTGGAATGGACCGGACGGAAGGCATCCGGTGCAAAGTTGCGTTTTCTCGGCCAGGCGGATATATCTTCAGTGAATCGGCCATAACTCCCGAACCTGACATCCAAATGACCTTAAATTACCTCCAGAAGACTGATAACTCGTTCCTATATAATTTCTGTGAAGAACACAGAAGCTGAATTGGAGTTGAAACCCTACGTCTGGGTTGATCTTTCAGACGTCGTATTTGGAGCATAACTCGTTTGGATGCCAGACAGACGTGTCCTTGCTATATTTGCCATATATCTTGAACGGCTGATCTGAATGACATGAAACCACAACTAAACGAAAGTCAGATAGATTCTCTATGACTTTCATCAAGACCTCAGATTAAACTGGGCATGAGAAGATCTTCATTTGGCCTGATCTTTGGGTCACTTCGGCTGATGCTGTAACTTGGATGTGTGAATGCTGCTGTGTTGGACCTTGTGGCTTCTGGCCGGTCGTGGATTTGCGAACGGGCCGGTTATCTCTCCTGTGGTAGGACCGGATGGATCAGACCGGATGGAAGGCCCGCGGTATGGTTGGTCGGTACAAGGCACTAGTTTCTCGACCAGGCGGATACGTCTCCAGTCAAACCGTGGTACCTCTCGAACCACTAGTCCGAATGGCTTGATTAAAGTTCCCCTGGACAGATAACTCACCCCTCTACAACTTTGATGAAGGTCATATAAGACGATTGGGATCGGAAGATCTCCGTCCAGCCACATCTTTCCGGCGTCTTGGATAGAATTTGCACTCCACTTTGGTCCAACTCTCCATATATGTCCAATTGCCTCCAATTACCTAGAAAATACTCCAAAACATGCAAGAATGCACTAGACCTAATGCAAGTGTCATAATATCTAAATGAAACCTAAATGCAAGAAAAACCATGGTTATGCATGTAAATTACACAAAACTCTAAGTGAGATACATGCTAAAACATGCAATATATGAGCATATCAATACGTTTTTACAATTGGAGGTACTGCAATCTCTCTGCATTCTCAGAAGCAGACTCTAGTCGCCAGTTCCTAAATTATGCAGAAACTATTGCGCTCCATGAGGCATGTACAGAATGTGTATGGCTCAGATCTATGACTCATCACATTCAAGAAGCAAGCGGAATAGTCACCAATAAGGAGCCAACAATATTGTTCAAATATAATGTTGCATGTGTCGCTCAACTCAAAGAAGTATACATCAAAAGTGATAGAACGAAACATATTATTCCAAGATTTTTCTCTTACACTCAAGAACTCGAGAATAATCAAGAAGTCGATATCGAGTACATTCGTTCAAGTAACAATGCAGAAGATCTCTTTACAAAGGCTATTCCCACTATAACATTCAGAAAACATATTCAAAGTATTGGAATGCGTCATCTACGGGATTTATGAAGAGAATGCTATATCCATCATTCCAGGGGGAGATTGCGTTACTGTACTCATTTTCCCTTGTTGTGGTTTTTTATCCCATTGGGTTTTTCCATGATAAGGTTTCTAATGAGACAGTACGTAATACGTTAATAGTGATGGATAATCAAGGGGGAGTGTTAATAAATGGATAATGATTATCCATACTTTTACCGCCTCAACTTCTACCGCCTTTACTCTTAATATTTTACTTTACTTCACCTATAAATATGTACATCTCCCCTTTGTAAAATAAGATAAGTTCAATACGAAGTAATAAGAAAACTCTCTTCTCTCTCCCTTACATCACTATCACCTCATACACATAGTTTATAACAAAGCCGTCATATATTTTAGATTATCAACTTCTCAAAATTAAAGGTAAGGGTCAAAACAGACTACTTTGTGAGATGAACATGTTATTTGACATGAGTATTTCGCAAGCCCACCAGAGGACGATAATCCTAAATGACCTTAATAAGAAAAAAATAATCTCACATAACGTTTTGTGGAACCCGTATTTTAAAACACTAATAGAATTTTGAAAATATCCTTTATCTTTTACCGTTACATTTGTTTTTTTAAGTAAAATTTTATTATTTAATAAATTATTAAAAATAAAACTTTAAATAATTCGCAAAAAAATAAAAAAATACTTAGATTTTTTTATTTTGTTTATTAAAAGTGTTAATCTCTGAAATAATTATGCAAGTGTACAGCAAATGCAATATTATTTAAGGGTCGAATCCACTAGAGACCAAAGAATCACACTACGAGTTTATGAGAATGAAGTTAAGCTAAGATGAAAAATATGAGGTTTGTTTTAGGGTTGTGAATAGTGACGAAAATAACAATAAATAAACTTGAAAGCAAATAAAAACAATATAAAATCAGTAAAGTAAGTACTAGGTATCGGAAAATTCGTAGAGTATCATGGATCGATTTAATCTGATAATTTAGACATGGAATTCAATAAATATGTTCTGAACTCGAATAACGAATTAATAATTAACCTACTTCCGCAGTGCCAATTACTATGTTTAAACAACTTAATTCACTCAACTCCCGCTGGTTATTAAGTAGATAAACATGCATAAATAGTTCAAGTTCGATATGTTCACAAAGTCTGATAACTCAACTCCGGTCGGTTATCACGATTTGCTCATCTAAATCAATTCACATAATTTAACAACACTTTCGGTGAGTAAATATACCTATGAGCAGTAGCTAGATAGTCAATCAAGCAATAATCATTAAACATAAATTTAGATGAAGAACTTTACAGATAATCCCAATTCTAACAACCTAACGATCAATCCATGAACTCATTGAATACCGACAACCCAACTACTGACACATGACCAGAGATGAAACACATAGAGATATAAAGCAATTCATAATCATCAACTTCAAATAAAAGCAAGAGGATTTAGAAATCTTTTATATATCGAGATACAAAGGCGAGATCTTCTCCCGGGAAGCTCTTGAATCGAAAAAGTATGAAAGCCGTATAAAAATCGTGTGTAATGTTTAGAGGGGCGTGGCTGTGTTTATTGTGGTGTCTCTCTGCTTTGTGAGACTAAAAACAAGTATAAATAGCCTAAAAGTCGTCCTAGGGTTTCATTAAACCGAAAAGGGAGTTTTGGGTCGCGGGGGTCTTTTGGCCCGAGGTAAGACCCAATTCAGATGCGTCTTCAGTAAAATCGGTGTATCTACCTGATCACTACTCCAAATGACTTCAAATCAATTGCATATGAAATATAACTCAAAATGCTATCGTTCTAACAAATTTAATCTCAATCCATCAATGGGAAAGTATCCAATGAAGGTGAAACTTCTGATGCATATGTACTGTCCAATTGGAGAAATCCGCCTTTCTCGAGCTTTAGGTGATTGGCTGATCTTTTGGACTTGGAAACATGTCTTGGACGTGGTAAACTCCTTTTTGGCTCGATTTGCATCTTTTTGATGATTTGACCTATATAGACTTAAAAACTACAAATACGAGAAAATACCTCAAAAGCACAAAACCGAATGAAAATGCTTATATAAAATACTAAAATCCGTAATAAAAACATTAAATATAGAGTATATCATTTATACGTTTTCAAAAAGGTGCAAATAATATAAACAATTCAACTGATATAATTAGTTCAACTGATACAACTAGTACAACATATAACTAAGTCGGTAAATAATAAAAAGTAAACCTAATTTAACCTGGAATAGGAAAAATAATATAATTGGAAACCATGGTGAGGGCCGTCGCGTTCAAAGTCTTTGAAACGCTCCCATGCTTTGTAGAAAGACTCGACATGTCCTTGTTGGAAACTTTTCGTTATTTGTTTTACTTTTATTCGACCATTATGCAATTCTTATAAATTATGACGATCAATTGTATGACTATGTCAGAGTAGTTTTCCAGTTGGGTTTAAAGGGTTTTTCAAAGGAATTTCATGGTTTAATTTGATAGGGTGTTAGATAAAAGGATTAAATACGTTTAGGAATTTTTTGTTCTATGCTTGTTCTTATTTCATGCTTTTTTATTGGCCAGTTAGAAGTTGATCTTAGGAAGATAAAACCACTACCGTGCTGAATTTATCAGCCTGAACTAGTGTAGGCGAGCAATAGCGCTATAAGATACGAAAGCATACTTATAAAGTGTTGTGAGCATCAATTGAACTTGATTTTACCGCTAATTTAGCTGCGCAGTTACCAATGAAAGCCGAGTAATTGAGTCGTTTAGATTTAGGTATTAGATGCTGCGAAATTAGATTTATTACGTTTCCGTGTCTTAGTTCTAGAATTATTGTAATTGATTATCCTTATCATTGTTTTAACTTGTTAAACCGATCCATGAATCCCTGCGAATTCCCTAAGACCCAACGTTTCGTTTAGTTGCTTACATTCATAGTTTTTACTCACTTATTTATCTCACTTGCTATTTTCGTGACACTCAACTAGAAAACCCCCAAATCGATTTGTTATGGTTTGATTTTTTTTTGTTAGAAAAATTTGTATCGAAACAACTAAGTCCAAGTAGATTCGATCCCTAAATACTACCGTGATTGTTGTGCAATTGCAGTTGTTTTCTTAGGGTAAAGTCCTGAGTGTATCAGGTTTTTGGCGCCATTGTCGGGACTCTGATTTGTTTTCTTGCGAATTTCTTCTTAAAATCCTTAGAACGTTTTCTAACTTTGTATATCTTTTGTATCTTTCAGGCCACTTTCCGATGGGAGACCGAAACCGGATCCCTGAAGTTCGAGGAGTTCCTCCAGCTCGTGATGGCGATCCATGAGCTGGTGAACTTGATGATCTGATTGACGAAGGAGAAAATGCAGTTTACGAACCGAACAAAGTTGGAAAAGAAGTGCAGACGATTGCTGATTACGATGCACCTCACAAATTCTTTCAAGACCGAACTGCTATTCAACCATTACCACTAGAAGATGGCGATTTTGAGATCAAATCTCACATCATCGATTTGGTTAAACAAAATTAATACCATGGTTATTCGACGGAGAATCCGATGGACCACATCGAAGCCTTCAAAGAAATCTATACCACCACCAAATCAAATGGATACTTCCTCAAGTGTAGACTTTTCCCCTTTTTTTGAGTGAGAAAGTCAACAAGTGTCTGAAAACACTACCGCATCGATTACAACTTGGGAATAGTGTAGATCGGTTTTCCTTGATCATTTTTACACTAAATCGCGTTCTAATCTCTTGAAGAACAATATACAAGGTTTTCAATAAGAAGAGATATAATCTATTTATGATGCTTGGGAACGATTCAAGGACATCATGAATTTTCTGAGGAATACATGATGAATACTTTATACCGAGGAATCGATCAACAATATCAACTCTTACTTGATGCTGCAATCAATGGTGATTTTTCGACTAAGTCCGTAAATAAAGATCACATTATGGTAAACAATTTGGCCACGAGCGTCCACAACCGTCAAGCCTTCTCTGTTCGATCACGAAAATCTAAGGAGGAATTAGTAAATGTAATCATAGAGCTAAAAGCCACGATGGATCTATTCTTGAAGCAAAACTCGAGTACCACGCGTAATAATGATTGCATTAGTGATCCAAGAGAGTTCTACGATGAAGAAGAGGTGAATTACATTGGAGCACAAGGACAACATCAAAATATTGAAGTGAGTAATCCTATGACTTACTTCACTGACGAGCATCCTGGCCATGCTAGAAACTCCATACTCACAGCCAAACCCATTTTCACCAAGAGAGATTTCTCGACCGCACGGTCGAAGATAGTTTTGCCAAGGGAAACACCCCCAAGGTCACGACCAGACATCCTTCTGCCGTGACCATGGCTGTTCCGCTCACGGCCAGACACACTTCTGTTGTGACCACAAATGTTCTGTTCACGGCCAGGCACCTATTTGCCATAACCACAACTGTTCTGCCCAAGGCCAGCCCTCCGATAAGTTAGAATTTGTTGTGACATATACTCCATCTCCCAATCCGAGCTCCATGGATCAAAGCAATAACAATGAACTCATGATACATAGACTCTCAACAGATCAAGAAAATCTTAGAGAAGACATCAACAACAGAATGGAGAGCATCTACAATTAATTAAATAATGAATTTGATTCCCTTTCCGTTCATGTTAAAAAGCTCGAAGATCAAGTGATCGAGACGACCTCCTTTACGCAAAAATCAATTGAACTTCTTACCAATGGCCGAGATGAGCCATATTCCTAAGGTCACAAGCAAGCCATCACGCTCAAAAGCGGCACATCTTACAAATAGCCAGAATTTCCGACGATTCATAAAGAAAAAGATGTTGAAAAAACGGTGGGAGTACACTACAAGAAAACAGGGGTATTTCCGACGGCCAATTCCGTCGGAAATCCGTCGAAAAACGCCTTTTCCGACGGATTTCTGACGGATTTAAGCTGTCGGTTACAGTTCGTCGGAAATATGGATTCCGTCGGAATCCGTCGGAAATTTCCGACGTATTTTGGTCGTCGGAAATCCGTCGGAATTTTCCGACGGATTTCCGACCGCTTACTTTCCGACGAATACTCGGTCGGAAATGTCGTCGGAAGTCCGTCGGTTTACCGTCGGGAATTCCGACGGTATTTCGACGGATTTATTACCGACAGAATTTCCGACGGATGGTGATCGGATGAATTTGTCGGAAATCCGTCGGAAATAGTTTCGACGGATTTCCGACGGTAACTATTTCCGACGGATTTCCGACGGATAATTTGATCGAAAGTTGTCTCGGAAGTCCGTCGTTTCTTCGTCGGAAATAAAATCCGTCGGAAGTCCGTCGGAAACTTATTCCGACGGCATTCCGACGGAATTGCGACGTATTTTGAAATTATTTTGAATTATTTAATTATTTTTTTCGAAATTGATAAATTAAAATTATATAATTTAGAAATATAAATTAAAAATAGAAATAATAAATATATAAATTCATTAAACAAAATTAAATAATTCATTACACATTAAAAAAAATTGTTCAAAAAAAAACCATTAAAAAAAATATTTAAGCGACGATGACGGGATTATTATCCCGAAACATATGTGGGAAACATTTCTGCATCATCTTCTCCAACGAGGAGAGCTTCTTGTTGGTAGTCACTTGCTCCGTCCGTAGCTCTTCGACCTGCTGGTCACGGTCTTTCAACGTTTGGGTGAGCCTCTCGATTTCTACCCGGTACTCCGAAGGATAACGAGGAAGCGAGGAAGAAGATTCATGGGTCGGAAGGGTGCCTAACCCAGCGAATCGACCTTTCACTTGCCGGGTTTGCTGCGAATAATTATAACCGTTAATAATTAAATAACGAAAAAAAAAAAAAACGAAATGAAATTAAAACTGACCTCAAGTACAATCTGGTTTATCTCTTCCCGGGATAAAGAGTTTGAGGACGTCGAGCCGTCGATAGTGAGCTGCGATATTGATACTCCACGGTCCAGCTTCGTCTTCTTGCTCTTCTCGACAACATCCCGCATCCCCAAGTCCTGTATCTGACCGGTTTTCTTGTTGGTGTGTCTCGGTGTGTCTCTGCTCGATGAGTGCGAGATAATCGGGTTCGGAACCAGATTCTCTCGCCTGCGAAAATTTGTTAAGTTAAATAAATATAAAAAACAGAATTAGTAATAAAAAATTTAAATTAAACTTACCATTTCCTGCGCTTCCCGTTCGATGGTCTTTGCGCCCCCGTTGTGGATGTAGACCCCTTTCCCGCCTCGTTGGCTATTTCGGTTCTTCGACTGTTGCTCGGAGGTCTTTTTCGTCGCAGGCCTACTCCAGTAGTCACAGAAGCCCTTCCAGACGTCGTCGTCAAGGTCCTTCGGCTTGTCTTTGTTGTGCTTCCACTTCTGCTTCCACTCGTACATGTGCTTCGAGTACGAGTTTGCGGCATACTTGTCGAATGTGTCAAGGACTTTGCGCGTATGATGAGAGTCCCACGTGAACTCTTGCTACAATTTTTAAAAAATATATGTTACATGTCAAAAATAAAAATTGACAAAATGAAATTCAAAATAAATAATATATCAATAAATAACTTACCGCGAAAGTCCGATGCCACACGTCTTTCTCCTCGGTAGGCATGTCCGAATACTTCTCGTACGGTTTGTCCAACATGTTGTGGAGCATCCGTAATATCGCCTTGGTGATCTGAGTCGACAGCTTAAACCTGAAAACATTATGAAAATATATAAATATGTGAAGTTTAAAAATCTAAATAAATTGAAATAATGTACAAAAATTATCTTACCAAGTCCCGTCCTCAAACTTCGGGTCGAGTCGAATGCAATGGCCACGGTTAGGCTGCCGGACTAGCTCCGCGATCTCAATGTGGCTCCGAGCAGCGGATTGCTGGGAATCTGGGATGTGAGTTCCCGAGCTCGTTGATCCCGGAGGCGTACACCGAGAACCCCGAGAACGGCGTCCTTGGTTGCCGCCTCCCAACTGAAGAACGTCGTCGTGATCCCTGCGGAAAACGGTAAAATTGTTAGTAAATTAACAAAAATTTCAAAAGTTACCAAAAATTTTAAAAATTTCGGGAAAAAATTTAGGAAAAATTCAAAATTTCTGAAAAAGTCAAATTTTCAAAAAAATTCAAATTTTCCGAAAAATTCCAAAATTTGGGTAAATATTTTAAAATCAGTTTTAATATATAAAAATATTTAAAAAACGTTTTATAACTAAAAAAACTAATATAAACGATTTTATTACTAAAATCATATTTGAAAAACGTTTTTATTATTAAAAAAAATATTTTAACATCAACTTTAATATATAGAAATATTTTAAAAACGTTTTTATTAGTTAAAAACTATTATAAACGATTTTAATATATATAAATATTATAAAAACGTTTTTATTACTTAAAAATATATTAAAATCGTTTTTAATATATACAAATATTGTCTAAACGTTTTTATTACTTAAACAATATTTTAAAAACGATTTTAATATATACAAATATTTATAAAAATTCAAACAATATCTACAAATATTTTTATAAAATCAAACAAGATCTAAAAACGATTTTAGTGTAAACAAACGTTTTTAAAAAATAAAAAATTTGTTTTCTAGATCTAACAATTCTAAATCAACAATCTAAACACATAAACCCTAACACTAATATTATTCTACATATCAAATTCTATTCTAACCACCTAACAATTCACATAAATAGAATTCTAACATCCTAACTAATATATTCCCTAAAACTAACAAGATATAAAAAAAAATTAAATGAATTGATGAAACTTACATGGTTTTGATGAAGAAAAGTTGAGGAATTGATGAAGTTGAGGAGTTGTGGAGTTGTGGATTTAGACCAAAATCTGGCTTCGGTAACTGATTTGCCATATTACCGACGGATTGGGGAGGATAAGGTATATTCCTTGCATGTTTGTCGATTGGTCAGTCAACAGGCACGTGTCAAATTTTCCATATCCGTCGGAAATCCGACGGATTTTCGACGGAATTAGGGTATATTTGGGGTTTAGGGTTTAGGGTTTCTTTTTATGATTTAGGGACATGTAATTTACATGTTTCATTCAATATATATATTTAGTTCATCAATATTAAAGGCTTTGCATTAGTTTAAAAATTATACAACATCAAAACATATCATTTCACATAAATCAACTATATCTTATACTATAACTTATACAAACACTTCCATCAAAATTTATAAATTCTATATAACACATTTTTTTGATGTAAATACAAGGTTAACCTATTTTATATACATCATACAAGTATTTGTAAACTTTTGCCACAAAAAAAAACCTATACCCTATAACCTAAACATGATTTTTGAATATGTCCGTCGGAAATCCGTCGGAAATTTCCGACGGATTTCCGACGGATATAGTTGCCTCGGCTAAAAACTCAAACGAGGGATTGAGTGTTATCCGAGGGATTGAGTTTTTAGCCGATGCAACTGAACCCGTCGGAAATCCGTCGGAAATTTCCGACGGATTTCCGACGGATATAGTTGTCTCGGCTAAAAACTCAAACGAGGGATTGAGTTTTATCCGAGGGATTGAGTTTTTAGCCGATGCAACTGAATCCGTCGGAAATCCGTCGGAAATTTCCGCGGAGTTCCGACGGATTCAGTTGCATCGGCTAAAAACTTTAACTGGAATGCCTCGGCCAACATTTTTTTTTTTTAATTTCCGCTTTTGTTACACTTAATCAAATGTCTAAGTTTATAAAACTTCGACATAACTGATATATTACACATTACAATTCTAGTTCAAATATATGTTCATATTTTACGGTGCAAATTTTATAATTAAAACTATTGTCAATCCGATGATGAGTAATCTGATTCTCCTGAATCGGAAGGTTCCCCAAATTCGTCAAATTCTTCTTCTGAATCCTCAAATACCCGATCGTCTGCCTGTATGGTGAAATAAACGACAAGTTCGACCTCAAGGGAATGCTCGATTGAACCCAGACCTACGGAGCTTTGTTGGAGGGGTTCATGATCAGACATCCCATGAACTCTACCTCTCGGGTTTATCGATGTGACTGTAACCCACGGGTCTTGCTTGTTTGTCACCCGCGGATAGGGAATGTAGCATACCTACACCATGTACAAATTTAACCACGGGAATGCAACAAAACTAAATTTAAAATTAACGTAAAAGAAAAACAAACCTGGTCTGCTTGTGATGCAAGTGCAAATGGCTCGTATCTCTGGAGTTTTCTTCTGCTATGTAATGATGTAACACCAAATTGGTCGTGTCGGACACCGCTTCCTACTAATGGGTCGTTCCAGTCGCATAAAAATGCAACACATCTTAGACCGAGCATTCCCGGGTACTGAACATCGAAAATCTCACGTACGACACCATAGTATACAAGATCACCTGACTGAGTTGATACACCGTAATCTGAAGTTGTCGCACTCCTATCATCCCGAAGAATCTTAAAAGCGTACCCCCGTGTGCTATACATCACATGTGACTGCACGGTTGCTAGTGGAAATCTCACAATTTCTTCTAACCACGTGGGAAATGTTTGTCCGTTAGCCTTCTCTGTCGTCACCTGCACAATTAAAATAAAAAAATATCAAATAATTAAATCTTTCATTACATATGATGATTGCTAAAAATAAGACAATTAAAAGACTTACATAATCTCTTAACCAACGTCCGAACTCTTCCTGTTTGAGCTCGATTAGCTCGTCCTCTGTTTTGTCAGGAAATACAAAACGTTGATAAGCCATATACATCCTGTGAGATTGAAGCAATTATCACGTTAGTACATATATATATAATCAAGAACCCAATAAGTAATTAAAAATTAAGTTCAATATAATACCTCTCATATTCATCAACTCCGTCGCAGTTTGTGAGAATATACATATGCAAATGCTCTCGCTCTTGTGGTGAAAGTCTCCTCTTCTTGCCTTTTCCACTAAGTCGTCCAATCTCTAAAAATATATGAGGTACATCGACCGGATAGAAAGGTAGGACGCCTCCGTCATCATGTCGAGCTGCTCTACGACTCTTTGTTTTGACTTGTGATGGAAAGTAGGACTCGGCAAAATGTGAGGTTTCTTCATTGATGGTCTGTGCGACGATAGAACCCTCCACTCTACTCAAATTTTTCACCTTCTTCTTTAGATGTAACATATATCGTTCGAAAGGATACATCCAACGGTACTGAACCGGGCCCCCAAGCTCTGCTTCTCGAGGGAGATGAATTGTTAGATGTTCCATAACATCAAAGAATGAAGGAGGAAATATCTTCTCCAAATTGCAAAGGATTACAGGTATATTCGCCCCAAGATTGCGGATACCGTCTGATGTAAGAGAGCGAGAACATATATCTCGGAAAAAAGCACCAATCCCTGCAAAATATGGATAACAAATGAATAATTAAATAATGAAGTATATATTGTATAAAGTAGTAAATAAATAATTTCATGATTGTACCTGCAATTGCTTCGTGGACATTACGTGGTAGAAGACATGCAAAGGCAAATGGAAGGAGGCGCTGCATCACCACATGACAATCATGACTCTTCATCCCAGTGAACTTCCCTTCTCCATGAGCAACGCAGTTCCGAAGGTTAGATGCGTATCCGTCCGGGAATCTAACACTTTCGGTAATCCAGTAAAAAAACTCGGCCTTTGAAGGTTCATCGAAACGAAAAGCCGGGACCGGAGGCTTCCCGTTCCCTGTCACATGTAGTGCTCTACGAGAACAAATGTCTGGCAAGTCCAATCTAGACTTCATATTGTCCTTCGTCTTCCCTTTGACATTGAGAATTGTGTTCATAATGTTGTCGAAAAAATTATTCTCAATGTGCATGACATCCAGATTATGTCTCAAAAGATGGTTCTTCCAATAAGGCAAGTCCCAGAAAATGCTCCTCTTGTGCCAATTATGAACGTTGCCACAACCATCAACAGGATGATGCCCGTTACCACCACAATCAACGGTCCTCTCTGCACCAAAATCTCTGAACTGAGTCAACAAATACTCACCATCTAACTCAGGAGGTGGACCATCAAATACTTTCCGGTTCTTCCTAAACAATGTGGTGCTCCGACGATAAGGATGATCGCTAGGTAGGTATCGCCTATGACAATCAAACCAAGACGTTTTCCGTCCGTGCTTCAATTGGAACGCATCAGTGTTATCTTGACAGTACGGGCATGATAACCTTCCGTGCGTTGTCCATCCTGATAACATGCCATATGCTGGAAAATCGCTAATAGTCCACAAAAGTACCGACCGCATGATGAAATTTTGGTGACAAGAAACATCAAACGCTTCAATACCATGATCCCATAACATTCGCAACTCATAAATCAATGGTTGCAAAAACACATCAAGTGATCTCTTCGGATGCTCTGGTCCAGGAACGAGAATGCTAAGGAACAAGAACTCCCTTCGCATGCACAAAGATGGCGGCAAATTGTAAGGTGTTACAATTACTGGCCACAAAGAATATTTTCTGCCGTGCTTCCCAAAAGGGCTGAAACCATCGGTACATAATCCAAGGTATACGTTCCTCGCCTCAAACGCAAAGCTGGGATAAATGGATTGAAAATGTTTCCATGCTCCTGCGTCTGACGGATGGGCGATTTGTCCATCTGTTGTATGCTCTGCATGCCATCTCATTGCTCCCGCTGTGCGCTCTGACTGATATAACCTCTTCAATCTCTCTATTAACGGTAAATACCACATCCGTTTATATGGCACTGGCACTCTTCCACCTGTTTCCTTATACCGAGGTTTGCGACAAAAACGGCATGTCGTACGGTGTGCGTCCTCTCTCCAGTAGAGCATACAGTTGTCTATGCATACATCTATCATCTGATACGACAATCCTAGACCTTGAACAAGTTTCTGTATCTCATAGTATGATGCCGGTGCAAGATTATCTTCTGGCAAAATTTCTTTCACAAAATCAGCAATTGCATCCACGCACTCCTCACTCAAATTGAAATCCGTCTTTATACCCATCATCCTTGTTGCAGTTGATAAAGGGGAATGTTCACCTCTACACCCATCATATAACGAATGTTTAGCAGCGTCTAACATATCAAAGAATCTCCGAGCTTCTAAGTTAGGTTCTTCTTCTCTATCTCCATACTCAGCAACCGATGGTATACTTTCACGAAATGCATCGTTCACCATCTGAACATGACCTACAGTACTTTGTACTTCCATTGCGGGTTCTTCTAAGCTAGTGTTATCCCCAATATAATGTTCACTAGTACTAGCATAATTATCCACCATTGTATCATTTTCTCCATGATAATACCAAATCTTGTAACCCGGCATAAACCCATGACAATACAAGTGTGACCATACTTCATCTATCACGATAAATCTACGATTCCCACCATTGGTACAAGGGCAATAGATTTTACCGGTTTTTTTTGCTTTCTTCTGCATACCCGCAAATGCCATGAATTCCTGTAGACCTTCTTTGAATTCCTCCGTAACTAGGCCCGTATCCGGAATTTGATGAGGCTTGTCCATCCATGATCGAAAATAATTATAAGGATTTGAAGAAGACATTTTCGTAATTGAATATAAGATAAGAGAGATTTTTTTTTGTTGTGGTTATAAATGAAGCGTGGATACGTTTTTATAGGGAAAATTTTATGTATTTTCCGACGGATTTCCGACGGATCTAAAGTAGATATTATCGATGTCGGCAACCATGTCGGCAACCATGTCGGCAAAGACACCATCCGTCGGAACTCCGTCGGAAAGCCGTCGGAAAGCCGTCGGAAAGCCGTCGGAAAGCCGTCGGAAATCCGTCGGAAATCCGTCGGTAATTCCGACGGATGGGCGTCGTCGAAAATCCATCGGCAGTATGTCGGCAACATCAGAATTGCTTGGAAAGTCGTCGGAAATCTGTCGAAAAGTGTCCGACGGATTATGGTCGTCGGAAATCCGTCGGAATTTCCGACGGATTTCCGACGGGTTAACTTTTCCGACGAATTTCCTACGGATTTTCGACGGATGAAAATTTCGTCGGAAATTCGTCGGAAATCCGTCGGAAATTTCCGACGGAATTATGGTCGTCGGAATTTCCGTCGGAAATACCCCTGTTTTCTTGTAGTGGTAAGAGAAGAAACTCTTGATAAAGAAGCATTAACTTGGGAAATTCTTGGAGAAGACGTGATACCACCACCTCCAGCACGTGTGTACAAGCAAAAACCACAATATCTAAGAGCTTTAAAAGCACCAACAAATGAGAAGGAGAGAGCTAAGCTAAAAGAGCTCGTCTAGCAACTTACCGTGAGATTTCCTTTTGTTGAAGGTTGTGCAATAATTCCAACCTTGAGGAAATACATGAAGAGCATTCTAACCAATACCCTAACACTAGAAGAAAGTGTTATGATGATCACTCATGAATATAGCTCCATCCTACAAAATCGTATGCCTCAGAAACGTGAGGATTCATGCAATTTTGTACTCGCTTGTAAAATTAGAAACATGACGTTCGAACGTTGCACATGTGATTTGGGATCAAACATAAAAATGATGCCATTTTCAGTTGCTAAACGCCTTAAATATAATGCTTTCGAGCAACCTAAAATCTCATTAGTTCTAGCAGATAGATCGATTCGACTACCAGTGGGACTTCTTCCGGATGTGCCTATCATCATTAGGGAATGCTACATACTGATATATCATGGTTTTTACCCCTTTTAGGCCATGATATAAGTCCGTTTTATAGAGTCTTTATGCTGTTTTGTAGTCTTTTAGAGTCTTTTACAGGTTATAGCACGTTTGGAGCATAATTGGAGATATGGGAGCTTTCTGGAACATTCTGGAGCGAAGCAGAGATCCGTGAAGCTGAGACGTCGAAATCACATGAGTATCGATCGATATCCCCTGGTATCGATCGATACCCGTCGAGGAAACAGAAGGATCGCGACTTATTGAAGAGTTGAAGAATTGCATAATTGGCCCAGAAGACTTAGATATTTACAAGATGGCCCAGAACGTGTTTTAGCTATATAATTAGGTTTTGCAGCCACCTGTTTAGGCTATGCTTTATTTTCTATACTTTGATTCTACTTTTGGTTTTTGGAGAGACAACTCTGAACTCCTGTTTTTATTGATTTCTTTGATGATCTATTCAATCATGTTGCTTTCAATCTCCATGTCTGAGTAGATCAACTTTTGGTTTGGGGTTTTCTCATAAAGGATTTCTTTGAATGCTAGGTTGATTATCTGTTTAGGATTCACAATCTGAATTAGTTCTTCACCTAAGGTTGTTCTCAAAGCTAATTCTGGATTGATCACCTAGAACTTAGATCTTAGGATAATTGATTAGGCACGAGAGTACGATTAATTACCTGATAGAACCTAGGTAAGCAAATTGATTACTCGCAAAGAGATTTGGTTTAATTGAATTGTGAACATATCAAACTTGAACTTTAAAGCTGATTTAGACTTTAGGATTCGCAAAGAGATTTGAAATTCCTACGATTTAGATTTAGATAGTTTTCGCAACGAGAGTTGGTTAGCTATATTTTAGTGATTTGAGTTCAAGAACCGTGCGTAATCTGAATCATGTTCGTTAATTTAGCTGCATTCATTGATTTCCTGAGAAAAACCTTGGGCCTATATTTTCCTCCATTGATTTACAACACTTTTAATTGCGTACTTGTTTTCGTTTACATCTTTTGATTTAGCGTATTTTGGATCTATATAATCTATTGTATCTCTGTGAGTTCTTGTGTTCGACCCCTAGATATACTACGACAACTGCTTTAGTATCTGAATAGGGTATTAATTTGAGCATATCAAATTTGGCGCCGTTGCCGGGTACTCAATTCGCCATTAGATTTTTGCTAAGAAATTCGTCTAACTCGCCCGAGTATCGATCGATACCCTGCTGGTATCGGTCGATACCCGACGTATAATTCAGTTACTTACGTTCTTGGTTTTTGTTTTCAGGTGCATGTCTAATCGAGAAACCAGAAGCAACAAGAACACCCCGCTAGTTGATCTATCACTGGAACAGCTAGCACTTGTGGAACGCACAAACAGGAAAGCAAAGAAATCAGCTAAGATGAACAACAATCAGTTGGTTCGTGATGCAGCTGGTGCTTACAGAGACCAAGAGGGTCGGTTGTGCAATGAGCAAGGACAACGTCTGGATGGAGAGGGGATCGTCATGCCACCTGCTCCTGTTGTCGCTGCGAATGTCGCTGGGAACGCGAGGAATGATGTGGTTAATCGTGGAAGGACGATTGGTGAGTACAACAGGCCTGACCAGTTTTTCGCCAATCGGTCAGCGATTCGTCCACCTGCGTTTGAGAGGAATGACTTTGAGCTGTAGCCTGCTTACTTTGCTCTTGTGGGACAGCATCTCTTTCATGGTCTTCCTCATGAACATCCGATGGACCATGTGGAGAAGTTCGAGGACTTGGTCACTAGCATCAAGAGCAATGGAGTGTCCTACGACTATCTCTTCTGCAAGCTCTTCCCCTACTCTCTAGGTGGAGATGCGACTTTCTGGTTGAGGCAGCTACCTTATGGATCGCTGACTACTTGGGAGGACACTAAGAGGGCCTTCCTGGTTAACTTCTACGATGATGCACGATCTGAGTATATGAGGAATAAAATCTCCCAATTTTCTCAAGGACCTACTGAGGCGTTCAAGGCTGCTTGGACGAGATTCAGATATCAGAGAGATTGTCCACATCACGGATACTCTGATGTGCAGCTGCTGGGTATCTTCTTTAGAGGAGTAGATTGGAGGTATCAGATGGCTCTGGACGCTTCGAGCAATGGTAATTTCAACACCAGGTACCCTGAGGATGCTTATGTGTTGATTGAAAACTTTGCATCTAGCAGTAGCACCAAGAGCGCAGATGAAAGGACCGCATATTTTTTTTTTTTATGCATATAATTAAACAATAACAATTAAACGATACAACACAGGTACTACAGCTTACACAAGCTAACGATTTATAACAGTAAAAACAACTGGTATCGATCGATACTCCCCTAGTGTCGATCGATACCCAAACAACAGAAGCAAACCACGGGTCCTAATCATCCCCTCTTCACTGCCTCGATTCCACGATCACGCCTTATCTTTACCTGCATCGACAAAAGTGATGCATCAACATTTGGCTAACCAAATGCTGAGTGAGATTGATCACCCCAACAACAGGCTACCAATAAGCACAATCAACAATTATCAATGCGAAGAATTAATTAACACAATTAAAACTTTCAGCACAAAACCACAACTGGTATCGATCGATACCCCCATAGTGTCGATCGATACCCAAACAACACACTACTCCCGACAAGGGACTGGTATCGATCGATACTAAAACCAACACCTGGTATCGATCGATACAACCACAACTCAAGTCCACCAACAAGGGACTGGTATCGATCGATACACACGTGGTATCGATCGATGCTCACGAGACCTAAACACAGGAATCGCCATACAAGCCACCAAAAAGCATCAACCAAGCTTAACAGGACACCACACAAGCTTACTTGCTAACCTTTGGTCACAACTCACCTTTTGATACGATGGATCGAGCTCTAAAACGACTTCCCAAGCTCAAGAAGTTCTCCCTCTCTTCTCACAAGCTTACGCCAACTAAAAGCTCGACCAACCCCTTCTTCAAGCTTCTCAAGCTCAAACTCTCTCTCGATCTCGTAAGATCTAAGCTTTACTAAGCTTTTCTTTCTCTCTCTCTCTTTCTCCTTCTCTCTCGCTCTTTCTCCTTCTCTATCGCGACCAACTCCGGTCTTATCCTCAAAAGATAGGTTTTTATACTCGAAAGAGATAAGAGAAGAAGACAACCAAGAGAAAACCCGGCTGGTGTCGATCGATACATGCCGGTATCGATCGATACCACCCCCGAAACAACCCGAATTAATTATTTTTCCTCAATAATCAATTCTTCCGGAACGCGGGCATTACAATTCTCCCCCACTAACTTAGATTCGTCCTCGAATCTTCGTTACCGTTCATCTCCCATGAACCGTTCATCTCCAATGAACCTTAATCGTCACAACGATTACAAAAACCTTGGCCAACCCGGCCATCTCAACACTCACACGAGGTCCAATACCAACCTCCAAGGTTTCCCACTCAGTCCCTATGCTTATGACACCGCATCATCATATGCACTTATTGCTCAAACACACGCCAACCCCATTACTCAAGACACCGCAGCATCTCCGAGTTCCGAGCGTCAGCCATATCCCGCAGGATATCCACCATACCTCGCAAGGTATCAACCATACCACAGCACCCAAGACACCGCAGCATCTCCGAGGTCTGGGTATCTGCCGTACCACTCCCCTCGATAATATAACCTAAAAGAGTCTCAATACCCCATACCACTCAATTCTAGGGAATATATCCTACGTCTAGGATATACTCCTTACGAATCCACGATATCACGTATCACTCTAGGCTATAATCCTCCCGAGTCTGGGTACATCGCCACTCACACTCTCAAGACACACAGTCTTGCGAGCTATCGGCACCAGAGGAACCAGTCCTCTCAACGAGCAATAAGTCACACATCTATAAGCATCTCGACTGAACTACCTCCTGTGATCCGTGTAAATCCTCGCAAGGCAACACTGGCATCACCCACAACAGCAATAAGAACATCCATCTTATCACTCTCTTGCATTAACGCCTTTACCCCAAACGTAATGCGAAACCGCGACTCCCAAAGTCACTACTAATAAGAAATACTCATCTTATTACACATCATAATGTAACATCGTTCTACACAACGGAAATACAAAATGAAACACACACAGCATACAACTATAACCGAAACTGGAACCTCTCGATGGAACTCAATCCGCATCTTGCTTCTGGAACCACTTCCGGAACCTCGCTTCCATCCTAGCCTCTGGCTCCCAAGTTTCCTCATGCACCCCGCCACAGTCCCACAGAACTCGCATCATCGGAATCTTCTTCCGACGAAGCTCCTTGACCCTCCGCTCGAGAACTCTCAAAGGTCTCGCCTCAACGGTCATATTGGGCTGGAGATCTGGCGGAATCTCAGCCAATACCTCGTCACCCCTATGCAAACACTTCTTCAGCATCGAGACATGGAAGACCTTATGAAATGCTTGCATAACCGTGGGTAACTCCAACCGATACGCTACCGGTCCAACACGCTCTACAATCCGGAACGGCCCCATATACCTCGGACTCAACTTAGTCGCAACAATGGACCTGTTCGGACCTCTCAGTAAAGCCATCTTGAGATACACACTATCTCCCACCTCAAACACAAGCACTTTCCGCCTCCTATCGGCATAACTCTTTTGCCGATCTTGGGCCTCTTTCATGTTCAGCTTCAAAACCCGAATCTTCTCTGTGGTTTCTTGAACAAAACTCGCACCCAAAATTCTCCTCTCCCCCACTTGTGTCCAACACAAGGGGGTACGGCATGGCCTCCCATACAGAGCCTCATATGGTGCCATCCCAATACTCGCCTGGTAACTATTGTTATACGCAAACTCTACCAAGCTCAAGTGATCCACCCAGTGACCACCCCAATCCAGCACGCACATCCTCAACAAATCCTCCAGAGTCTGGATGGTCCTCTCGGACTGTCTATCTGTCTGAGGATGATACGCCGTGCTCAAGTGCACTTTCGTGCCCATCTCTGCCTGAAACGCATTCCAGAACTCCGATGTGAACTTAGGATCCCGGTCCGAAACAATACTCACCGGTACTCCATACAGTCTCACAATCTCCTGCACGTACTTCCTAGCCAAAACTGCTGCCCCATCGGACATCTTAATGGCCAGAAAACGCGCACACTTGGTCAATCGATCAACGATGACCCAAATAGCATCCTTGGTCCGAGAAACTGGTAAACCCACCACGAAATCCATCGTGATCATATCCCACTTCCACTCTGGAATGGATAAAATCCGCAACAAACCACTCGGGACCTGGTGCTCCGCTTTTACTAACTGGCACACGTTGCACGACGCAACCCAATTAGCTACATCCTTCTTCATCCCGACCCAATGATAGTAGCGCTTGAGATCGCGATACATCTTAGTCGCTCCTGGATGAATCGAGAACATACTCGAATGAGCCTCACTCATGATCTCTCGCCGCAAATCCTCATCCAAAGGTACGCATACCCTCCCACTAACAAGGATAGTGCCGTTCGCAGATACCTGATACTCAGAATCCTCCGCTCTCGAAGCCTTAACCAAACCCTCATCTTTTCCCTGAGCCAACCGAACTCTGCTCAAAAGATCCGCCTGGTTAGCCGCCTCTAAGCCCAAAGGTTCCTGAATACAACACATAAGCGCAATGTGCTAATCTCGTTCACCAAGGACTCAACCTCGCGTTCCCGAGCCAAAGCCACCCGCTTCCGACTCAACGCATCGGCAACCAGATTAGCCTTACCAGGATGGTAAGCTATCTCCAGATCATAATCGGCCACTAGCTCCATCCAGCGCCTCTGCCTCAAATTCAACTCAGGCTGAGTGAAAATGTACTTCAAGCTCTTATGATCTGTGAACACCTGCACCTTTCCGCCATAAAGATAAGATCTCCAAATCTTAAAGGCGAAAACCACTGCAGCCATCTCCAGGTCATGGGTAGGGTAGTTGCCCTCATGCTTCCGCAGCTGCCGCGAAGCATAGGCAATAACCTTTCCCCGCTGCATCAACACGCAACCAAGGCCCACTCCCGACGCATCGGTGTACACAACGTAAGGCTCGCCCGACACTGGCAACGCCAACACTGGAGTACTAGTCAACATGGCCTTCAGTTCCGCGAAACTCTCCTCACACTCCGAGGACCACACGAAAGGAACGTCCTTTCCCGTCAGCTTCGTCATAGGCTTGGCCAGACTCGCGAAACCCTTGACGAACCGCCGATAATACCCTGCCAACCCGAGAAAACTCCGAATCTCAGTGGCATTCCTCGGCCTCGGCCAAGTACTAATGGCCTGAATCTTCTCCGGATCTACCGATACTCCCTCCGCAGAGACAATGTGACCCAGAAAACCGATTTCCCACTGCCAGAAGCTACACTTGCTCAACTTAGCAAATAACTTCTGTTCCCGCAGCATCGAAAGAACCACACGCAGATGCACCTCATGCTCCTCCCGGTTCCTCGAATACACCAAGATATCATCGATAAAGGTGATCACGAACTCATCTAGATACTCCTGGAAAACGCGGTTCATCAATCTCATAAATGCAGCCGGTGCATTGGCATCACCACAA
The DNA here is from genome assembly GCA_002933935.1 of Eutrema yunnanense. Taxonomy (NCBI): domain Eukaryota; kingdom Viridiplantae; phylum Streptophyta; class Magnoliopsida; order Brassicales; family Brassicaceae; genus Eutrema; species Eutrema yunnanense. The sequence goes on from PKML01061058.1 coordinate 294,757, forward strand.
ACTCGTAGTGGCCATAACGAGATCTGAAAGCCGTCTTCCGGATATCTACCTCATCGATGGGAATATGATGATATCCCGACGCCAAGTCAATCTTGGAGAACCAAGTAGCCCCTCTCAACTGATCCAACAACTCACCAATCCGAGGAAGAGGATACCTGTCCTTCACTGTGACTCGGTTAAGTCTCCGGTAATCAATACACAACCAAAAACTCCCGTCCTTCTTCTTCACGAACAACACTGGCGCTCCCCACGGTGAAGAACTCAGGCGAATAAACCCCTTGTTCAACAACTCCGCCAGCTGCTTCTTCAGCTCTGCCATCTCTGCGGGAGCCATCCTATAAGGAGCCCTAGATATCGGTGCCGTCCCTGGTTCTAACTCAATCGTGAAAGGATCCGACCTAGATGGTGGCAACCCCTGCAACGACTGGAACACATCCTGGAACTCACGAACCACCCGAATATCCTGCACCCTAGCCTCTCCGACGGCCTCCGACAAGGAAATCGTAGCCAAATACGCCTCGCAACCCCTCTCGATCAGACGCTCCGCGTGCACAGCCGAGATCACGAGACTCCCGGAAGTCGGTCTCACACCCTGATACACCCACTTCCCTTCTCCTCGGTCGAACTCGACCCGCCCTCGGTGACAGTCCATATGCACTCTGAATTTCCCGAGCCAATCCATGCCCAAGATAACATCATATAGCTCTACGGAGCAGATAATCAAATCGGCAGGCATGGACTCTCCTGCTACCTGAACATCCACGTCTCGCACCCGACCGTGAATTCTCAGGAGCTTCTCTCCGGCAACCTCCACGAAACCCAAACTCACACCGGGCTCGCTTCGAAGGTTAGCCTTCTCGGCCAACTCCGGGGAAACGAAGCAATGCGATGCTCCCGTGTCAAACAACACATGACACTCTACACCTCCAACACACAAGGTCCCTGCACATAAACATGTGTCGAGAACCTTAACACCCCGACGATCACGACATTCCCCGACACAGAATTAAACTTAGATGAGTCTAAGAAAATACCTGTGATCGGCCTGGAACTCGGCTCTCCGGACTCGGCGATGGAGTACACTCGAGGCGCTGATGCCGCCTGCCTGACGGGCTGCACCACCGTGGTCTCACTCTGCCGCAACTGGGGACACTGAGGCCTGATGTGACCCGCCTCCTTGCAGTGATAGCATACTCGAGAATCTATTTGCACTCCGCCCTTCTGAGGACAGTTCGCCACTCAGTGATCCATGCTCCTGCAACCAAAGCAACCCGGACCACCACGACTACCTCTCGAAGCGCCCTCCCGCTTCCGCTTCTGTCCTTGCATCGGCTTACTGCTTCTGCTCGGACCGGACTGCTGCTGCACCGATCTCGCCTGAAAGCTCGGTGTAACCGCTACCATCTCGTCCTTCAGACCCTCCTCAAGCAAAGCCGCAGTCTCAACCAACTCATCAACCGTGCAAAAAGCCCTCACCATGCAACGGTTCCTCAAGTCAACCCGAAGACCCATCAGAAAAATCTGCACACGGGCCGACTCACTCTCAACCGCTCGTCTAGGATAAGACCCGAGCCGGTTGAACTCCACCTCATACTCGCGTACTGACCGATCCCCCTGAGTCAAACTCGCAAGCCTCGACTCTATCCGGTTGAACGCCTCCTGAGGGAAGTACTTGGAGTTAAACTCCTCCACAAAATCTGCCCAAGCCATCGCGGCCTGAACTCTCCGTGCTGCCAGACCCCTCCACCAGAGATGTGCATCACCCTCCAGATAATGGACCGCGATGTCCACTTGGTATCCCGCGGGACACCTACTCGAGAGGAAATTCCTCTCTATCCTCCTCAGCCACGCATCCGCGTCCTCCGGATTAGCACCTCCAGAGAAGAATCCCGTGCCAATCCTCTGCATCTGCTCCACCATCCTAAGGTAGGATGGGAGCTCCTCAGCAACCGCAGCTGCCACCTGAGGCTGAGCCTCCACAACCGCCGGGACCACTGGAGCCTGAGCCGGTACCCTCACTGGTAGCCGCTCCAACAACCTCGTCAACAGATCCGCTATGCGATCATCTCGGGCTCGAGCATCACCCGCTGCTACACCTGCTGGAACACCAGCCACACTGGCACTCACGCCAGCCACACCCTCAGACCCAACCTGACTCGCACGCGACTCCTCGACCTGCTCCTCCGGCACACGGCCACGACCCCTACCACGGCCACGACCTCTACCACGCCCTCTAGCCATCTGCACACGTGCAGAACACATGCTAAGAAAACAAAAAACAATCATCACAATAAAGATACTCACCGTGGAATCTCACAAGGCTCGAAGAGAATGATTCTACGACCCCACACAACACCCAATCTATTCTAGAACCACCCAATCTATTCTAGAACCAATCTATTCTAGAACCACCTAGAACCGTATGGGCTCTGATACCAAAAATTGAAAGGACCGCATTTTTTTTTTTTTTTTTTTATGCATATAATTAAACAATAACAATTAAACGATACAACACAGGTACTACAGCTTACACAAGCTAACGATTTATAACAGTAAAAACAACTGGTATCGATCGATACTCCCCTAGTGTCGATCGATACCCAAACAACAGAAGCAAACCCCGGGTCCTAATCATCCCCTCTTCACTGCCTCGATTCCACGATCACGCCTTATCTTTACCTGCATCGACAAAAGTGATGCATCAACATTTGGCTAACCAAATGCTGAGTGAGATTGATCACCCCAACAACAGGCTACCAATAAGCACAATCAACAATTATCAATGCGAAGAGTTAATTAACATAATTAAAAGTTTCAGCACAAAACCATAACTGGTATCGATCGATACCCCCATAGTGTCGATCGATACCCAAACAACACACTACTCCCGACAAGGGACTGGTATCGATCGATACTAAAACCAACACCTGGTATCGATCGATACAACCACAACTCAAGTCCACCAACAAGGGACTGGTATCGATCGATACACACGTGGTATCGATCGATGCTCACGAGACCTAAACACAGGAATCGCCATACAAGCCACCAAAAATCATCAACCAAGCTTAACAGGACACCACACAAGCTTACTTGCTAACCTTTGGTCACAACTCACCTTTTGATACGATGGATCGAGCTCTAAAACGACTTCCCAAGCTCAAGAAGATCTCCCTCTCTTCTCACAAGCTTACGCCAACTAAAAGCTCGACCAACCCCTTCTTCAAGCTTCTCAAGCTCAAACTCTCTCTCGATCTCGCAAGATCTAAGCTTTACTAAGCTTTTCTTTCTCTCTCTCTCTTTATCCTTCTCTCTCGCTCTTTCTCCTTCTCTATCGCGACCAACTCCGGTCTTATCCTCAAAAGATAGGTTTTTATACTCGAAAGAGATAAGAGAAGAAGACAACCAGGAGAAAACCCGGCTGGTGTCGATCGATACATGCCGGTATCGATCGATACCACCCCCAGAACAACCCGAATTAATTATTTTTCCTCAATAATCAATTCTTCCGGAACGCGGGCATTACAGCAGACTTCGAGCGCAAGAAGATGGCTGGTAACATGGATGGGTCGCAAATCGCTGAAGTTAAAGCTCATCTGGATTCTATGCACAGTCTCCTGCTGGGAAAGACAACAAAGGCCGTCCACTTTGCTGTTGAGAATGAAGTGGAAGATGTTAACTACATTGGTGGTTCTAATTTTCAGGGTCAGCAATTTGGATACAACGCCAATCGAAACTTCACCAACAATGCTCAGCAAAGAGGGTACAAATCCCCACCACCCAAAGCTCCTGAGAGTAAGATTGAGGCTATGCTTGAACAGCTGGTTCAAGGACAGGAGAAGATGACAGTAACCTTCAATGGAAAACTGGATGCTATGTACACCGATTTGAGTGGAAGGATCGAGGCTCTCAATACCAGTCACAGGATGCTGGAAACGCAAGTAGCTCAGACTGCAGCAAATGCCAAGGGAAAGATGGTTCATTCACACAATGCACACGTCAATGCAATCTCCTCAAGTGCAGAAAATTTCGATGAGGATCCAGAAATCGCCAAAGCATCGATCGATACCCCCAAAAGTCGATCGATGCCGGTTACAATTCTGAAACGGGATACTTCCAAAGCCCGTGTATCGATCGATACCCCATTGGTATCGGTCGATACTGATGCGATTTCTGAGGAGACACATGAGATTACGACTGTGGTGCCTAAAGTACTTGCAGAGAGAGTCTATATACCAACGATACCTTATCCCATAGCTCTTGGGAAGGCTAAGAATGAGGTAGAGGACGTAAGATGCAAGGCTATGCTGGATAAGCTGATTGTGGAGCTTCCCCTTGATGATGATAAATCTGTCAAGGATGATTCAACAGCAAGAGTATCGATCGATAACCTACCTGGTGTCGATCGATACCCCTCGCAGAACGAGTCAGAACTTGTGGAAACACGTGAGTTGATCAAATAAAGAGTTCGCAAGCCCAAGAAGCTGAATTCTGTTCCTAAACACCTCAGAGATCCCATCTCTCCAAAGCAGTTGCGTGGCTTTGAGAAGATGGTAAGAAGGATTTCCCCTGAATCGTCTTTTGAAGAAGCTCTAGAACACCGTCCTCTTCTAAGTCACTTCAAAGATTGCAGAGAAACTGAGGAAGAGATTAAGGCACTCTTCATTAAGGCTAGAGGTGCACCACCTCTACTGAGACAGTTGACCAAAAGGGAAGATCCAGGGAAATTCGTGGTTCCATGCTCTATCTCTGGAGTTGATTTCAAAGAGTCTCTCGTTGACTCAGGGGCTAGTGTCAATGTCATCTCAATGGTAATTGCAGAGCGGTTGGGGGCTGATATTCGATCACCAGAGGCATCTATCACATTCGCGAACGACTCCACCTCACTTCCATACGGTACAATCTCTGCTTTGCTGGTCAAAGTAGGAGATTGTCTGGTGCCGACTGATTTTCAGGTTGTGGAGATGAGTGCGATATCTCGTATGCCTATACTCCTGGGACGACCATTTATGGCTACTGCTGGCGCAATCATAGACACGCCTAATAAGAGAATCTCTTTCTCTTACATTGACGGAGGGGTCTATTATGATGTCATTCCCCCTAGGAGTGCTCCCACACGTGTCTCTAGCATCGAGGTTGTTACAGAAAAGTCGCTGGCAGTTGATCTTCTGGAAGAGCCTCCTGATGAGCCTACTGTCGCAAACATTTCCGCTAAACCGCCCAGCATTCCCAAGGAAGTTGTCAAGAAGGCTAAGGCAACAAAGAAGAAGAAGGCCAAGAGCAAAAAAGTCGAGATTCCCCATGTCACTTTAATCCCTCAGAAGAGTGATGGGAATTCGATTGAGTATAAGGTCAAGTGCAAAGGAGCTACCAAGCCATTCTCTAAGGCTAGGATTCTTCTTACTTCGGAGCTGAAAGAGAAGGGAAAAGAGTTCGTGGAAGGCATGCTGAGCAGAATTCTGAAGATAGCAATGTCAAGTTGTGGAGCCTGTTTCGGTGCAAGCTCTCACTCTTATCCAGCCTGAAGGGCGTTACAGTCAAGCTAATGACGTTAAACGAGCGCTTGGTGGGAGGCAACCCACTGGTGAGTCTATATATAAGTATTTTCTTTTTATTTTTCGTTTTGTGTCAGGATAAACAAGGAGCAAACTCGAAATCGCCCGAGTGTCGATCGATACCCTTCAGTATCGATCGATACCCTACGCGATTGAGACAGGTTCATGTCGATTTAAGTCTGGTATCGATCGATACCAGGCTGTGTGTCGATCGATACTCAATGTTCCAGCAAGGTAACTTCTTGTTTTTCCCAATTTTATTATGTTCTGTTGTTTTCTTTCACTGACTCTAGGCTAGATAACACTGGGGACAGTGTTGTTCAAGTCTGGGGGAGGTGTCTGCTGACATTGTTCTTGTTTTTCTTAGAGTCATAAAATAAAATAAAAATTGTCGTTTTATTGAGTCAAAACTTGTTGGAGATAATGATCATGTGCTTGAATTGTTGCTTTGATTTGGTTTTTGAGTGACCAGTGTTGCAGGATCAGCTCTAGATCGACTAATGAAAAATCCAAGGACTGACCAGTTAACTAGAAAACATCCATGTCTCCAGCATAGTTCTTCTGAAGCCTGAGCCAAATTTCTGCACTTCATCAATGTGGTTAGTGTTTTTAGAGCTTGATTCATCATTCATATCTGATAAAGGAACCCATGTGTTTAGAGTTATGGTATCTCTCTCCCCTGTTATAAGTTGATAAATAAGAGCATAAAGATTGAAATGATTTTCTTCTGAGTAGAGGGTTAGGAAAATTTCCAGCGATCCCATTATTCTACTTAAGAGGGAATGATCACACAAAAGATTGGAAGCGAGCCTAGGATTTTCCGATGATGCCATTATTCGCCTACATCCTTTGATACATTGAGAGGGAAGAATCGGGGATTCGGTGGCTAACACAATCAATACTCGCGTCTCGGACCTTGATGTGTATATGCAAAGCTGAAAATAAAAGAGAACATAATAAGAAATAAGTATGGGGGAGAGAAATTGATACAAAAAGTGTGAAAAAGGGTGGTTCCTTGTCATGATATTGTCTGGTAAAGAATCTAGAAGGTTCTTAAACATTGGCGATGAGGGCATTATTTGAACAATGTTGTGGGATAATGTGTGGAGTCTGGGAAAGCTGCGAATGTCTACGGAGAAGTACATGGTGGTTAGATCAAAAGCTGGTCAGGTGACATTTGGGTACTTGGAAAGAGGGTCATTTCGATGGTTTATGAATAGGTGAGTCTCCGCGTTTTCAAACCTCTTTCTCTGGTTTAGTCTTCTATTTGCTTGAGGGCAAGCAAAGGCTAAGTCTAGGGGAGTTGATATATCATGGTTTTTACCCCTTTTAGGCCATGCTATAAGTCCGTTTTATAGGGTCTTTATGCTGTTTTGTAGTCTTTTAGAGACTTTTACAGGTTATAGCACGTTTGGAGCATAATTGGAGATATTGGAGCTTTCTGGAACATTCTGGAGCGAAGCAGAGATCCCCCTGAGTATCGATCGATACCCCCTGATATCGATCGATACCCCCTGATATCGATCGATACCCCCTGATATCGATCGATACCCCCTGATATCGATCGATACCCGTCGAGGAAACAGAAGGATCGCGACTTATTGAAGAGTTGAAGAATTGTAGAATTGGCCTAGAAGACTTAGATATTTACAAGATGGCCCAGAACGTGTTTTAGCTATATAATTAGGTTTTTCAGCCACATGTTTAGGCTATGCTTTATTTTCTATAATTTGATTCTACTTTTTGTTTTTGGAGAGACAACTCTGAACTCCTGTTTTTATTGATTTCTTTGATGATCTATTCAATCATGTTGCTTTCAATCTCCATGTCTGAGTAGATCCACTTTAGGTTTGGGGTTTTCTTATAAATGATTTCTTTGAATGCTAGGTTGATTATCTGTTTAGGATTCACAATCTGAATTAGTTCTTCACATTAAGTTGTTTTCAAAGCTAATTCTGGATTGATCACCTAGAACTTAGATCTTAGGATAATTGATTAGGCACGAGAGTGCGATTAATTACCTGATAGAACCTAGGTGAGCAAATTGATTATTCGCAAAGAGATTTGGTTTAATTGAATTGTGAACATATCAAACCTGAACTTTAAAGCTGATTTAGACTTTAGGATTCGCAAAACTTTAAAGCTGATTTAGACTTTAGGATTCGCAAAGAGATTTGGAATTCCTAGGATTTAGATTTAGATAGTTTTCGCAACGAGAGTTGGTTAGCTATATTTTAGTGATTTGAGTTCAAGAACCGTGCGTAATCTGAATCATGTTAGTTAATTTAGCTGCATTCATTGATTTCCTGAGAAAAACCCCGGACCTATATTTTCCTCTATTGATTTACAACACTTTTAATTGCGTACTTGTTTTCGTTTACATCTTTTGATTTAGCGTATTTGGGATCTATATAATCTATTGTGTGTCTCTGTGAGTTCTTGTGTTCGACCCCTAGCTATACTACGACAACTGCTTTAGTATCTGAATAGGGTATTAATTTGAGTATATCACATACCTACTGATTTTTGTGTATTGGAGCTCAGAAAGGAACCTAAGGATCCTCTTCTAATTAGTCGACCATTCCATCTATACAACATGAGCAATCATTGATGTTTTGAAAGGAACGATTGATCTTCATCTGGGCTATGTTGTGATGAATTTCGATATGAATGAGGGTTTAGACAAACCGACTTTGGATGGTCAAATTACTTTTGGATCGATGAGCTTGCTGGAGCTACTGACGAGGTTTATGAAGAACTTATACTTGATGATCCATTGGAGATTGCTTTGACAACCACTAAAGACGAGAACAATATTCTCGAAGAAACAACAAGAAGTTGCACGAAGATGCTCAATGCGGCTGAAACCTATGCAAAGATGGTAGCCTATCTCGATTTGGGAGAGGCAGAAGATACTCCTTCGCCTCCCAAAGACACACCAACGGCTGTATCAGACCCTTGGAGTGAGGTTAAAGCACCAAAAGTTGAGCTGAAACCACTTCATGTCGTTCTCAAGTATGCTTTCCTTTGTCTGAATTCTACCTACCATATCATCATCAATTCTGGTTTGAGTAATGATGAGACAACACAACTGCTGGGAGAGTTGAGAAAGCATAGAAAAGCATTGGGAATATTCGTTTGAAGACATTCTAGGAATCTCACCTGATCTTTGTATGCACAAGATCCATCTCGAGGAGAATGCTAAGAACTCAATTGAACATATGATGCACCGGGATCGCTCCCGGTATGTGGTTTTACCCTTTAGATAGACTGCAAGTGCATAACAAACACATTAGTATTTAGAGATCGAATCCACGTGGTGATGTTGTTGATTTCTATTGATTTCAAAGTTAGGTCTAGACGTAAACTATTTTTTTGGGGGATTTTGGTTGTCACGATTGTAGCTAGAAAAATAAACTAAATTAAGCGATGAAACAAAACAGAAAGTATGCAAGCAAATGATTAAAACGAGGTTGTAAAAAAATTAAACGAAACGTTGGGCAACGGGTAATCTCTTGGGTTCATGGCCAATTTTTACTAAGACTTTGCTAGGATTTCTAAAGCGACCTTTTTGTCGTCTTTGGATTTTTGAACTTGGAACACGGACACTATTTGTAGTCTACTTTAGTACTCGACCAGTAGATTTCGTCTCCGAACGCGTAAAAAGTTAGTGATTATACTCAAAAGTCGTTAATGCTTACAACCCCTCCACAAGTATACTTTTGAAATCTTTTGATGGTTTTGCTCGTCTACCCTAGGTCAAGCATATGGATCCAGTACTTGCGTAGTTCTAAAAATACCTAAGTTCAGTTGCAAGGTGATTGATATATCATGGTTTTTACCCCGTTTAAGCCATGATATAAGTCCGTTTTATAGAGTCTTTCTACTATTTCGTAGTGGTTTAGAGTCTTTTACATGTTTTAGCACGCTTGGAGCATAATTGGAGATATTGGAGATATTGGAGCTTTATGGAGCATTTTGGAGCAAAGCAACGTTCGATTTTGGAGTACCCGATTTGAAGTCTCAGTGTCGATCGATACTGACTAGTATCGGTCGATACTCACCGAAGCAGACACGGCCTGCGACTTTAATGAAGAGTTAAAGAATTGCAAAATGGCCCAGAAGACTTTATTATTTACAAGAAGCCCCAAAACGTGATTTATGTTATTTAATAGGATTTTATAGCCACTTTCATGGCTACGCTTTTATTTTACTTTGGTTTTGTGAGAGAGCTTTTGAAGGGAGACAAGTCCAAAACTCTGTTCGTCCGAGAGAAGATTTCGAACCCTTTTGTTACTCTTTCTGTTTTATTTGATGATTTATTCAAACATGTCGTCTATTGCTTCAATTTCCATGTCTAAGTAGATCTCTTGTTAGGTTTAGGGTTCTCATAAAGGTTATCTCTGAATGCTTTGTTAGTTATTAGGATTCACCATCTGAATTAGTTCTTCACCATAGGTTGTTTGTAAAGCTAATTCTAGATTGATCACCTAGAACTTAGATCTTAGGATAATTGATTAGGTACAAGAGTGCGATTAATTCCCTGATAGAACCTAAGGTGAGCAAAATAACTATTTGCAAAGAGATTTGGTTTAGTTGTTTTGTGAACAAATCAAACCTGATCTAAAAGCTTATTTAGACTTTAGGATTCGCAAAGAGATTTGGAATTCCTAGGATTTAGATTTAGATAGTTTTCGCAACGAGAGTTGGTTAATTATATCTTAGTGATTTGAGTTCAAGAACCGCGCTAAATCTGAATCCTTAATAGTTAGTTTATGTGCATTCATTGATTTCCTGAGAAATATCCTGAACCTATCTTTCTCCAATCGAATTTACAACCGTTTTAATTTACGTTATGTTTTCAATATCATTGATCGCTTAGCTTAATTCTCATCTATATAATCTATTGTGTGTTTATGTGAGTCCTTGTGTTCGACCCCTACTTTACTGCAACTACTGCTTAGTACTTTTAGGGTATTAATTTGAGCATATCAGTGATCAATCAAGCAAACATGCATTAAGAAAGATGATAAAATGAAGAACCCTAATCGGTATCCTAGTCTAAAAACCTAATGAGAAATCAAACCATGAAACCCCCTTTGAAATCATGTACCCAACAAGAGAACTACTCATCCATAGCTGAGGTAAATATAATCAATATATTGAAGAGAAAACAATAAGAAAATGAATGAAGAAAAGCTTCTCTATCGAAGAACTCGAGTCGAGAATCTTCCCTTCAAACCGAAGAACAAGAGTAACAAGGTTGCAAGGGATTCACCTCTGCCTTCAGCGTGATAAAAATATGTGTGTCTATGTCTAAAAGACCTAAAACAAGTATTTATAAACTTCTCGTCGTTTAGTGTTTGATGTGTAAAGACGGTTTTTACCTTGGGTGAAGAAACGAGCTGTTTTGGTCGCAACAGGGAGTGGCCGCAGGTCGGGCTCCTCCAGGCGCGACGAACTGCTTCTTGGTCGTGGGTCGAGCTCGTCCAGGTGCGGCGAACTGATGTTTGGCTGCGGGTCCGGACTCTCCAGCAGCAGTGGACTTCTCTTCGAGGCAACTTCATATGCCTTCAATGCTTCATGTGTACTTAAGGATCCAACCAAAGGATCGTTTCCAATCCAATTGCATTTGAAAGCTGGTTGTATATACTTTGTTGTGTCCAAATTTGGTGCTGATCAGACGGTGAGAATGTCTTCTTTGATTGGAAAACTTCTGACCGTCCGAGTTTATCCAAAAACGTAATTTTGTTCCGAAAGTCACTGTTTTATCACAAGTTACCTAAAATGTCTTTCAAAACACTAAAACATGGAAATCACTTGAAAACCATTGAAAACGGATTTAAAACATCTGCAAAAGATATTAAAGTGATTCATAAAAATGGTCAAAAACCGGTGTTATCAACTCCCCCAGACTTGGAAAAGAAGTTTTGAAAACGTAGGAACTAACAAAAATCTCACTGACCCTTCTTCTACACAATAACCAACGTAATGCATCAATCAAACTTATTCTAGTATACTCTCACATAAGTACTACAACGCTAGTCCACGATATCCGTCATGCAAATATCTAACCATTCGAAACCCAACTTTCAGTGAACTAGCTCTTAACATTCATTAAAAGGTTGCGTGATTCTCATCAAAAATAATAACCAAGACAATCGAGGCTAGGCATTAAGGGCTTTTTAGAGGTGAGGTTAAAAGTGTTTCGGGTTACCATATTTCTGCCGGAGGAGGCTAGTCATTATGAAAAATAGCAAGAGAGGATGGAGCTGTTGATATCCACAGTTTCCAGTCACATCCTACTCGCATAAGTGTAGTTGTGAATTCTTCATCTTACTCGTATAAGTGTAGTTCTGAATTCTTTCTTCTTCGGGACTTTTCTCCCGGACTTAGATTTTCTCCGGGAGATGCTTCTCACTCCTTATAAACGAAACATGGTTGTCTTTGTATAAAAATATCGTCTTCCTTTCCTTTCCTTGGGAAACGCCTTTAGAACGGGAATCTTACGGAGGACGAAAATTACCAGTGATAAAAGATTTCCAAGGCAACTTTTAAGCTTGGTTTGTTGGTACTTCTATAACCGAATTCATCTAGTCTTCCGTCTTCTCGAGTGACTGAAAACGATATTGTTCCTCCCTCTCCGGCATTTTAGCACATATATGCACATAAGACAACCAGAGAGGCAAGAGTGAGGTTCGAAAATTATAGCTAAGGTTTGGGGTGTGTTATCAGCTAAAGATGAACTAGCCATCTAGGACAACAAAGAGTGACAAAAGGAAAATATGTCCTAGATGTATGATTCGTTGTCTCGCCTAAAACCTTTGATAAGAAAATTAAATTTAGATTAAGTTCAAATAGGGTGATCTAGTATATCATGTCAGAAATAATCTATATGGGTCGAAATCCTCTGGGGATGTCGCATTGCAAGCACTCTATCTACCGCCTAGTCTAGAACCAAACCACAAAAGAGCTGGCACGTGGAGATAGCGTAGAAGCACACATGTCGAAATCATCATATATTTTGTTTCAATGTTCCTGAAAAATACTTAATAAAAATAGAAAAAGAATACATGAAATTTTTTAAATAAAGTAAAAAATAAGATAAAATGATTCGAAGGAAAGAAAATAGATTAGTAACGGATAAACATCCTCCTCAGACTTAAATCACACTGTCCCCAGTGTGAAAAAGTTGGTGAGAAAATGGAAAAGACATGAAAATAAAATTGCAAATAAATAAAAGAGTTTGAAAATTAAATAAAAATAAAAAGATGAAAAGGGAAGAAAATCGATTGAACCGTGGTGATGAAGTACATGGCTAGGCGTCGCCTGAGTCATCTTTCTCCGAGTCGGGCATGTTGCCATCGAACTGGTGATGCTCTTCGAGAAAGCGCATGACACGCTTGTATCGCCTCTCTTGTTGTGCTATCTTCTTCTCCATGGCTGAGAATTCTGGTATGTGTGCTTGTGATGAGCTCTAGGGAGCGGATGGTGCACGGGCATGCGATTATAGAAGTAGTCGAGTACACTATGCAGCTGCGTCTCAGTTAGCCTTGGCCACTAAGAACTGTCCAATAGTGTACGGTAGACGCGGGGCTGTAGGTACATAGTACGTCGTCTCCGGTATCCATCTAGGTGATGCTCCTTCTCGGAGTCTATGGACAGATTTAGAAGGTAAGAAAACAAAGTAGGACTCACCGCCATTGGGCAGAATTTGTAACCAAATACGTCGGTGATATATCATGGTTTTTACCCCTTTTAAGCCATGATATAAGTCCGTTTTATAGAGTCTTTCTACTATTTCGTAGTGTTTTAGAGTCTTTTACAGGTTTTAGCACGTTTGGAGCATAATTGGAGATATTGGAGCTTTCTGGAGCATTTTGGGGCACATCAGAAGTTCGTGTAGCTGAGTACCCGATTTGAAGCCTCGGTATCGATCGATACTGACTAGTATCGGTCGATACTCACTGCAGCAAGACACAATCGCGACTTTTCTAAGAGTTGAAGAATTGCAAAATTGTCCAGAAGACTTTATTATTGACTAGAAGCCCCAAAATAGTGACTAGGTTATTTATTAGGATTTTACAGCCACTTTGATGGCTATGCTTTATTTTACTTTGGTTTTGTGAGAGAGCTTTTGAAGGGAGACAAGTCTGAAACTCTCTTCGTCCGAGAGAAGATTTCGAACCCTCTTGTTACTCTTTCTTATTATTTATTTGAGTATTTATTCAGTAATGTTTATTGCTTCAATTTCCATGTCTAAGTAGATCTCCTGTTAGGTTTAAGGTTCTTATAAGGGATTTCTTTGAATGCTAGGTTGATTAGTTGTTTAGGGTTCATTATCTAAATTAGTTTTTCACCTTAGGTTGTTCTCAAAGCTAATTCTGGATTGATCACCTAGAACTTAGAACTTAAGTTTATCAATTAGGCACGACAATGCAATTGCGTAATCTCATAGAACTTAGGGTGAGAAAAATAACTATTCGCAAAGAGATTTGGTTTAGTTTTTTTGTGAACAAATCAAATTTGAACTAAAAGCTGGTTTAGACTTTAGGATTCGCAAAGAGATTTGGAATTCTAGGATTTAGACTTAGATAATTCTCGCAACGACAATTGGTTGATTATACTTTAGTGATTTGAGTTCAAGAACCGTGCATAACCCGAACCCTGATTAGTTATACTTTAGTGATTTGGACTTTGTTTGCTCTTGTTTCCTTTTTGGACACAGTGCATGGATGGCTATTATCCGTTTTGAATTCGAGAACTTGGTTCTTGACTTGTCTTTAGTTTGCCTGCAGCTGATATTCTCATATTTTACCCATTTTAGCATGCATTTAACTTAGCATTTTGAGTCTCATGCATGTGTTTTCATAGCTTTCTTTAGTGTTTTGGTCCAAATGAGAGTCTAGCTAATTTGTATTAGTTCCTAGTGAGTCTTGCATCATTTGGAGTATTTTCTAGGTACTTGGAGACGTTTTGGAGATGATAGGAGTTATGGAGCAAAGGCAAATGCAGAGTTCACCTAAGGTGTCTGAAAGATTTGGCCGGACGAAGGATCTCCATTCGGATTAAGCTTCTAAAGTCTTCATAAAAATCATAGAAATTTGAGTTATCTTTCGTCTGGAAGTAGTTTCAGGGCATTCAGATAGGTGGTTCAGGAGATATGATGATTTTACCAAGGATATGTCTGTCTGACAACGAGACCATCTCCCAACACCGACTCTCCTTTGCCAGGTGTGGCTCGCCCGGTGTGTGGACAGGGCTAAACACCGGCCAGCTTCACCTAGCCAAGACTGTCAGGTGCCAAGCTTCAGGACAGCCCACACCTCTCCATGACCGCCCAGTGAGCCTCGCCCGGTGTGTGGACAGGGCTAAGCATCGGCCAACTGCACCTAGCCAAGACCGTCCGGTGTCCAAACTCCTAGCAAAAGTCTCCTACACCGGCCATCAACACCTGGCAACCACCATCCGGTGTGGAGGCTCATGACCCAAACCCGACAGGGTCAAGACCCGGTTTGTTCCAGGTTGACCCAGTCCGCCCAAAAACCATTTAAGTATTGCAAAAACCTAATTTTCTAGGGATGCTTTATTTTTCTATCTTTTTTTCTCTAGCAAAAACCCTTCTTTTTCTAAGTTTTAAGTTTCTTAATCTCTTATAATCTATCATCTTTCTATTCTCTAATCATGATTAACTACACCTCTTTCATGAGATTTGGTGTGTTCTTCATGATTAGTGAGTAGTCTTTTTAGAGCTCATGGATGAGGTAGATTAGGGGATTTCATGATTGATCTATGATGTCTAGGTTTAGATTACTTCTTTCCTCTCTTATTTAGTGTTCATAATTGATATGTCATGGTTTTTACCCCATTTAAGCCATGATATAAGTCTGTTTTATTGAGTCTTTATTCTATTATAGAGTCTTTTAGAGTCTTTTACAGGTTTTAGCACGTTTGGAGCTTAATTAAAGGTTTTGGAGGATTCCATAGCATTTTGGGAGAAAAGGAGCAGAGTCATGCAGAGACGTCAGAAGTTTGGCATTCGTTGAAGAACTTCCCACCGATGGATTGAGCTCAAATTTGACACAAGATATATCAATGGATTGGCTTTCATTTGGAAGTGGTTTGAGGCCATTCCAACGGTGCGATCGAAAGGTATGCCAGTTTTCGTGAAGACTGTCCAGTCTGGCAAGCAGAAGAACCAGGCTGTCGACCGACACTGTTTGGTATCGACCGACACCGCTTGGTGTCGACCGATACCGACTTCAGGAAAGCAGATACGCGATTTTAAAGGCCTGCAGAGTTTCTCCCTAAGCCCAGAAGACTTTATTAAATACAGAAAAGGCCCAGAACGTGTTTTAGCTTATAAGTTAGGTTTCAGCCACATGTTTAGGCTATGCTTTTATTAACTTTGATTTTACTCTGGGTTTGAGAGACAAGTCGGAATCTCCCTTCGTTCGAGATTAGATCTCAAAACCTCTTGTTAATCTTTCTATTCTATTGATGATTTATTCAAACATGTTGATTGTTTCATTCTCCATGTCTGAGTAAATCCACTTTAGGTTTAGGGTTTTCTCATAAGGGTTTTCTCTGAATGCTAGGTTAATTATCTGTTTAGGATTCACCATCTGAATTAGTTCTTCGCTTAGGTTGTGTTCAAAGCTTGTTCTAGATTAGCTACCTAGAATATAGATCTTAGGATAATTGATTAGGCACGACAGTGCGATTAATTACCTGATAGAACCTAGGTGAGCAAATTGATTATTCGCAAAGAGATTTGGTTTAATTGATTTGTGAACATATCAAACCTGTTATTAAAGCTGATTTAGACTTTAGGATTCGCAAAGAGATTTGGAATTCCTAGGATATAGATTTAGATAATTCTCGCAACGACAGTTGGTTAATTATATCTTAGTGATTTGAGTTCAAGAACTGCGCTAAATCTGAATCCTGCTAGTTAGTTTATCTGCATTCATTGATCTCCTGAGAAAAACCCTGGGCCTATATTCTCTTCCTTGAACTTACAACTCTTTTACTGGTTATTGTTTTTGTTTAATCTGTTTTGCTTAGCTTGATTCGACGTTATACAATCTATTGTGTGATCTCTCTGAGTCTTTGTGGTTCGACCCCTACACTTACTACAACTACTGCTTTAGTATCTTAGGGTATTAATTTGAGCATATCAATAATGCTAGATTAGGCTTGAGAAAGTTAATCTAGATCATAGGAAATTTCATGCAAACAATGTGTTCGATTCATGCACACAATGTGTTCGATGAAATTCGATGAAATTCCCCAAAGAACTAAATTAGAGATTTTGCTTGCTTAACCTATGAGAATAGTTGTTTAAAAAGTATTATATTAGAACTTATGAATAATGATTGATAATTAACTTTTCACAAATGAGACTTTGTTCTTGATTAGTTAATTAGCAATGTGATTAAGACTCTGAGAGCGGATTAATCTTGTTTAAGTGTTCTAGAATAAGGAAAATTGCTTAATTGTGTGTAATGACATCATAGGTTGATCATGAAAGTCCCCAAAGTCCATAACCTCATCCAAAGGCTTGTCTTTATCAATTTGTTAATCTTGTTTAGTGCTTGTTTAGTGTTTGTTTATTTGCTTGCTTTTAATTTGAATCATTAGGTTGCAAGATAAAACCAAAAACCACTTTGTTTGCTTGAATTAGAGAGTTTCTTGCATTCTTGTTGCATTACACTAAACCATCATTGGATTGACACCTTTAGTACTACAATGATATGAGTAAGCTTAAGGATTTATTCTTAAGAATAATCTTACTTATCTTACTTATCAGCAGCTTTTAAACTTTATCAAGTGAAGCGTTAATCGATTGCTTCGAGTGAAATATTTTTAGTGACGGACCAACGAGCAGTTGATGGGTTTTTATTGTTAGCTCTTTTGGCTTGTTGAGCCTATCTTGGTTTAAATGGAACATGTTGAAACGTGTTCAAATATTTCATACCAAGCGGCGTGTTTTGAAACGATCCGCATAGTACTATATGTTAAGATGTCAAAGACCAGTGTGCTGAGAAGCGTCATATTGGGATCGAGGCGTTTGATGATAATCACCAGCGAGCTGTTGCTGGGTTTTTCATTGTTTTAATGATAGTTACCAACACCATATTGCTGGGTTTAGGGTGCGGTAGTCTCGCTTGCCCACAATGAACAGGGCGAACCATGTTTAATTATCTCAATACTAACTAGTGTGCTGAGAACCGTTTACTAGAGTATCATTTGCCGAGATGTCGAGACCATTGTTCTGAGAAGCGTAATGATAATACTGGGTTTAGAATTTCACTTCGGTTTAGGACCTGCAATGTGGTTTCGACTTATGTGTCCGTTTCGAGGGTAAAATTAGATCAGAATATGTCCTCGTCCTTTGCTCTTTGTCAAGGTATATCTGCCTTAATGATTTATATAGCGTGCTTATTATATCCATGAATGATGTAGTAGAATCTGTATAGATAATGGGTTGATCCGTAGAGGATGTAAGAGTTCGTCTGTTGTGGCCAGCAACAGACGAGATGATGAAAGTTTAAATGATGATAAAACTTGAATTATGGATGTCGAAAATGATTGCGCTGTCAAAAACTTGAAGGATGAATGTCGAACGTGATTGTGTTTATAAAAACTTGAATGAATGATGAATGCAGTCGGCAATATTGCATAAAAAGGGAGTATATATGTATACGTACCTACCCCTTTTTTAGGAAAGGGGCAGCTGAACCCATCCTGAGATAGGTTGCCTACGTACCCTTTTCGGGGATCAAGCCGCCATGCAGTTCGTTGCTGGTGTAACTTAGTAATAGCTCATTCTTTTCTGGGGTCTTGGTTGCGTCTCTTCGTCGTTGCTCCTTCATCGCTTTGGGGTATTGCCCGGGTTTGGTTGATTGGGTTTCTCGTTTTCCTCTGCTTGTCCAAAGTCCTCGAGGCTTACAACGTTACCGAGTTCTCCCGCCAAACGTTTTGCTCAAGACTCGTGCCTAGGTTTTGACAGTCTGCCGTTTGATATCCGTAACAGCGGTGATGTTCGCAATATTGCTTCTCGTCGTCGTTGTTGGGGTTATTTGTCCAAATGTAACCTACCTCTACATGGTAGTTATGAGTGCCACCGATCTTGAAGGGAACTCGACAAAGGCATTTGGATCCAGAAGAATGACCACACTGAGATCGTTGGCTATAGTGATGCTGATTGGATTGGAGACAAGATAGACAGGATATCAACATGAGGCTATTGCGCGTTTGTTGGTGGGAACCTGGTTACGTGGAGAAGCAAGAAGCATAAGGTTGTGTCAAGGTCGAGTTGTGAAGCTAAATATCGGTCTATGGCTTACACTACTGATGAGCTTATTTGGCTTAAGGCGTTGCTACTGGATCTCGGAGTCAAGACAACTTAGCCTATTATCATGCATTGTGACAATCAGGATGTTATTCATATTGCCTCCAACTCTTTTTTTCATGAGCTCACCAAACACATCGAAGTGGACTGCCACCATATTCGTGAGAAGGTTGAACTTGGAATCATCTCTCCCGCTTACACTAAGAGTTATGATCAACTTGTGGATATCTTCACCAAGGCAGCAAATTCAAAGGTGTGCAAATTCATTCAAAGCAAACTTGGTTTAATTGATCTTCACCTAAGGAGGAATGTTGGATTGTGACCGTTGCACTCTTTTTCCCTTAACCATGGTTTTGCAATTGGGTTTTCCTGGTAATGTTTTTTAATGAGGCAACTTTATCCACATTCGTCATGTTGAAGTGAATCTGGCAAACTTGGCTTACTTGATCTTCAGCAGCCAAGTTTGAGGAGGAATGTTGAAAGATAGCAATTGAAGTCTGCTGAAGTAAACTCACAAGTCTGCTGAAGCCTGGTGAAGTAAACTCAAAAGTCTGTTGAATTTTGCTGAAGTAATGTCCTACATTTATGACAATAGCTTCTTTCTTTCCCCTTTACTCATCATGGACGAAAATCTAAGTATTTTTCTCTCTTTCATGCAACTCTTATCATTTATGTGTAACATATAGTTTATCTCTTTTCTCTCTATACATTTGTATCTTTTTGTACAAATCAGATTAAGGAAAATAATTAATATGCAATTTATCTATATTCTATGTTCTCTCTTCTTTATTATACAATTCCGCATAAATTTTTACAAGTAGATAATTGCTCCATAAGATGTGGATGATTTTTTAGCAAATATGTTTCGTAGTGACTAAATTTCAACCTTAAGAGCTCTTAGGATGTCCTAGTAGTTTTTCAATTCGAAAATAATTAATCTAGTTCTTAAGGGAATATAATCATTACAGATAATATTATGCGGAGAGAATATTATTAATTTAATTGATGAGTATCCAAACTTTAATTCAATACCGATGTATATCAAACAATTACGAATGTTGTTTCCGATCCCAATAATGTGAGCGATGATGCAGAAGCTTGGAATGCTTGTAGTGGTCATAGTGAACAAAGTTAAGCCGCCATATATTTTAGATTATCAACTTCTCAAAATTAAAGGTACGGGTCAAAACAGACTACTTTGTGAGATGAACATGTTACTTGACATGAGTATTTAGCAAGCCCACTAGAGGGCGATAATCTCAAATGACCTTAATAAGGAAAATATAATCTCACATATCTTTTTGTGGAACCCTTATTTTAAAACACTAATAGAATTTTGAAAATATTCTTTATCTTTTACTGTTACATTTGTTTTATTAAAGTAAAATATTATTATTTAATAAATTATTAAAAATAAAACTTTAAATAATTCGCAAAAAAAAACAAAATAATTAAACACTTAGATTTTTTTATTTTGTTTATTGATACACATAGTTTTAATACCTGAAATAATTCTGCAAGTACACAGCAAACGCAATAGTACTTAGGGGTCAAATCCACTAGAGACCAAAGAACTACACTACGAGTTTATGAAAATCGAGTTAAGCTAAGCTGAAAAATATGAGGTTTTGTTTAGGGCTGTGAATAGTGACGAAAATAACAATAAAGAAATTTGAAAGCAAATAAAAACAATATAAAATCAGTAAAGAAAGTACTAGGTATCGGAAAATTCATAGAGTATCATGGATTGATTTAATCGGATAATTTAGACATGAAATTCAATAAATATGTTCTGAACTGGAATAACGAATGAATAATTAACCTACTTCAGCAGCGCCAATTACTATGTTTAAACAACTTAATTCACTCAACTCCCGCTGGTAATTAAGTACTTAAACATGCATAAATAGTTCAAATTCGATATGTTCACAAAGTCTAATAACTCAACTCCCGTCGGTTATCACGCTTTGCTCATCTAAATCAATTCAGATAATTTAACAACACTTTCGGTGAGTAAATATACCTATGAGCAGTATCTAGATAGTCAATCAAGCAATAATCATTAAACATAAATTTAGATGAAGAACTTTAAAGATAATCTATATTCTAACAACCTAACGATCAATCCATGAACTCATTGAATACCGACAACCCAACGAGAGAACTACTCACACATGACTAGAGATGAAACACATAGAGATATAAAGCAATTCATAATCATAAACTTCAAATAAAAGCAAGAGGGTTTAGAAATCTTCTCTATATCGAGATGCAAAGGCGAAAACTTCTCCCGGGAAACTCTTGAATCGAAAAACTATGAAAGTCGTATAAAAATCGTGTAATGTTTAGAGGGGCATGGATGTGTTTATTGTGGTGGCTATCTGATTTTTAAAATTAAAAACAAGTATAAATATCCTAAAAGTCGACCTAGGGTTTCATTAAACCGAAAAATAGAGTTTTGGGTCATGGGGATCTTTTGGGCTAAGCTAAGGCCCAATTCAGATGCGTCTTCAGTAAAATCGCTGTATCTTCATGACCACTGCTCCAAATGACTTCAAACCAATTTCATATGAAATTTGACTCAAAATTATACCTTTCCTAGAAATTTCATCTCAATCCATCAATGAGAAGGCATCCAATGAAGGTGAAACTTCTGATGCATATGTGCTGTCTAGTTGGAGAAATCCGCATTTCTTGAGCTTTAGGTGATTGGCTGATCTTCTGGACTTTGAAATATGTCTTGGACGTGGTAAACTCATGTTTGGCTCCATTTTGCATCCTTTTTGATTATTTGACCTATATAGACTTTAAAACTACAAATACGAGAAAACTACCTCAAAAAGCACAAAACCGAATGAAAATGCTTAGATAATATACTAAAATACGTAATAAAATCAGAGAAATATAGTGTATTAACCCAATTTTGGCCCAAGAAGGAAAATCCCAGCAAGAAAAGGCCCAGTAGAAAAACCCTAGTTTAATCTCCTATATAAGTGAGTCTTTAGAAGAAGGAGAAGGTATTTTGCAAACAAAAAACCCTAGCCGTCAACCAAGACCGGAGCCACGCCGCCGCCGAGCCTCTCCACCGCCGCCAACCGCCGTCGCTTCGAGGAGGAGCCGCCGCGAAGCTGCTCCTAGCCGCCGCCTTCTTGATTCCTTTGCTTTGAGTCACCGTTAATTCAGATCTGAGCCGTGCCATCCTTTTTCCAGAACCCTAACATCCAGATCTCTAAGGTGAGGATTAGATCTAGGCTTCTCTCTATGTTCTCTTGTCTTCTTATGGTATGTTGAGTCTAAGTATACTCTGGTATGCTACGTGATACGAAGTACGGGCACGTTTATGTGATGCATCATGTTGGATCTATACTTTTGAATGAATATGGACTAGGAAATCATTAGAGGAAGAACCGGCACAC
This sequence comes from Eutrema yunnanense, assembly GCA_002933935.1. NCBI lineage: Eukaryota > Viridiplantae > Streptophyta > Magnoliopsida > Brassicales > Brassicaceae > Eutrema > Eutrema yunnanense. The sequence continues at coordinate 317,085 of PKML01061058.1, forward strand.
TGATTGATAAGCCTGTTGGTTGATTAATGGTTGTAAAGTAGCTAGACGGTGTGAAAGCATTATGAGGTATTTGTCACAGCGTTGAGGGCGCTTGTGGTACGAACTGTTTGCGGGAATTGATGAGGGCCTTATGCCTTGGCATCGGAACCATTTGTGTGATGGAACTGGTGGGGCGTTTACTTGTTGTCAGAACTCATTTGTTTGTTGGGACCGGTGCGGTCTATGCATCTTGGCACCATAACCGCTGCGTACGGGGAGGTGAGGTGTGTACCTTGGCACTGGAAGCATCATCGTAGGGGCTCGGACTCGCCTCAGGAGTGTGTGTGACCCGAAAACTTGTGAGCTATTGGCTCGAGATATATCTTTATTATGGTACCTCTTGTTTGGTAGTTGTGTGGGCGCTTCTAGAGTGTGATGTATAATTGTTTTGTTATATTTATTCTTGATATGTTGGTTGAATATGAGTTGGTGTAGGGTTGAATTTAGGTTTAGTTCTCGCTGAGTAATCCCGATTACTTACCCCTCTCTCTTCTTGTAGGTGATGATGATTATTATGTTGATGTTGTTGATAATATTGAGTATGTGGAACTGGATGAGTAATCCCGGTGTGGTGCGAGGTTTTGGAAGTTCGGAAGTTCTCCTTTGGGTTTTAAATGGCATTTTAGTTATTTCATTTAAAGACAACTGTTCGCTATTTGCTTCGGTTTTATTTATGATTTAACTTGGATTTTGTAAGACTATTTGAGATTAAATGAAAGGTATTATTTAGAAATTAAATTGGCCAAGAGCAGGTCATTACATATAGAGTATATGATTTATACGTTTGCAAAAAAATACAACTAGTATAACCAATTTAACTGATATAATTAGTTCAACTGATACAACTAGTACAACATACACTAGTAGAAATATTTCATATAGCCACGATATAGTCACGAAAATGTCGTGGCTATCGCATCGTGGCTAATTTTTTCCGTGGCTAAATCGTGGCTTTTTCTCGTATAGCCACGATTTAGCAACGGAAAAAGTTAGCCACGATGCTATAGCCACGATGTAGCCACGAAATGTACCGTGGCTATACGAGATATTTCTAGTAGTGATATAACTAAGTCGATAAATAATAAAAATTAAACCTAATTTAACTTGGAATAGGAAAAATAATATATTTGGAAATATGCGATAAAATTTAATTAGAAAACAAAGAGTAAAAAAATAGGACAATTAATATAAATAAATCACTGTTGCGCTTCTCTATTTGTAGTTTAGTTTCAGGTTACCATTTTTGCCGGAGAATGCAAGATATTATGCAAAACAGCAAGAGAGCATGTACCTATTGATAACCACAGTTTCCAATCACTTCTTCTTTCGCACATATGTTACTGCGAATTCCTCATTTCCGGTTACAAAACATTTATGTCATTCCCTCAAACTTAAGATTTTCCACGGGATCCGAAACAAATGGCGTCTAAACTTTTCACGAACGAACCATGGCTTGCCTTCTTGAACATTTCGACCAACTAAGACTCTTTTATGTTTTTGTTTTCTTCCCTTTCGGTTTTCACATTTTTTTGTTTTGATATATTTTTTACTTTTCTATTCTTTTTTTTTGTGAAAGGGGAAACACCTTTTTGAGAAAGATCCTTAGGGGCAAAAAATTTACGATTGAATTTAAGATTTTCAAGGCAAAACCGAACTCTTTTTGTTGTTGATACCACCTTTACCACATCCGTCTAGTCTTTTGTCTCGAGTGACTAAAAATTGCGTCTTTTCTCCATCTCCGACGTTTTTGCACATATCTGCACATAAGACAACAAGAAAGAATGCATGAGGTTTAAAAATGGCTAAGGTTTGGGTAGGGTACCAATTAAAAGTGAGCAGAAAAATAGATAAGATGTCATGAATGTCTGGTTCGTTGTCTCGCCTAAAACCTTTGATGAGAAAAATTAAAATAAGGTTAAGTCATAATAAGATGAGCTAGTGTATTATCTCATATAGAGTCTTTCTAGTTTGATTTCCTCTAGGGATGTCACATCGCAAGTACTCTAGCTACCGCCTAGTCTAATATTAAATCTCGAAAGAGTTGTTACGAGGAGATAGCGTAGAAACACACTGGTCGAACTCATCATAGATTTGTGTCATCATTCCCTAAAAACACGTTTAAGTTCGAAATACATCATAGCAAATAGTCATGAAGAAAACAAAAAAAATAGACTCAAAACAAAGAAAATATGTTAGTACGGATAAACATCCTCACTCAGACTTAAAATCACACTATCCCCATTGTGAAAAAGTTGGTGAAAGGATGGAACAGACTCGATAAACGAAAAATGAAAAATAAAAGCAAAAACAGTAGAGATAGTGACGATGGAACCGTGATGATGATGAGTACGACCGGAGGTAGATATGGTGAGCATCTAAAACTCACTTGGGCCATCTGACTCGGAGTCAAAGAAGGAACCATCAAACAAAGTTCTCTCTTGAAGGTAGCACGTAATTCGCGCAAACTTCCTATCCTGGCGTACAATGGATCTCTCGAGATCTGCATAGGTTGGCACTCTAGCGCTTTATTGACGAAACTGATTTAGCAGTTTCTAAAACCCTTAATGATACAAACGACGACTAAGGAAGGAGACAAACAATTTAATTTTTTTGAAAAAAAAAAAATACTCAGATTTTTTTTTTTTTATAGTAAAACTCAACGACATCCCATAAATATTTGATGGGCCCTAGGAGGTCGCCTACTTTGCCTACGCCATGGGTCAGCCTTGCGTCCTGTATCAGTGGCATTTTTGAGCCTATGAAGGGGATTTCGTTTTGGTACCTCAAATGGAGGTTTTACAGCTTCCTTAGACTTCTTCTTAGCACGATCATGGAGAGGAATGAAGATCAGACTTTCCAACGTTTTAACCTTGGTGTCGATTTCCTCTTTGGAGATTGTTGAGATCGCGTTGCAATAACATTTCATGTTATCTTCTACCTTTCCGCCACAAACTCCAACTTATCTCTTCACTGCTTCAGCAGTTTGAGCAACTTGCATATCCAACTTCTTTACATGGGTTGAAAGTGATTCAAATTTTCCATTCAAGTCATTGTACATACAATCGATCTTGACATTAAAGCCCTTGACTGTTTTCTGTTGATCTGCGATCATATGTTGTATCATTTGTTTCAGCTAGCTCCCTTGAGCGATATGAGGAGGTGCTTGTGCAGCTGGGAGCGGCGCATTTTTTAAGTTAATTGGCACCGACTGAGAGTTGAATGGTGCTCTCTGCTGAAAGTTTCCACTTCCTCCATAATTCACGTTTCGGAAGTTGTTCTGAAATAGTTTGGGCTGCTGCGGATAGAACTGATCGCGAGTATTTTCCACATTTGGATTCCTGTAAGAGAGATTGTTCATGTTTCAGAAGTTGTTGTCGAATCCATTGTTGACGTTTCGGTTCTGGTACAAACCTTGAGCTCCTAAGCAGGTTTGTGGGACGCAACTCCCTAGCTAGCTCGGGTCAACGGTCCATGAGATCCGACTAATCCCGAGCCATGGGAGCCATGTGAAAACCCCTGTGGCCGGCAGGAATCGAACCCATAAATCTCACAGTTGTGAGTTACCACTGGGCCAACTAGCGCTGGTTAGTGATATATCATGGTTTTTACCCTGTTTAGGCCATGATATAAGTCCTTTTATAGAGTCTTTTCTAGTGTTTTGTAGTATTTTAGAGTCTTTTACAGGTCTTAGCACGTTTGGAGCTTAATTGGAGATATTGGAGCTTTCTGGAACATTCTGGAGCGAAGCAGAAGATCCGTGTAGCTGAGACGTCAAAATAACCTGAGTATCGATCGATACTGCCTAGTATCGATCGATACCCGTCGAGGAAACAGAAGGATCGCGACTTAATGAAGAGTTGAAGAATTGCAGAATTGGCCCAGAAGACTTTGATATTTACTAGATGGCCCAGAACGTGTTTTAGGTTATAAATAGGATTTTACAGCCACTTGTTTAGGCTATGCATTATTTTACTTTGGTTTGAGACAAGTCTGAATCTCCCTTCGTCCGAGATCAGATCTTAAAACCCTTGTTATTATTATATTGATGATTTATTCAAACATGTCTTTTGATTCAATTGCCATGTCTGAGTAGATCCACTTTAGGTTTAGGGTTTTCTCATAAAGGATTTCTCTGAATGCTAGGTTAATTATCTGTTTAGGATTCACCATCTGAATTAGTTCTTCGCTTAGGTTGTGTTCAAAGCTTGTTCTAGATTAGCTACCTAGAATATAGATCTTAGGATAATTGATTAGGCACGACAGTGCGATTAATTACCTGATAGAACCTAGGTGAGCAAATTGATTATTCGCAAAGAGATTTGGTTTAATTGATTTGTAAACCTATCAAACCTGTTATTAAAGCTGATTTAGACTTTAGGATTCGCAAAGAGATTTGGAATTCCTAGGATTTAGATTTAGATAATTCTCGCAACGACAGTTGGTTAATTATACTTTAGTGATTTGAGTTCAAGAACGGCGCTAAATCTGAATCTTGTTAGTTAGTTTATCTGCATTCATTGATTTCCTGAGAAAAACCCTGGGCCTATATTTTCCTGATTGAATACAACTCTTTTATTTTTCTGCACTGCTTTTAATTACATCTGCTTGGCTTAGCATAATTCGACACTTCATAATCTATTGTGTGATCTCTGTGAGTCTT
>PKML01061058.1:322316-470140 GCA_002933935.1 Eutrema yunnanense
GAGCTAGGACAATTGGTGAGTACAATAGGCCAGACCAGTTTTTCGCCAATCGGTCAGCGATTCGTCCTCCTGCGTTTGAGAGGAATGACTTTGAGCTGAAGCATGCTTACTTTGCTCTGGTGGGACAGCATCTCTTTCATGGCCTTCCTCATGAACATCCAATGGACCATGTAGAGAGGTTCGAGGACTTGGTCACTAGCATTAAGAGCAATGGAGTGTCCTACGACTATCTCTTCTGCAAGCTCTTCCCCTACTCTCTAGGTGGAGATGCAACCTACTGGCTAAGGCAGCTACCTCCTTGTTCGCTAACTACTTGGGAGGACACTAAGAGAGCCTTCCTGATTAACTTCTATGACGATGCACGATCTGAGGATCTGAGGAATAAGATCTCCACTTTTTCTCAAGGACCTACTGAGGCTTTCAAGGCTGCTTGGACAAGATTCAGATCGTATCAGAGAGATTGTCCACATCACGGATACTCTGATGTGCAGCTGCTGGGTATCTTCTTTAGAGGAATAGATTGGAGATATCATATGGCTCTAGACTCTTCGAGCAATGGTAATTTCAACACTAGGTACCCTGAGGATGCTTATGTGTTGATTGAAAACTTTGCCTCAAGTAGTAGCACCAAGAGCGCAGACTTCGAGCGCAAGAAGCTAGCTGGTAACATGGATGGGTTGCAAATCGCTGAAGTTAAAGCTCAGCTGGATTCTATGCACAGTCTTCTGCTGGGAAAGACAACAAAGGCCGTCCACTTTGCTGCTGAGAATGAAGTAGAAGATTGTAACTACGTTGGTGGTTCTGGTTTTCAGGGTCAGCGATTTGGGTACAACACCAATCGAAACTTCACCAACTATGGTCAGCAAGGAGGGTACTAATCCCCACCACCCAAAACTTCTGAGAGTAAGATTGAGGCTATGCTTGAACACCTGGTTCAAGGGCATGAGAAGATGACGGTCACCTTCAATGGTAAGATGGATGATTTGTACACCGATTTGAGTGGAAGGATCGAGGCTCTAAAGACAAGCTACAGGATGCTGGAGACGCAAGTAGCTCAGACTGCTGCAAATGCCAAAGGAAAGACAGTTCATCCACACGACGCACACGTCAATGCCATCAGCTCACGGGCAGAAAATTCCGATGAGGTTCCTAAAATCGCACAAGCATCGATCGATACTCCCCAGTATCGATCGATACCAGCCCAGACGTCTGCTCGAATGGATCCGAAAACCCGTGTATCGATCGATACCCCATTGGTGCCTGAGGTAGTTGCAGAACGAGTGTATATACCCAGGATGCCTGATCCTATAGTTCCTAAGCTGACAAGGGAAGAATGGGAGATTGCTAGATTACAGTATTTGCTGGATAACCCGAATGTGGAACTTCCTTCTGATGAAGATGTACCTGCCAGGAACGATTCAAAAGCGGCAGTATCGATCGATACCCTACCTGGTGTCGATCGATACCCCTCGCAGAAAGAGCCAGAACTTGTGAAAACACCTCAGGTGATCGGAGAAGGAGTACGCAAGTCACTACAGCCGCGGCAATTGACAAAGAGGGAAGACCCATGGAAATTCGCAGTACCATGCTCTATCTCGGGAGTCAAGTTCAAAGAGTCTCTCGTTGACTCAGAGTCTAGTGTTAATGTGATGTCGAAGGAAATTGCTGAACGCTTGAAGGCTGACATTAGACCCCCTACTTTGCTTCTCACATTTGCAAACTCTTCCACCTCACCTCCATACGGTACTATCCATGCTTTGCCTATTAAAGTAGGGAATTGCCTGGTTCCTACTGATTTTCAGGTTGTGGAGATGAGCAAAGGATCTGAGGTTTCTCAACTCCTGGGACGACCGTTCATGGCTACTGCTGGCGCAATCATAGACACGCCTAATAAGAGACTCTCTTTCTCTTACATTGATGGAGATGTCTACTATGATGCCATTCCCCCTAGAGTTGTTCCCACACATGTCTCTAGCATCAAAGTTATCACAGGAGAGTCACTAGCAATTGACATTTTGGAAGAACCTCCTGATGAGCCTACTGTCGCAGAGATCTCAGTTGTACCAACCAGCATCCCCAAAGAAGTTGCCAAGAAGGCCAAGGCAACAAAGAAGAAGGCCAAGAGCAAGAAGGTCGAGAATCCCCATATCACATTGATTCCTCAGAAGTGTGATGGAGATTCGATTGAGTACAAGGTCAAATGCAAAGGAGCCTCCAAACCATTCTCCAAGGCTAGAGTACTTCTCACTTCTGAGCTGAAAGAGAAAGGACATGAATTTGTGGACAGCATGATGAGCAAAACTCTGAAAATAGCAATGTCGAGTTGTGGAGCCTGTTTTGATGCAAGCTCTCGTTCTTATCCAGCCTGAAGGGCGTTACAGTCAAGCTATTGACGTTAAACGAGCGCTTGGTGGGAGGCAACCCACTGGTGAGCCTGTTTTTGATTCGTTTTTATTTTTAGTTTCGTTTGTTTTGAGTTTGTGTCAGGATTAACAAGGAGCAAAAATCCGAAATCGCATAGCATCGATCGATACCCCATTGGTATCGATCGACACCAATCGCGGAAGAAAGGTTCGTCAAGTCGATTTAAGCCTGGTATCGATCGATACCAGGCTATGTGTCGATCGATACTTGACGTTCCAGCAAGGTAACTTCTTGTTTCTCTTCGTTTATCCTCTTCTTTTGTTTTATTTCACTGACTCTAGGCTAGATAACACTGGGGACAGTGTTGTTCAAGTCTGGGGGAGGTGTCTGCTGACATTGTGTTTGTTTTTCTTAGAGTCAGTCGTTTTATAGAGTCAAAGTTGTTTTATTAAGTCAAAACTTGTTGGAGATTATGATCATGTGCTTGAACCTATTGATTTGATTTTGTTTTTGAGTGCACAATGTTACAGGATCAGTTCTAGATCGACTAATGAAAAATCCAAAGACTGACCAGTTGACTAGAAAACATCCATGTCTCCAGCAGAGTTCTTTTGAAGCCTGAGCCAAATTTTTGCACTTCATCAATGTGGTTAGTGTTCATAGAGCTTGATTCATCATTCATATCTGATAAAGGAACCCATGAGTTTAGATTAATAGTATCTCTCTCCCCTGTTATAAGTTGATAGATAAGAGCATAAAAGATGAAATGATTTTCTTCTGAGTAGAGGGTTAGGAAAATTTCCAGCGATCCCATTATTCTACTTAAGAGGGAATGATCACACAAAGGATTGGAAGCGAGGCTAGGATTTTCCTATGATGCATTATTCGCCTACATCCTTTGATACATAGAGAGGGAAGAACCGGGGATTTGGTGGCAAACACCATCAGTACTCGCGTCTCATACCTTAATATGTATATGCAAAGCTGAAAATAAAAAAAAANCCTGTTATTAAAGCTGATTTAGACTTTAGGATTCGCAAAGAGATTTGGAATTCCTAGGATTTAGATTTAGATAATTCTCGCAACGACAGTTGGTTAATTATACTTTAGTGATTTGAGTTCAAGAACTGCGCTAAATCTGAATCCTGTTAGTTAGTTTATCTGCATTCATTGATTTCCTGAGAAAAACCCTGGGCCTATATTTTCCTGATTGAATACAACTCTTTTATTTTTCTGCACTGCTTTTAATTACATCTGCTTGGCTTAGCGTAATTCGACACTTCATAATCTATTGTGTGATCTCTGTGAGTCTTTGTGGTTCGACCCCTACACTTACTACAACAACTGCTTTAGTATCTTAGGGTATTAAATTGAGCATATCAGTTAGCTCCAACATAGTTCATTTCTTCTTCTTGAAAGAATGCATTTTCTGCATCAAACTCTTGATGAGTTTTTTTCCCTGCGCCAATGGTGGCTTCACATGAGTTCACCGAGCGGGTTTGGCTCTTGATGAGTTGATTCATCATACTCCTAAGGTCAACAATTTGTTTGGAATCAGAATCACCAAAACGTGTAGTTTTGTCAAAATCGGGACAATTGTTGTTGTTCCTTGTAGCGAGATTGTCGGTTAGAGCACGTCGTTGAGCAACAATCTACATGGTGAAATCTCAATTGCTGGCTGTGTCGAGAGAGAGTTGGTACTTTGGTTCCGGAGGTTCGAACTAGAGAAACCATGGTGAGGACAGTCGCATTCATAGTCTTTGAAACGCTCCCATGCTTTGTAGAAAGACTCGACATGTCCTTGTTGGAAACTTTTCGTTCTTTGTTTTACTTTTATTCGACTATTCTGCAATTCTTATAAATCATGATGATCAATTGTATGACTATGTCATAGTAGTTTTCCAGTTGGGTTTTTCAAAGGGATTTCATGGTTTAATTTGATAGGTTATTAGATAAAAGTATTAAATACGTTTATGAATTATTCGTTCTATGCTTGTTCTTATTTCATGCTTCTTTATTGGCAAATTAGAAGTTGATCTTAGGAAGATAAAACCACTACCGGGAATTTATCAACCCGAACAAGTGTAGGCGAGCAATCGCGCTATAAAATACGAAAACATACTTATAATGTGTGGTGAGCATTAATTGAACTTGATTTTACCGCTAATCTAGCTGCGCAATTACCAATGAAAGCCGAGTAATTGAGTCGTTTAAATTTAGGTATTAGATGCTGCAAAATTAGATTTAGTACGCTTCTGTGTCTGAGTTCTAGAATTCTTGTAATCGATTATCCTTATTATTGTTTTAACTTGTTAAACCGATCCATGAATCCCTGCGAATTCCCTAAGACCCAACGTTTCGTTTATTTTCTTACATTCATAGTTTTTACTCACTTAGTTATCTCACTTGCTATTTTCGTGACACTCAACTAGAAAACCACCAAATCGATTTGTTCTGGTTTGATTTTTTGTTAGAAAAATTTGTATCGAAACAACTAAGTCCATGTAGATTCGATCCCTAAATACTACCGTGATTACTGTGCAATTGCAGTTGTTTTCTTAGGGTTAAGTCCTGAATGTATCAAGTTTTTGGCGCCATTGCCGGAGACCTTTGATTTGTTTTCTTGCGAATTTCTTCTTAAAATTCTTAGAACGTTTTTGAACTTTGTTTATCTTTTGTATCTTTCAGGCCACTTTCCGATGGGAGACCAAAACCGGATCCCTGAAATTCGAGGAGTTCCACCACTTCGTGATGGCGATCCACGAGCTGGTGAAATTGATGATCTGATTGACGAAGGAGAGAATGCAGTTTACGAACCGAACAAAGTTGGAAAAGAAGTGCAGACGATTGCTGATTACGATGCACCTCACAAATTCTTTCAACACCGAACTGCTATTCAGCCAATACCACTAGAAGATGGCGATTTTGAGATCAAATCTCACATCATCGATTTGGTTAAACAAAATCAGTACCATGGTTATTCGACGGAGAATCCGAGGGACCACATCGAAGCCTTCAAAGAAATTTGTACCACCACTAAATCAAATGGAGACTTCCTCAAGTGTAGACTTTTTCCCTTTTCTTTGAGTGAGAAAGCCAACAAGTGTCTGAAAACACTACCGCCCGCATCGATTACAACTTGAGAGTAGTGTAGATCGGGTTTCCTTGATCATTTTTACACTAAATCGCGTTATAATCTCTTGAGGAACAATATACAAGGTTTTCAACAAGAAGAGATATAATGTCTTTATGATGCTTGGGAAAGATTCAAGGACATCATGAATTTTCTGAGGAATACAAGATGAGTACTTTACCCGAGGAATCGCTCAACAATATCAACTCTTACTTGATGCTGCAATCAATGGTGGTTTTTCGACGAAGTCGGTAAACGAAGATCGCATTCTGGTAGACAATTTGGCCACGAGCGTCCACAACCGTCAAGCCTTCTCTGTTCGATCACAAAAACCTAAGGAGGAATTAGTAAATGTAATCTCTGATCTAAAAGCCACGATGGATCTATTCTTGAAGCAAAACTCGCGTACCACGCGTAATAATGACTGCTTAAGTGATCCAAGTGAGTTCTACGATGAAGAAGAGGTGAATAACATTGGAGCACAAAGACAACATCAAAATATTGAAGTGAGTAATCCTATGACTTACTTCACCGACGAGCATCATGGCCATGCCAGAAACTCCAGACTCACAGCCAGACCCATTTTCACCAAGAGAGATTTTTTGACCGCACGGTCGAAGATAGTTTCGCCAAGGGAAACACCCCATGGTCACGGCCGGACATCCTTCTGCCGTGACCATGGCTGTTCCGCTCACGGCCATACACACTTCTGCTATGACCACAACTATTCTGCGCACGGCCGGGCACCTGTTTCCCAAAACTACGACTGTTCTGCCCATGGCCAGCCCTCCGATAAGTTACAATTTGTTGTGGCATATACGCCATCTCCCAATCTGAGCTCCATGGATCAAAGCAATAACAATGAATTCATGATACATAGACTCTCAGGAGATCAACAAAATCTAAGAAAAGACATCAACAACAAAATGGATAGCATCTACAATGAATTGAATGATAAATTTGATTCCCTTTACGCTCATGTTAAGAAGCTCGAAGATCAAGTGATTGAGACGACCTCCTTTACGCAAAAATAGATAGAACTTGTTACGAAGGGACAAGATGAGCCATATTCCTATGGTCACATGCAAGCCATCACGCTAAAAGTGTCACACCTTACAAAGAACCAGAATTTCCGACGACTCATAAAGAAAAAGATGTAGAAGAACGGTGGGAGTAAGAGAAGAAACTCTTGATAAAGAAGCATTAACTTGGGAAATTCTTAGAGAAGACGTGATACCACCACCACCAGCACGTGTGTACAAGCGAAAACTACAATATCTAAGAACTTTAAAAGCACCAACGAAGGAGAAGGAGAGAGCTAAGCTAAAAGAGCTCGTCGAGCAACTTACCGTGAGATTTCCTTTTGTTGAAGGTTGTGCAATGATTCCAACCTTGAGGAAATACATGAAGAACATTCTAACCAATACCCTAACACTAGAAGAAGGCGTTATGATGATCACTCTTGAATGTAGCTACATCCTACAAAATCGTATGCCTCAGAAACGTGAAGATTCAGGCAATTTTGTACTCGCTTGTAAAATTAGAAACAGGACGTTCGAACGCTGCATATGTGATTTTGGATCAAACATAAAAATGATGCCATTTTCAGTTGCTAAACGCCTTAAATATATTGCTTTCGAGCAACCTAAAATCTCATTAGTTCTAGTAGATAGATCGATTCGACTACCGGTGGCACTTCTTTTGGATGTGCCTATCATCATTAGGGAATGCTACATACCTACTGATTTTTGTGTATTGGAGCTCTGATATATCATGGTTTTTACCCTATTTAAGCCATGATATAAGTCCTTTTTATAGAGTCTTTCTAGTGTTTTGTAGTCTTTTAGAGTCTTTTACAGGTTATAGCACGTTTGGAGCTTAATTGGAGATATTGGAGCTTTCTGGAACATTATGGAACGAAGCAGAGATCTGTGTAGCTGAGACATCGAAATCACATGAGTATCGATCGATACCCCCTGGTATCGATCGATACCCGTCGAGGAAACAAAAGGATTGCGACTTATTGAAGAGTTGAAGAATTGCAGAATTGGCCCAGAAGACTTTGATATTTACAAGATGGTCCAGAACGTATTTTAGATATATAATTAGGTTTTTCAGCCACTTTAATGGCTATGCTTTATTTTACTTTTGTTTGAGAGAGACAAGTCTGAATCTCCCTTCGTCCGAGATCAGATCTGAAAACCTCTTGTTACTCTTTCTATTTTATTGATGATTTATTCAGTTATGTTGATTGTTTCATTCTCCATGTCTGAGTAAATCCACTTTAGGTTTAGGGTTTTCTCATAAGGGTTTTCTCTGAATGCTAGGTTGATTATCTGTTTAGGATTCACCATCTGAATTAGTTCTTCGCTTAGGTTGTGTTCAAAGCTAATTCTAGGTTGACGAATCTGGAACTTAGATCTTAGGATAATTGATTAGACACGACAGTGCGATTAATTACCTGATAAAACCTTAGGTGAGCAAATTGATTATTCACAAATAGATTTGGTTTAATTGATTTGTGAACATATCAAACCTGAACTTTACAGCTGATTTAGACTTCGCCGCGGCAAGAGGGGATGGACCCGCGACCAAGCCCAATTCCGTCCAAGACAAGTTGTTTCTTCACCTGAGGAAAAAACCGTATTTCCCGTCAAACCCTAAAACGATCTAAGCTTGTCGAAGACCTATGTATACTTTTTTAGACAGAATTTTCGTGGCAACCATTGCAGAACCTTCTACATACTAGTCTTTGCTTTTATTCTTGTAGTCTTGCATCGAGATTCTCGGGATTGGTGAGGAGATTTCTCACTGAGGTTAGTTCATGTTCGTGAGGCTTCTTCACCAATCTCATGCTTAATTTAATTATGTCTTTTTCAGTATGTTTGATAATGATTTCACTCGGTAAACCCTAGCCGATTCTAGAGCTCTTCTTGTGAAAAGTTGTTAATGCATGAATTATCATGAACTAGAAGCTGATAGGGGGAGTTTAGAACCACGAAAGTGTTGATTCTAATCACCAGCAAAGTTCATCCACAAGGCGTGCGCGTCGTAAGATTTTGAAAAGTATACTTACGGAGTGCCGTGAACCTATGTACCCACTAGCATATCACAATCTTACGGGCGGCCAGAGACGTAAGCTACTGGTCGAGTGAATAGATTAGAGGACTTTGGTTGTACGGAAGTAGACTACGTCATTATTTTGTCCTGTTTGTAGAGTTATAATCCAGAAACACCGGTCACTAATGAGCTAGGAGACATTTTATTGAATCGAGCATACCCCGAGATATTCCTCTCGACCCAGCAACGTTTTAGAGTCCGTAGAAGTAGTTTAGTCATCGATTTCATTAGGTCTAGGTTAGTAGTCAATTATCTTAGGTATTAGGTTAGTCATAAAATTTCTTAGGATAAGTTTAGTTTCTTTTAGCATTAGTTTTTCGTTTTTTACAATTCTAGTTACCAAAACCCTATAAAAATATATTTGTTCTAGGTTTATTTACTATACAGTGTCTAAGATCTCATTGAACAGCACCCTCTCCATGTGGATCGATACCTCAAGTACTACAACGCACATATGTGCACTTGCAGGCTTTAAGGTTTATAAATTTAAGACCTGAAGTTTCGGAGACAAATATGATTCACATCAAGTTTTTGGCGCCGTTGCCGGGGAGAGATCGCTACAGTTTCTAAGACACCTTAGAGGTTAGTAGAACGACTCTAGAACAAAACTCTTGCTATTTGATTTTTGGTTTTGTTTTTTATTTGTTTCAGTCTTGAAACATGAACTCGCCTCTAGAGCGAGATTGTTACTACGAGCGGGGTTACTATGACCCATCTTGCGCTCACCACTGTCACGACTCACATGCTGTGTGTGACTCGTTCTACATGGATCGAAAACCGGTACCGACCAACTACTCTCAAGGAAGCCACAAGCCTACTTACTACAGAGACGAGCATTTTGCGTCTCCCGTTGTCAACTCTAGACAACAAGCATACCGTCTTCCTCACCAAATCTTGAACTAGCAAGATGAAAGCTTGGAATTCAGAGCCATTTTAAATGAGAGAATATATTCCATCTCCGTCGAAGTCAACAAGAAGATCAAAGACCTTACTGCCCACATTAAATTTCTTGAAGATCAGACGCTACAATACTAAACGAGAGGATGGAATTCGTTGAAGAAGAACAAGGAAGACAAAAGTTCAATATCCGGAAAGCTAATGAAGGGGTACGTACTTTGAACTATAAGCTTGATGATTTGGATAACTCCGTCGATGACAACAGTAACACCACCTACAACTACACCCTCGAGCCGTGGGAAGGAGTAGGAGAAGTTGAGGACAAAACGAGAGAGCTCGATCTTACACTAGACCGACTTATTTATGCTATCGACAAAGTAGAAGAGAAAGTGAAGAGACTATCAAAGAATCATGAGGAGCATGATCGGAAACTTGATGCCCATGTTCCTGACCTAGATGAGAAGCCAAATGACTCCCAAGAACAAGAAATCATTGAAGGAGGTGAAGGAGACGACGAACCGATCAAGTCCCCACAGACTCCTCTCACCACTGGCGCGAGCTCTGCGGCCGCGGCCAGCCCTCCCTCCGCTGCACCTCCGCCTTCTCCACCCACGGCCGAGATGCCATCCGCCGCACATGCGTCCTCCTGACCCGCGGCCAGCTCCTGCTCGCCTCCCTCCGAACCGTTCGAGTCCCGGACGCTCTTCTTCGAGCAAGCTGCACTCTCTACTGATTCTCAAGCCTCAACAAAGCCTACAACCAACTTAGAACAAGACTTCATTGCACCATGCAACATGGTTTTATCAGCCCAATCCTCCAGGGAAGTCGAAGAACAATACTCCGAAGAAGAAGACTTGAGGTTATTATTTCGAAAATCCAATTTCAGCTCGTTGAGTGACTCTGACCTTGCACCAACACCACCACCAAGCCCAATACCAGAAGAGCCAAGGACATAATGCATCACCGAGAGAGATTGATCGAGATTAACAGATTTGTGATATCAATCCCGATGTACACCTCCTTCGAAGAAGTTTGGGAAAAAGGACCTACATACGCTTTCTTCCGCTACATCAATTAGAGTAAGGAAGACATTCACGCTTATTTCATGAGAGCGAGACGTTCAACAACACCATATGCCGCTTCCCATGATATCCGAATCTACCATCCGAAAAAGCACCTAAGATACCCGAACAAGATAAGCTGAGAAAAGCTAGAAGAATTCAACAACGTTGTTCGTGGTCTACCTCGAGGTACTACTTTTGCTAGAGCTTACATGGATCATATGATTGATCATTTCTTTTGTAAAAGCAAGGAGTCCATAACGGAGATAGAAGATCTTTTCGACAATGCCATGAACGGCTAGGATGATGACTATTAAAACTGATCATAACTTACCTGAGGTTTGCATGGATGATTGGGCTGATTTGATTAAAGAGTATTTGCCAGAGGAAAATTTAGCTGCTGAAACTTACTATGAGATACAAAAGCTGGTTTATAGTATTGGGTTGCCTTCTGAGATGATAGATGTATGTGTTGACAATTGCATGCTTTTTTGGAAATATGATGATAAGTTGCATGTATGTCGATTTTGCCATAAGCTAAGATATAAGCCGCAAGGTATTGGTAGGAGTAAGGTACCGTTCCAGCGGATGTGGTACCTTCCTATAACCGATAGGTTAAAAAGAATATACCAGTCTGAGAGGACAGCTGCATCGATGAGATGGCATGCTGAAACAGACTGATGGGGAGGTTACTCATCCTTCAGATGCAAAAGCGTGGAAACACTTTAAGAAGGTACACCCAGACTTTGCTACAGAGAAACGAAATGTGTATCTTGGTCTTTGCACAGATGGATTTAGTCCATTTGGTATCTTTGGTAGAAAATATTCTTTATGGCCAGTAATCCTAACGCCTTACAACCTTCTTCCAAATATGTGCATGCAAAATGAATTTTTATTCTTGAGTATTTTAGTACCTGGTCTGAAGCATCCGAAGCGTTCCCTTGATGTGTTTTTGCAGCCTTTGATAGAGAAATTGGAGCAGTTGTGGTATACCGCGGTTCGGACATATGATTTTGCAAGGAAAAATATTTTTACAATGCGTGCGGTGCTTATGTGGATAATAAGCAACTTTCCTGCTTACGGGATGTTATCAAGTTGGACTAAGCATGGGCGATTGTCTTGTTCATATTGTCTCAATCGGACAGATGCGTTTCAATTGAAACATGATCGGAAAACAAGTTGATTTGATTGTCACCGCTGATTTCTACCGATTCACCATCCATATCGGATAAACAAGCGGTTGTTTAGAAAGAACAAAGATGTTCGTGTTCCTCCTCATGTTTATCTTTTCAGGGAAGATCTAGAAGCAGAAATTAATCATTATGTTGCACTAGAAACAGTCAATCGTGTTGGAATTTGCACACTCCATCTAATATGCCGGATGGGTATGGAGAGCATCACAATTGGCATAAGAAAAGCACAATCTGGAAGCTTCTGTATTGGAAGGATCATTTGCTTAGACACAATTTGAATGTCATGCACATTGAGAAAAACTTTTTTGATAACATCATGCATACAGTGTTGAACGTGCGTGGAATGACTAAAGATAGCGGTAAGTCAAGACTAGACTTGCCAGATCTTTGTTGTCGTAATGAGTTACATATTACAGGCAATGGGAAAGCACTTGTCCCCATATTTCGATTGGGTGCGAAAGAAAAGTCAGCTTTGTTCAAATGGGCGACATCTTATGTGAATTTCCCGGATGGGTACATATCTAATCTAGCTAAATGTGTTGAGAAAGGGCAAAAGTTTTTCTGGGATGAAGAGTCATGAATGTCACGCCTTTATGCAACGACTACTTCATTTCGCATTTGCTGAACTTCTACCAGGAAATGTATACGAAGCAATTGCAGGTATATAAATTTTAATTAATCACATATGTAAACATTGATATAATTAATATAGATGAAAAGGAAAATTAATATTAGTACTTTATATATCATGTGGTTGTCATTGTAGGCATTGGAGCGTTTTTTCGGGATCTTTGTACCCACACTTTGTCAGAAGATGTTATTGCACAACTTGATACTAGTATTCCTACTTTGTTGTGCAACTTGAAGAAAATATTTCCCCCATCCTTCTTTGATGTTATGGAACATCTACCTATTCATCTCCCTCACGAAACAGAACTTGGGGGACTTGTGCAGTATCGTTGGATGTACCCATTCGAGCGATTCATGGGACATTTGAAGCGGAAAGCTAAAAATCTAGCCAAAGTTGAAGGCTCAATAATAGCAGTAAGTTTAACAGAAGAAACTTCTCACTTCACGGGATACTATTTCGGCTCGAAGGTCCGCACACGGAAAATGGCACCACGGTGATATGATGATGGAGGTGTAGGCCGAACATATGCTAATGAAGGTGTCCCATATATCTTTTCTTCAATCGGTCGATTATGTGGAAGAGTGAAGTCAGTTTGGTTTGCCAATGAAAAACACAATCATAGTGCACAAACGTGTATCCTCTTAAATTGCGAAGAAGTTAGTCAATTTGAGACGTAAGTGTATAAACATACATATATATGGCTAAATTATATATATATATATATATATATATATATTTATGCTAGTTTTAAAACAATTACGATATGTAACTTACTTGTAAATACTTTTGTATGCAGTGAATTTGTTAGACATGTACGAGAAGTCATTGAAGGAATCTTAGACGATGAAATAAACAAGCTTAAAGATCAACACTTTGCCCCGTGGTTGAAGACGCAAGTACGTAAAAATTAAATTTTAACTAATTAATTACTATCTAATACATATCTTGATTTTGTTAATTAATGATTTAGGTCGAGTATGGGGATACCGCATATCCACTCTGGTTCCATGAGTTAATCAAATGCCCCATATCAAAGATAACGACTGCACCCATGTATTGCACATGCGGATATATATTTCATACATTCAAATACGGCAATTAAAGAGCTACTGCCAACTACGGGGTATGTGTGCGGGGCGAAATAGATTTTTATGGAGTGTTGCAAGACATAACTGAAGTTGAGTACCCCGATTGTTTAGGTTTGAAATGCGTTATGTTCAAATGCGACTGGTTTGATCCAACAGTTGATCGAGGCGTCCGTAGAAACAAATTTGGGGCAGTAGACGTCAACCAATCGCGACATTACAATAAGTATGAGCCATTTATCTTGGCATCACAAGTCAGCTTTGTTCCATATCCGCGAGTTCGCGCCACCCGTATCTTATGTTTATCAGTTATAAAAGTTTATCCGAGGGGTCAAATTGTGGGGGTTGAGGATATACCAATGTAGCAAGATCATTGCTCTGATATGCCATAACCAAATGAGAGCACTGATGACATCGTTTTGATAGATCCTCAAAACAGGCAAGTTGAATATCTCCCAGACGATACAAAGGAAGAAGATGATGAAGATGAGTTCAAAGAAAGTGATGAACCAGATGATGAAGAAACGGATGTGTCTTCGTCCGGAAATGAATCCGAGTGAGTAATATAATTATTGTGAAATTTAATGTATTAATTAATTAGTATATACTTATGTGACTAATATTATTGTGAAATTTAAGAAATGCCCTAAACCCTAAACCCTGATCCCATTTCCGCTCATTTCCCGCCCAAGGAGCGACGATTAATAATTTACGAGACATAGACGAAATTAGGGTCAACAAAGGGTTAAATTTTATGTCTAACCCTTTGTTGACACTAATTTCGTTTGTGTCTTGTAATTTATTAATCACCGTACCTTCGGCGGGAAATGAGCGGTGATGATTGGGGATGGGATCGGGGTTTAGGGCATTTCATAAAAATCGTCGTAAAGTTACGACGATTTTACGGCTATTTTAATTAACGACGATTTTGAGATGATTTTTATTAATTCGTCTCAAAATCGTCGTAACTTTGCGACGATTTGGCAACGATTTTTATGAAATCCTTCTAAACCCTAAACCATATGCCGTAAACCCTAAACATTTACCTATTAACATCTCATTGTATTATGCATATCTAATTGAAATTCATCTTGAGTTTATTGAATTGATCGGAAATGGAAACTCGATCAATCACAGTGATCTCCGCAAACTGAATCATTGTCTTAATAATTTTTCACAAAGCTAACATGTACGCAAACTCTCTATTTTACTCAATATCGATGTGCATCAATCTCGATTTGGCGGCGGATGATTTGATGGTTTTGGGTTTGCGGTAAACATTTAGAAGGATTTATGGATTGTTGTAATCAACGTTATAATTCTCGTACCTAAACCCTAAACTGTATTTTAACAATTTTCCTCACAATTTCATCGCAACATTACGATGATTTTATGAGGGCTCGTCGCCAAATCGTCGCAAGCTATAATTCCTCACACATTTGTCGCAACATTTGCGACGATTTGGCGACGATCCCTTTGGGACGATTTGGCGACGAATTGGCGGCGATTTGTTGTAAAATCTTCTAAACCCTAAACCATATTCCCGAAACTCTAAACCTTTTCCTATTAACATCTCATTGTATTCTGCATCTCTCATTGAAATTCATCTTGAGTTTATTGAATTGATCGGAAATGGAAACTCGATCAATCAAAATGATCTCCGCAAACTGAATCATTGTCTTAATAATTTTTTGCAAAGTTGATATATCATGGTTTTTACCCCTTTTAGGCAATGATATAAGTCCGTTTTATAGAGTCTTTCTAGTATTTTGGAGTCTTTTAGAGTCTGTTACAGGTTTTAGCACGTTTGGACCATAATTGGAGATATTGGAGCTTTCTGGAGGATTCTGGAGCAAAGCACAAGTTTGTGTTGCTGAGTACCCGATTTGAAGCATCAGTATCGATCGATACCCATCGCAGCAGACACGACCCGCGACTTTTTCAAGAGTTGAAGAATTGCAGAATTGCCCCAGAAGACTTTAATATTTACAAGAATCCCCAAAACGTGATTTAGGTTATTTAATAGGATTTTACAGCCACTTTGTTGGCTATGCTTTATTTCTAAGCTTTCATTACTTTGATTCTACTTTGGTTTTTGGAGAGACAACTCTAAACTCCTGTTTTTATTGATTTCTTTGATGATCTATTCAATCATGTTGTTTCCAATCTCCATGTCTGAGTAGATCCACTTTAGGTTCAGGGTTCTCATAAGGATTTTCTCTGAGTGCGATTAATTACATGATATAACCTAAGGTGAGCAAATTGATTATTCGCAAAGAGATTTGGTTTAATTGATTTGTGAACATATCAAACCTGAAATTAAAGCTGATTTATTCTTAGGAATTTGCAAAGAGATTTGGGATTCTGAAGTTTAGATTTAGATAATTCTCGCAACGACAGTTGGTCAATTATACTTTAGTGATTTGAGTTCAAGAACCGCGCTAAATCTGAATCATGTTAATTAGTTTATCTACATTTATTGATTTCCTGAGAAATACCCTGGGCCTATATTTTCCTCTATCGAATTTACAACTCTTTTATTGTTTACTGCTTTTGTTTCATCTGATTTGCTTAGCTTGATTTGATACTATACAATCTATTGTGTGATTTCTGTGAGTTCTTGTGTTCGACCCCTGATATACTGCAGCAACTGCTTTAGTACTTTATAGGGTATTAATTTGAGCCTATCAAATTTAGCGCGGTTGCGGGAGACTCTATTTCGCCATTAGATTTTAGCTGTCGAGTTTCAACTAAGTTCGTCGGTATCGATCGATACTACCTAGTATCAGTCGATACTCGTCGTTTTATTTTTTTTGATATCGATCGACACCACTTGGTATCGATCGATACTCATCACGTTTTTTTTTGGTTACTTACGTGCTTGACTCTTGTTTTCAGGTGTAGGCCTAATCATGAATCCAGAAGGAACAAGAGCACTCAGCTAGTTGAATTGTCTTTGGAGCAGTTAGCACTTTTAGAACGCACAAACAGAAAGACAAAGCAAACATCAAGGATGAAGAACCCAGTGGTATTAAGAGCTGATTAAGCTGGATTCTTAAGAGACCAAGAGGGTCAAGTGTGCAATGAGAGAGGACAACGACTTGTTGAAGCCGGAAACGTCATTGTCCCTCTTGCTGTTGTTGGTCAGATTGCCGTGCCGGCTGCGCAAGCCAACGTTGGGAATGTTGGGGTTGATCGAGGTAGAACACTTGGTGAGCACAACAGACCTGATCAGTTCTATGCCAATCGAGCTGCGATTCGCATCCCAACTTTTCAGAGGAATGACTTTGAGCTGAAACCTGCGTATTACGCTCTTGTAAGTCAGAATCCTTTCCATGGCCTATCTCATGAGCACCCCATGGATCATATCGAGAGGTTCGAAGATTTGAACACTGGTATGAAGTACAATGGAGTGCCCAATGAGTTCCTCTTCTGCAAACTTTTCCCATACTCTCTTAATGGAGATGCTGCTTATTGGCTGAAGCAGTTGGCTCCTGGTTCGCTAACTACATGGGATGAGACGAAGAACGCATTCCTGAACAATTTCTATGATGATGCGAGATCCGAGGAGCTCATGAACAAGATCTCTCAATTCTCTCAAGGTCCAACAGAGGCACTCAAAGCTGCTTGGACACGTTTCAAGTCGTATGAGAGAGATTGCCTGCACCATGGGTTCACTCAGGTTCAGCTGTTGTGTACTTTCTATAGAGGAATTGATTGGAGGTACCAGATGGGTATGGATGCTGCGAATAATGGGAACTTCAACACCATGTATCCAGATGATGCGATTGTGTTGATTGAGAACTTGGCGTCTAGTAATAGCAACAAGAATGCTGATTTCGAGCGGAAGAAGCAAGCTGGAGGAGTTGATGGATCGCAGATTGTTGAGGTTCAGGCCAAGCTGGATTTTCTGATTGGGAAGTCTAAGAAGACTGTACACTTTGCTGATGGAGTCGATAATATTGGTGGAAACGAAGTGGAGGATGTTAACTACGTTGGTGGTTCTGGATTTCTGGGTCAGCAATTTGGGTACAACAACAACCGAAACTTCAACAACAACACTCGCAATTACGGGAACTCTTCGTACCAGCCCATCTCTCCAAATTCCACAGATAATAAGATGGAATCCATGCTTGAACATGTTCTTTAGGGCCAACAGAAGTTGCAAGTGGATTTCAATGGGAAGTTTGACTCTCTGTACATTGATCTGAATGGGAAAATTGAAGCTATCAATCAGACCTAGAGGAAGCTGGAAACTCAGGTCGCTCAGACAGCAGCAGCCGTGAAAAGGCAGGAAGGTTTTCTTCCAGGGAAAACTGAGAATCCAAGAGCACATGTCAATGCAATAACCATAGAAAGTGCTAAAGAAGCCACTACAGTGGTAGAAAAGGGTTTTGATGCAGGAATTTTCGACGATGCTGTTGAAGATGACGACTGGGATTCTGAAATCGCGTAGGTATCGATCGATACAGATCCAAACACATGCACGAGTGGATCCAAAATCCTGTGTGTCGATCGATACTCCTCCAGTATCGATCGATGCTGAGACGCAGGTCGAAAAGAGCCCCAAGATTGTCAAGGAGAGGGTCTATATACCCAAGATACCTTATCCTATGCCTCGTATTATAACAAAGAAGGAATGGGAGGACGCCAGATGCAAAGCTATGTTGGATAAGTTGGTTGTGGAGTTTCCTATGGTTGATGATTTATCAGACGATGAGAATTCGAACATCACCCCGGCATCGATCGATACTCTCCCAGATACTGCAAAGGAGCCGCGTCTAAGTGTTGACAGACTTCACAAACCCAAGAAGCTGAATCCTATTCCTCAATACCTCCGAGCCCCCATCACTCCAAAGCAGTTGCGTGGCTTTGAGAAGATGGTACGAAGGATTCCCCACACACTGACTTTTGAAGAAGCTCTAGAGAGCTGGCCTCTGCTAAGTCACTTCAAAGATTGCAGAGAAACTCTGGAAGAAATTAAGACACTCTTCATCAAGGCAATAAGCAAGTCACTACCGCTGAGGCAGTTGACATAGAGGGAAGACCCAGGGAAATTCGCAGTTCCATGCTCCATCTCTGGAGTTGAATTCGATGAGTCTCTCGTTGACTCAGGGTCTAGCATCAATGTAATATCAAGGGAAATTGATGAACGATTGAGGGCTGATATAAGACCCCCTACGATGCTTCTCACGTTTGCGAACTCCTCCACCTCACCTCCATACGGTACTATCCATGCTTTGCCTGTTAAAGTAGGAGATTGTCTGGTGCCCACTAATTTTCAGGTTGTGGAGATGAGCGAAGGATCTGAGGTTTCTTTGCTCCTGGGATGACCGTTTATGGCTACTGTTGGCTCGATCATAGACACAGCTATTAAGAGACTCTCTTTCTCTTACATTGACGGAGAAGTCTGCTATGATGCCGTTCCCTCTAGAGGTGCTCCCACACATGTCTCGTGCTTCACTGTTGTCACAAGAGAGACATTGGTAGTTGATCTTTTGTAAGAGCCTCCTGACGACCCAACTGTCATATACGTTTTGGTTGAACCGCCCAGCATCCCCAAGGAAGTTGTCAGGAAGGCTAAGGCAACAGAGAAGAAGGCGAAGAGCAAAAGAGTTGAGAGTGATCCCTCTATGACCTTAATCCCTCAGAAGTGTGATTCAGATTCGATTGAATACAAGGTGAAGTGCAAAGGTGCCTCGAAACCATTCTCTAAAGCCCGAGTTCTTCTTACTTCAGAACAGAAAGAGAAAGGAAAGAAATTTATGGAGAGCATGTTGAGCAGAACTCTGAGTCTCAAGTATCTAGCTGTGGAACTTGCATGGGAGTAAGCTCTCAATCTTCTCCTGACTGATCACATGGGCCAAAGTCAAGCTACTGACTTTAAACGAGCGCTTGGTGGGAGGCAACCCACTGGTGAGTCTGCTTTTGAGTCATTTTTCTTTTTATTTTTCGTTCTGTATTTGTGTCAGGATAAACAAGGAGCAAAACTCGAAATCGCCTGAGTATCGATCGATAACACATTGGTATCGGACGACACCAATCCCGAATGTACGGTTCATCATGTCGATTTAAGCCTGGTATCGATCGATACCAGGCCGTGTGTCGATCGATACCAGATGTTCCAGCACGGTAACTTCTTGTTTTTCTTAATTCTATTAGGTTCTTTTGTTTTCTTTTACCTACTCTAGGCTAGATAACACTGGGGACAGTGTTGTTTATGTCTGGGGGAGGTGTGCTGACATTGTGTTTGTTTTTTCTTAGAGTCAGTTGTTTTATCGAGTCAAAAACGTTTTATTGAGTCAAAACTTGTTGGAGATGATGATCATGTGCTTGAATTGTTTTTTTGATTTTGTTTTTGAGTGACCAGTGTTGCAGGATCAGCTCTAGATCAACTAATGAAAAAACCAAGGACTGGCCAGTTGACTAGAAAACATCCATGTCTCCAGCAGAGTTCTTCTGAAGCCTGATCCAAATTTTTGCACTTCATCAATGTGGTTAGTGTTTACAGAGCTTGATTCATCATTCATATCTGACAAAGGAACCCATATGTTTAAAGTAATGGTATCTCTCTCCCCTGTTATAAGTTGATAAATAAGAGCATAAAAGATTGAAATTATTTTCTTCCGAGTAGAAGGCTAGGAAAATTTCCAGCGATCCCATTATTCTACTTAAGAGGGAATGATCACACAAAGGTTGAAAGCGAGGTTAGGAAAATTTCACGTGATACCACTATTTGCCTAAATCTTTGATACATAGAGAGAGAAGAACCGGGGATTCGGTGGCAAACACCATCAATACACGCGTTACGGACCTTGATGTGTATATGCAGATCTAAAAAAAAAAGAGAGAACATAATAAGAAATAAGTCTGGGGAGAGAAAGTGATACAAAAAGTTTGAAATTGGATGGTTCCTTGTCATGATATTGTATAGTAAAAAATCTAGAAGGTTCTTGAACATTAGCTGCAGCGATGAACTGGCGATGAGGGCTTTATTTGAACAATCCTGCGAGATAATGTGTGGAGTCTGAAAAAGCTGCGAATGTCTACGGAGAAGTACATGGTGGTTATATCAAAAGCTGGTTAGGTGACATTTGGGTGCTTGGGAAAAGGATCTTTACGATGGTTCCTGAAATTGTGAGTCTCCGTGTTTTCAAACCTCTTTCTCTGGTTTAGTCTTCTATTTGCTTGAGGGCAAGCAAAGGCTAAGTCTGGGGGAGTTGATATATCATGGTTTTTACCCCTTTTAGGCCATGATATAAGTCCGTTTTATAGAGTCTTTCTAGTATTTTGGAGTCTTTTAGAGTCTTTTACAGGTTTTAGCACGTTTGGAGCATAATTGAAGATATTGAAGCTTTCTGGAGTATTCTGGAACAAAGCAGGAGTTCGTGTTGCTGAGTACCCGATTTGAAGCATCAGTATCGATCGATACTGCCTAGTATCGATCGATACCCATCGCAGAAGACACGACCGGCGACTTTTCCAAGAGTTGAAGAATTGCAGAATTGCCCCAGAAGACTTTAATATTTACAGGAAGCCCCAAAACGTGATTTAGGTTATTTAATAGGATTTTACAACCACTTTGTTGGCTATGCTTTATTTCTAAGCTTTCATTACTTTGATTCTACTATGGTTTTTGGAGAGACAACTCTGAACTCCTATTTTTATTAATTTCTTTGATGATTTATTTCTTTGATGATTGAGTAGATCCACTTTAGGTTCAAGGTTCTCATAAGGGTTTTCTCTGAATGCTAGGTTGATTAGTTTATTAGGATTCACCATCTGAATTAGTTCTTCGCTTAGGTTGTGTTCAAGGCTTGTTCTAGATTACCTACTGATATATCATGGTTTTTACCCCATTTAGACCATGATATAAGTCCTTTTATAGAGTCTTTACTGTATTTTGGAGTCTTTTAGAGTCTTTTACAGGTCATAGCACATTTGGAGTATTATTGGAAGTATTGGAGCTTTCTGGAGCAGTTTGGAGCAGAAGCAGAAGTTGTGTCGCTGAAAACCTGATTCCACGACAGGCATCGATCGATACCCCTTGGTATCGATCGATACCCTTCGAGGCTGACACAACATCGCGACTTAATGAAGAGTTGAAGAATTGCAACTTGGTCCAGAAGTCTCTGATAATTACAAGAAGACCCCAACTCGTGTTTTAGGTTATAAATAGGAGTTTTCAGCCATTGTTTAGGCTAAGCTTTATTTTCTATACTTTGATTTTACTCTGGGTTTGAGAGACAAGTCTGAATCTCCCTTCGTCCGAGATCAGATCTCAAAACCTCTTGTTATTATTCTATTGATGATTTATTCAAACATGTCTATTAATTCAATTGCCATGTCTGAGTAGATCCACTTAGGTTTAGGGTTTTCTCATAAAGGATTTCTCTGAATGCTAGGTTAATTATCTGTTTAGGATTCACCATCTGAATTATAGTTCTTCGCTTAGGTTGTGTTCATAGCTAATTCTAGGTTGACGAATCTGGAATTTAGATCTTAGGATAATTGATTAGGCACGACAGTGCGATTAATTACCTGATAGAACCTAGGTGAGCAAATTGATTACTCGCAAAGAAATTTGGTTTAATTGATTTGTGAACATATCAAACCTGTTATTAAAGCTGATTTATTCTTAGGGATTTGCAAAGAAATTTGGGATTCTGAAGTTTAGATTTAGATAGTTTTCGCAACGACAGTTGGTTAATTATACTTTAGTGATTTGAGTTCTAGAACTGCGCTAAATCTGAATCCTGTTAGTTAGTTAGTCTGCATTCATTGATTTCCTGAGAAAAACCCTGGGCCTATATTTTCCTGATTTAATTACAACTCGTTTACTGCTTTCTGTTTTCTGCTTAACCTGAATTGCTTAGCTTAGCTTGATTCTACAATTCATTGTGTGATTTCTGTGAGTCCTTGTGTTCGACCCCTAGCTAGACTACAACTACTGCTTTAGTACTGTTAGGGTATTAAATTGAGCATATCACCTACCTAGAACATAGATCTTAGGATAATTGATTAGGCACGACAGTGCGATTAATTACCTGATATAACCTAAGGTGAGCAAATCGATTATTCGCAAAGAGATTTGGTTTAATTGATTTGTGAACATATCAAACCTGAAATTAAAGCTGATTTATTCTTAGGAATTTGAAAAGAGATTTGGGATTCTGAAGTTTAGATTTAGATAATTCTCGCAACGATAGTTGGTCAATTATACTTTAGTGATTTGAGTTCAAGAACCGCGCTAAATCTGAATCATGTTAATTAGTTTATCTGCATTCATTGATTTCCTGAGAAATACCCTGGGCCTATATTTTCCTCTATCGAATTTACAACTCTTTTACCGTTTACTGCTTTTGTTTCATCTGATTTGCTTAGCTTGATTTGATAATATACAATCTATTGTGTGATTTTTGTGAGTTCTTGTGTTCGACCCCTGATATACTGCAGCAACTGCTTTAGTATTTTTTAGGGTATTAATTTGAGCCTATCAAATTTGGCGCCGTTGCCGGGGACTCAATTTCGCCATTAGATTTTAGCTGTCGAGTTTCGACTAAGTTCGTCGGTATCGATCGATACTACCTAGTATCGGTCGATACTCGTCGTTTTATTTTTTTTGATATCGATCGACACCACTTGGTATCGATCGATACTCATCACATTTTTTTTGGTTACTTACGTGCTTGACTCTTGTTTTCAGGTGTATGCCTAATCGTGAAACCAGAAGGAACAAGAGCACTCAGCTAGTTGAACTGTTTTTGGAGCAGCTAGCACTTTTGGAACGCACAAACAGAAAGAAGTTCGTGTTGCTGAGTACCCGATTTGAAGCATCGGTATCGATCAATACTGACTGGTATCGGTCGATACTCACTGCAGCACACACGAGTCGCGACTTTTCCAAGAGTTGAAGAATTGCAAAATTGCCCAGAAGACTTTATTATTTACAAGAAGCCCAAAAACGTGACTTAGGTTATTATTTTACAGCCACTTTGATGGCTACGCTTTATTCTACTTTGGTTTTTGTGAGAGAGCTTTCTGAGGGAGACAAGTCTGAAACTCTGTTCGCCCGAGAGAAGATTTCGAACCCCTGTTTACTCTTTCTTATTATTTATTCAGTGATTTATTCAAACATGTTTATTTATTCAATTTACATGTCTGAGTATATCTCCTGTTAGGTTTAGGATTTTCTCATAGGGATTTCTTTGAATGCTAGGTTGATTTATTGTTAGGGTTCATAATCTGAATTAGTTCTTCTTCTTAGGTTGTTCTCAAAGCTAATTCTAGATTGATCACCTAGAACTTTTATCTTTGGTTAATCGATTAGGCACGACAGTGCAATTGAGTAATCTGATAGAACCTAGGGTGAGCAAATTCATTATTCGCAAAGAGATTTGGTTTAATTGATTTGTGAACATATCAAACCTGAACTTTAAAACTGATTTACTCTTAGGAATTTGCAAAGAGATTTGGGATTCTGAAGTTTAGATTTAGATAATTCTCGCAACGACAATTGGTCAATTATAATTTAGTGATTTGAGTTCAAGAATCGCGCTTAACCTGAACCCTGATTAGTTAGTTTATCTGCATTCATTGATTTCCTGAGAAATACCCTAGGCCTATATTCTCTCCATCGAATTTACAACTCTTTTACTGATTATTGCTTTTGTTTCATCTGATTTGCTTAGCTTGATTCGATACTATATTGTCTATTGTGCGATTTCTCTGAGTTCTTGTGTTCGACCCCTGATATACTGCAGCAACTGCTTTAGTAATTTTTAGGGTATTAATTTGAGCATATCAAATTTGGCGCTGTTGCCGGGGACTCAATTTCGCCATTAGATTTTAGCTGTCGAGTTTTGACTAAGTTCGTCGGTATCAATCGATACTCGTCGTTTTCTTTTATTGATATCGATCGACACCACCCAGTTTCGGCCGATACTCATCACGATTTTTGATTACTTACGTTCTTGACTTTTGTGTTTCAGGTGCATGCCTAATCGTGAAACCAGAGGGCACAAGAGCACTCCACTAGTTAATCTATCGTTAGAGAAGCTACCACGTTTAGAACGCACAAACATAAAGGCAAAGCAAAAATCAGGGATGAACAATTCGGTGGTATTAAGACCTGATGAAGCTGGAGTTCTGAGAGACCAAGATGGTCAAGTGTGCAATGAGAGAGGGCAACGACTTGATGAAGCTAGAAACGTCATTGTCCCTCCTGCTGTTGTTGGTGAGATTGTCGCGCCAGCTGCGCGCGCCGACGTTGGGAATGCTGCAGTTGATCGAGGTAGGACACTTGGAGAGCACAACAGACCTGATCAGTTATATGCCAATCGAGCTGCGATTTGCATCCCAACTTTTCAGAGGAATGACTTTGAGCTGAAACCTGCGTACTACGCTCTTGTGAGTCAGAATCCTTTCCATGGCCTATCTCATAAACACCACATGGATCATATCGAGAGGTTCGAAGGTTTGGTCACTGGTATGAAGTACATTTGGCAGAAGGGAATCCCTAAATGCAGGCCATGTCATTATAAATTCGTCGTAGTTTTGTTGTAAAATGCCTTTTAATTTCCGCCGTTCTTACGACGTATTGCTATTCGTCATAATATCGATGTACACTTTACGACGAATGTACGACGATTTTTTAGCGACGATTTGGCGATGATTTGTTTGCGACGATTTTTTTGTCCCTCGTAATTTTTCGACGATTTTACGACTATTTGTTGTTTGCGACGATCAGGTAGCAACGATTTTGGTTTCGTCGCAAATCTGATGGCACCCATGTTTTGCAAGGATTTTACAACGATATGGGTCGTTGCAAAAGGGGTGTTTTCTTGTAGTGTATCTGCTTTGGTCCAGAATCACAAAAACTGCTCTATGCATCCGTGGTTTGTGGAATCACATCACTAGCATCCAAAACGAGTCTCTTAAGGACCAAGACAATGGCAAAAACGTGGTGGAAGATGAAGAGTCATAATCAAGCATCTCAAAAGCCACGAGCTCAGAAGATCCGAAATGGTTTCAAGAAGATCATATGGTGCTCTTTATTCTCCAAAGCTCCCTTTGGAACTCAATCTTGGCTGCTTACTCACACTTTGAAACATCAATGGATCTATGGGAAACTCTTAAAGGGGTTTATGGAAACGTTTCAAATCTCAGTCGCATCTTTGAAGTTAAAAAGGCGCTAAATTCTCTCCAACAAGAGGCGAAATCCTTTAAGCATCTCTTTGGTGAGTTTAGATCTCTTTGGGCAGAGTTGAAGACTCTTCGTCCCCCAACAACAGATCCTGCAACTCTCAATGATAGGCGTGAATAAGATAAAGTTTTTGGCTATGCTTTATTTCTAAGCTTTCATTACTTTGATTCTACTTTGGTTTTTAGAGAGACAACTCTGAACTCCTGTTTTTATTGATTTCTTTGATGATCTATTCAATCATGTTGTTTCCAATCTCCATGTCTGAGTAGATCCACTTTAGCTCAAGGTTCTCATAAGGGTTTTCTCTGAATGCTAGGTTGATTAGTTTATTAGGACTCACCATCTGAATTAGTTCTTCGCTTAGGGTGTGTTCAAGGCTTGTTCTAGATTAGCTACCTAGAACATAGATCTTAGGATAATTGATTAGGCACGACAGTGCGATTAATTACCTGATATAACCTAAGGTGAGCAAATTGATTATTCGCAAAGAGATTTGGTTTAATTGATCTGTGAACAAATCAAACCTGAAATTAAAGCTGATTTATTCTTAGGAATTTGCAAAGAGATTTGGGATTCTGAAGTTTAGATTTAGATAATTCTCGCAACGACAGTTGGTCAATTATACTTTAGTGATTTGAGTTCAAGAACCGCGCTAAATCTGAATCATGTTAATTAGTTTATCTGCATTCATTGATTTCCTGAGAAATACCCTGGGCCTATATTTTCCTCTATCGAATTTACAACTCTTTTACTGTTTACTGCTTTTGTTTCATCTGATTTGCTTAACTTGATTTGATACTATACAATCTATTGTGTGATTTCTGTGAGTTCTTGTGTTCGACCCTTGATATACTGCAGCAACTGCTTTAGTACTTTTTAGGGTATTAATTTGAGCCTATCAAATTTGGCGCCGTTGCGGGGGACTCAATTTCGCCATTAGATTTTAGCTGTCGAGTTTCGACTAAGTTCGTCGGTATCGAACGATACTACCTAGTATCAGTCGATACTCGTCGTTTTATTTTTTTTGATATCGAACGACACCACTTGGTATCGATCGATATTCATCACGTTTTTTTTTTGTTACTTACGTGCTTGACTCTTGTTTTCAGGTGTAGGCCTAATCGTGAAACTAGAAGGAACAAGAGCACTCAGCTAGTTGAACTGTCTTTGCAGCAGTTAGCACTTTTGGAACGCACAAACAGAAAGACAAAGCAAACATCAAGGATGAACAACCCAGTGGTATTAAGAGCTGATGAAGCTGGAGTCTTGAGAGACCAAGAGGGTCAAGTGTGCAATGAGAGAGGGCAGCGACTTGATGAAGCCGGAAACGTCATTGTCCCTCCTGCTATTGTTGGTCAGATTGTCACGCCGGCTGCGCAAGCCAACGTTGGGAATGCTGGGGTTGATCGAGGTAGAACACTTGGTGAGCACAACAGACCTGATCAGTTCTATGCCAATCGAGCTGCGATTCGCATCCCAACTTTTCAGAGGAATGACTTTGAGCTGAAACCTGCGTATTACGCTCTTGTAGTTCAGAATCCTTTCCATGGCCTATCTCATGAGCACCCCATGGATCATATCGAGAGGTTCGAAGATTTGGACACTGGTATGAAGTACAATGGAGTGCCCAATGAGTTCTCTTCTGCAAACTTTTCCCATACTCTCTTAGTGAAGATGCTGCTTATTGGCTGGAGCAGTTGGCTCTTGGTTCGCTAACTACATGGGATGAGACGAAGAACGCATTCCTGAACAATTTCTATGATGATGCGAGATACGAGGAGCTCATGAACAAGATCTCTCAATTCTCTCAAGGTCCAACAGAGGCACTCAAAGCTGCTTGGACACGTTTCAAGTCGTATGAGAGAGATTGCCTGCACCATGGGTTCACTCAGGTTCACCTGTTGTGTACTTTCTACAGAGGAATTGATTGGAGGTACCAGATGGGTATGGATGCTGCGAGTAATGGGAACTTCAACATCATGTATCCAGATGATGCGGTTGTGTTGATTGAGAACTTGGCGTCTAGTAATAGCACCAAGAATGCTGATTTCGAGCGGAAGAAGCAAGCTGGAGAAGTTGATGGATCGCAGATTGTTGAGGTTCAGGCCAAGCTGGATTTTCTGATTGGGAAGTCTAAGAAGACTGTACACTTTGCTGATGGAGTCGATAATATCGGTGGAAACGAAGTGGATGATGTTAACTACGTTGGTGGTTCTAGATTTCAGGGTCAGTAATTTGGGTACAACAACAACCGAAACTTCAACAACAACACTCGCAATTACGGGAACTCTTCGTACCAGCCCATCTCTCCAAATTCCACAGAGAATAAGATGGAATCCATGCTTGAACAGGTTCTTCAGGGACAACAGAAGTTGCAAGTGGATTTCAATGGGAAGTTTGACTCTATGTACATTGATCTGAATGGGAAAATTGAAGCTATCAATCAGACCTCGAAGAAGCTGGAAACTCAGGTCGCTCAGACAGCAGCAGCTGTGAAAAGGCAGCAAGGTTTTCTTCCAGGGAAAACTGAGAATCCAAGAGCAAATGTCAATGCAATCACCATAGGAAGTGCTAAAGAAGCCACTGCAGTGGTAGAAAAGGGTTTTGATGCAGCAATTTTCGACGATGCTGTTGAAGATGACGACTGGGATTCCGAAATCGCGCAGGTATCGATCGATACCAGCCAGCGTCGATCGATACCGATCCAAACACATGCACGAGTGGATCCAAAATCCTGTGTGTCGATCGACACTCCTCCAGTATCGATCGATGCTGAGACGCAGGTCGAAAAGAGGCCCGAGATTGTCAAGGAGAGGGTCTATATACCCAAGATACCTTATCCTATGCCTCGTATTATGACAAAGAAGGAATGGGAGGACGCCAGATGCAAAGCTATGTTGGATAAGTTGGTTGTGGAGTTTCCTATGGTTGATGATTTATCAGACGATGAGAATTCGAACATCACCCATGCATCGATATGATACCCTCCCTGTATAGATCGATACTCTCCCAGATACTGCAAAGGAGCCGCGTCTAAGTGTTGACAGACTTCACAAACCCAAGAAGTTGAATCCTATTCCTCAATACCTCCGAGCCCCCATCACTCCAAAGCAGTTGCGTGGCTTTGAGAAGATGGTACGAAGGATTCCCCACACACTGACTTTTGAAGAAGCTCTAGAGAGCTGGCCTCTGCTAAGTCACTTCAAAGATTGCAGAGAAACTCTGGAAGAAATTAAGGCACTCTTCATCAAGGCAATAAGCAAGTCACTACCGCTGAGGCAGTTGACATAGAGGGAAGACCCAGGGAAATTCGCAGTTCCATGCTCCATCTCTGGAGTTGAATTCGATGAGTCTCTCGTTGACTCAGGGTCTAGCATCAATGTAATATCAAGGGAAATTGATGAACGATTGAGGGCTGATATAAGACCCCCTACGATGCTTCTCACGTTTGCGAACTCCTCCACCTCACCTCCATACGGTACTATCCATGCTTTGCCTGTTAAAGTAGGAGATTGTCTGGTGCCCACTAATTTTCAGGTTGTGGAGATGAGCGAAGGATCTGAGGTTTCTTTGCTCCTGGGATGACCGTTTATGGCTACTGTTGGCTCGATCATAGACACAGCTATTAAGAGACTCTCTTTCTCTTACATTGACGGAGAAGTCTACTATGATGTCGTTCCCTCTAGAGGTGCTCCCACACATGTCTCGTGCTTCACTGTTGTCACAAGAGAGACATTGGTAGTTGATCTTTTGTAAGAGCCTCCTGATGACCCAACTGTCATATACGTTTTGGTTGAACCGCCCAGCATCCCCAAAGAAGTTGTCAGGAAGGCTAAGGCAACAGAGAAGAAGGCGAAGAGCAAAAGAGTTGAGAGTGATCCCTCTATGACCTTAATCCCTCAGAAGTGTGATTGGGATTCGATTGAATACAAGGTGAAGTGCAAAGGTGCCTCGAAACCATTCTCTAAAGCCCGAGTTCTTCTTACTTCAGAGCTGAAAGAGAAAGGAAAGAAATTTATGGAGAGCATGTTGAGCAGAACTCTGAGTCTGCAAGTATCTAGCTGTGGAACTTGCATGGGAGTAAGCTCTCAATCTTCTCCTGACTGATCACCTGGGCCAAAGTCAAGCTACTGACTTTAAACGAGCGCTTGGTGGGAGGCAACCCACTGGTGTGACTGCTTTTGAGTCATTTTTCTTTTTATTTTTCGTTATGTATTTGTGTCAGGATAAACAAGGAGAAAAACTCGAAATCGCCTGAGTATCGATCGATACCACATTGGTATCGGACGACACCAATCGCGAATGTACGGTTCATCATGTCGATTTAAGCTTGGTATCGATCGATACCAGGCCGTGTGTCGATCGATACCAGATGTTCCAGCACGGTAACTTCTTGTTTTTCTTAATTCTATTATGTTCTTTTGTTTTCTTTTACATACTCTAGGCTAGATAACATTGGGGACAGTGTTGTTTAAGTCTGGGGGAGGTGTGCTGACATTGTGTTTGTTTTTTCTTAGAGTCAGTTGTTTTATCGAGTCAAAAACGTTTTATTGAGTCAAAACTTGTTGGAGATGATGATCATGTGCTTGAATTGTTGTTTTGATTTTGTTTTTGAGTGACCAGTGTTGCAGGATCAGCTTTAGATCGACTAATGAAAAATCCAAGGACTGGCCAGTTGACTAGAAAACATCCATGTCTCCAGCAGAGTTCTTCTGAAGCCTGATCCAAATTTTTGCACTTCATCAATGTGGTTAGTGTTTACAGAGCATGATTCATCATTCATATCTGACAAAGGAACCCATATGGTTAAAGTAATGGTATCTTTCTCCCCTGTTATAAGTTGATAAATAAGAGCATAAAAGCTTGGAATGATTTTCTTCTGAGTAGAAGGATAGGAAAATTTACAGCGATCTCATTATTCTACGTAAGAGGGAATGATCACACAAAGGTTGAAAGCGAGGTTAGGAAAATTTCACGTGATACCACTATTTGCCTAAATCTTTGATACATAGAGAGAGGAGAACCGGGGATTCGGTGGCAAACACCATCAATACTCGTGTTACGGACCTTGATGTGTATATGCAGATCTAAAAAAAAAAAAGAGAACATAATAAGAAATAAGTTTGGGGGAGAGAAAGTGATACAAAAAGTGTGAAATTGGATGGTTCCTTGTCATGATATTGTATGGTAAAAAATCTAGAAGGTTCTTGAACATTGGCTGCAGCGATGAACTGGCGATGAAGGCTTTATTTGAACAATGATGCGAGATAATGTGTGGAGTCTGAAAAAGCTGCGAATGTCTACGGAGAAGTAAATGGTGGTTAGATCAAAAGCTGGTTAGGTGACATTTGGGTGCTTGGGAAAAGGATCTTTGCGATGGTTCCTGAATTGGTGAGTCTCCGTGTTTTCAAACCTCTTTCTCTGGTTAAGTCTTCTATTTGCTTGAGGGCAAGCAAAGGCTAAGTCTGGGGGAGTTGATATATCATGGTTTTTACCCCTTTTAGGCCATGATATAAGTCCGTATTATAGAGTCTTTCTAGTATTTTGGAGTCTTTTAGAGTATTTTACAGGTTTTAGCACGTTTGGAGCATAATTGGAGATATTGGAGCTTTCTGGAGTATTCTGGAACAAAGCAGGAGTTCGTGTTGCTAAGTACCCGATTTGAAGCATCAGTATCGATCGATACTGCCTAGTATCGATCGATACCCATCGCAGCAGACACGACCCGCGACTTTTCCAAGAGTTGAAGAATTGCAGAATTGCCCCAAAAGACTTTAATATTTACAATAAGCCCCAAACGTGATTTAGGTTATTTAATTGGATTTTACAGCCACTTTGTTGGCTATGCTTTATTTCTAAGCTTTCATTACTTTGATTCTACTTTGGTTTTTGGAGAGACAACTCTGAACTCCTGTTTTTATTGATTTCTTTGATGATTTATTTCTTTGATGATTGAGTAGATCCACTTTAGGTTCAGGGTTCTCATAAGGGTTTTCTCTGAATGCTAGGTTGATTAGTTTATTAGGATTCACCATCTGAATTAGTTCTTCGCTTAGGTTGTGTTCAAGGCTTGTTCTAGATTAGCTACCTAGAACATAGATCTTAGGATAATTGATTAGGCACGACAGTGCGATTAATTACCTGATATAACCTAAGGTGAGCAAATCGATTATTCGCAAAGAGATTTGGTTTAATTGATTTGTGAACATATCAAACCTGAAATTAAAGCTGATTTATTCTTAGGAATTTATAAAGAGATTTGGGATTCTGAAGTTTAGATTTAGATAATTCTCGCAACGACAGTTGGTCAATTATACTTTAGTGATTTGAGTTCAAGAACCGCGCTAAATCTGAATCATGTTAATTAGTTTATTTGCATTCATTGATTTCCTGAGAAATACCATGGGCCTATATTTTCTTCTATCGAATTTACAACTCTTTTACTGTTTACTGCTTTTGTTTCATCTGATTTGCTTAGCTTGATTTGATACTATACAATCTATTGTGTGATTTCTGTGAGTTCTTGTGTTCGACCCCTAATATACTGCAGCAACTGCTTTAGTACTTTTTAGGGTATTAATTTGAGCCTATCAAATTTGGCGCCGTTGCCGGGGACTCAATTTCGCCATTAGATTTTAGCTGTCGAGTTTCGACTAAGTTCGTCGGTATCGATTGATACTACCTAGTATCGGTCGATACTCGTCGTTTTATTTTTTTGATATCGATCGACACCACTTGGTATCGATCGATACTCATCACGTTTTTTTTGGTTACTTACGTGCTTGACTCTTGTTTTCAGGTGTATGCCTAATCGTGAAACCAGAAGGAACAAGAGCACTCAGCTAGTAGAACTGTTTTTGGAGCAGCTAGCACTTTTGGAACGCACAAACAGAAAGAAGTTTGTGTTGCTGAGTACCCGATTTGAAGTGTCGGTATCGATCGATACTGACTGGTATCGGTCGATACTCACTGCAGCACACACGAGTCGCGACTTTTCCAAGAGTTGAAGAATTGTAAAATTGCCCAGAAGACTTTATTATTTACAAGAAGCCCAAAAACGTGACTTAGGTTATTTATTAGGATTTTACAGCCACTTTGATGGCTACGCTTTATTCTACTTTGGTTTTTGTGAGAGAGCTTTCTGAGGGAGACAAGTCTGAAACTCTGTTCGCCCGAGAGAAGATTTTGAACCCCTGTTTACTATTTCTTATTATTTATTCAATGATTTATTCAAACATGTTTATTGATTCAATTTACATGTCTGAGTAGATCTCCTGTTAGGTTTAGGGTTTTCTCATAGGGATTTCTTTGAATGCTAGGTTGATTTATTGTTAGGGTTCATAATCTGAATTAGTTCTTCGTCTTAGGTTGTTCTCAAAGCTAATTCTAGATTGATCAACTAGAACTTTGATCTTAGGTTAATCTATTAGGCACGGCAGTGCAATTGAGTAATCTGATAGAACCTAGGGTGAGCAAATTCATTATTCGCAAAGAGATTTGGTTTAATTGATTTGTGAACATATCAAACCTGAACTTTAAAACTGATTTACTCTTAGGAATTTGCAAAGAGATTTGGGATTCTAAAGTTTATATTTAGATAATTCTCGCAACGACAATTGGTCAATTATACTTTAGTGATTTGAGTTCAAGAATCGCGCTTAACCTGAACCCTGATTAGTTAGTTTATCTGCATTCATTGATTTCCTGAGAAATACCCTAGGCCTATATTCTCTCCATCGAATTTACAACTCTTTTACTGATTATTGCTTTTGTTTCATCTGATTTGCTTAGCTTGATTCGATACTATTTTGTCTATTGTGCGATTTCTCTGAGTTCTTGTGTTCGACCCCTGATATACTGCAGCAACTGCTTTAGTACTTTTTAGGGTATTAATTTGAGCATATCAAATTTGGCGCTGTTGCCGGGGACTCAATTTCACCATTATATTTTAGCTGTCGAGTTTTGACTAAGTTCGTCGGTATCGATCGATACTAATTAGTGTTGGTCGATACTCGTCGTTTTGTTTTATTGATATCGATCGACACCACCCAGTGTCGGCCGATACTCATCACGATTTTTCATTACTTACGTTCTTGACTTTTGTGTTTCAGGTGCATGCCTAATCATGAAACAAGATCATGAAACAAGAGGGAACAAGAGCACTCCACTAGTTAATCTATCGTTAGAGAAGCTAGCACGTTTAGAACGCACAAACAGAAAGGCAAAGAAAACATCAGGGATGAACAATACAGTGGTATTAAGACATGATGAAGCTGGAGTTCTGAGAGACCAAGAGGGTCAAGTGTGAAATGAGAGAGGGCAGCGACTTGATGAAGCTAGAAACGTCATTGTCCCTCCTACTGTTGTTGGTGAGATTGTCGCGCCAGCTGCGCGCGCCAACGTTGGGAATGCTGCAGTTGATCGAGGTAGGACACTTGGTGAGCACAACAGACCTGATCAGTTCTATGTCAATCGAGCTGCGATTCGCATCCCAACTTTTCAGAGGAATGACTTTGAGCTGAAACATGCGTACTACGCTCTTGTGAGTCAGAATCCTTTCCATGGCCTATCTCATAAACACCCCATGGATCATATCGAGAGGTTCGAAGATTTGGTCACTGGTGTGAAGTACATTTGGCAGAAGGGAATCCCCAAATGCAGGCCATGTCATTGATATACTCAATTTAATACCCTAACAGTACTAAAGCAGTAGTTGTAGTCTAGTTAGGGGTCGAACACAAGGACTCACATAAATCACACAATAAATTCTATAGTATCAAGCTAAGCTAAGCAATTCAGGTTTAGCAGAGAACAGAAAATATTAAACGAGTTGTATTCAATGGGAAAAAGATAGGTTCATGGATATTTCTCAGGAAATCAATGAATGCACAATAAACTAACTAATCAGGGTTCAGGTTAAGCACGATTCTAGAACTCAAATCACTAGAGTATAGTTAACCAACTGTCGTTGCGAAAACTATCTAAATCAAAACTTCAGAATCCCAAATTTCTTTGCAAATCCCTAAGAATAAATCAGCCTTAATTTCAAGTTTGATATGTTCACAAATCAATTAAACCAAATTTCTTTGCGAATAATCAATTTGCTCACCCTAAGTTCTATCAGGTAATTAATTGCACTGTCGTACCTAATCAATTATCCTAAGATCTAAGTTCTAGGTGATCAATCTAGAATTAGCTTTGAGAGCAACCTAAGGTGAAGAACTAATTCAGATTATGAGCCCTAAATAACTAATCAACCTAGCATTCAAAGAAATCCCTTATGAGAATCCCCAAACCTAACAGGAGATCTACTCAGACATGAAGATTAAATCAATAGACATGTTTGAATAAATACTCTATATAAAATCAGAAAGAGAAACAAAGGTTTTGAGATCTGATCTCGGACGATGGGAAATCAGACTTGTCTCTCACCAAAATCTCTCTTAAACTAAAGCAAAATAAAGCATAGCCTAAACAATGGCTGTAAAATCCTATTTATAACCTAAATCACGACTTGGGGTATTTTTGTAATTATTAAAGACTTCTGGGCACTTTTGCAATTCTTCAAGTCTTGGAAAACTCGCGGGTCGTGTCTTGCTGCGATGAGTATCGATCGATACCAGGGGGTATCGATCGATGCTTCTCGTGAAATCAGCTACTCAGCAACACGACTTCAGCTCTTGCTCCAAACTGGTCCAGAAAGCTCCAATAATTCCAATAATGCTCCAAACGTGCTAAGACCTGCAAAAGACTTTAAAAGACTCCAAAATACTATAAAGACTCTATAAAAAGGACTTATATCATGGCTTAAATAGGGTAAAAACCATGATATATCAACTCCTCCAGACTTAGCCTTTTGCTTGCCCTCAAGCAAATAGAAGTCTAAATTAGGAAAAGAGGTTTGAAAACGCGGAAACTCACCTGTTCATGAACCATCAAAATGACCTTCTTTCCAAGTACCCAAATGTCACCTAACCAGCTTTCGATCTAACCACCATGTACTTATCCGTAGACATTCGCAGCTTTTCCAGACTCCACACATTATCCCACATCATTGTTCAGGTAAAGCCATCCTCGCCAGTTTCATCGCTGCAGTTAATGTTCAAGAACTTTCTAGATTCTTTACCAGACAATATCATGACAAGGAACCACCCTTTTTCACACTTTTTGTATCAATTTCTCTCCCCCAGACTTATTTCTTATTATGTTCCATTTTTTTTTAATTTTCAGCTTAGCATATACACATCAAGGTATGAGACGCGAGTATTGATGGTGTTTGCCACCAAATCCCCGGTTCTTCCCTCTCTATGTATCAAAGGATGTAGGCGAATAATGGCATCATAGGAAAATCCTAGCCTCGCTTCCAATCCTTTGTGTGATCATTCCCTCTTAAGTAGAATAATGGGATCGCTGGAAATTTTCCTAACCCTCTACTCAGAAGAAAATCATTTCAATCTTTTATGCTCTTATCTATCAACTTATAACAGGGGAGAGAGATACTATTACACTAAACACATGGGTTCCTTTCTCAGATATGAATGATGAATCAAGCTCTAAAAAAACTAACCACATTGATGAAGTGCAAAAATTGGCTCAGGTTTCAGAAGAACTCTGCTGGAAACATGGATGTTTTCTAGTCAACTGGTCAGTCCTTAGATTTTTCATTAGTCGATCTAGAGCTGGTCCTGTAGCACTGTGCACTCAAAAACAAAATCACATCAATAGGTTCAAGCACATAATCATTATTTCCAACAGGTTTTGACTCAATAAAATAATTTTGACTCGATAAAACGACTGACTCTAAGAAAAACAAAAACAATGTCAGCAGACACCTCCCTCAGACTTGAACAACACTGTCCCCAGTGTTATCTAGCCTAGAGTAGGTAAAAGAAGACAAAATGATAGAAGAAACGAAGAGAAACAAGAAGTTACCTTGCTGGAACGTCGAGTGTCGATCGACACACAGCCTGGTATCGATCGATACCAGGCTTAAATCGACTTGACGAACCAATCAATCGCGATCTGTGTCGATCGATACCAGTGGGGTATCGATCGATGCTTAGGCAATTTCGAGTTGCTCCTTGTTCATCCTGACACAAACTCAAAACAAACGAAATTCAAAAGAAAAAACGACTCAAAGAGACTCACCAGTGGGTTGCCTCCCACCAAGCGCTCGTTTAACGTCAATAGCTTGACTGTAACGCCATTCAGGCTGTTGGTACATCATCCAAAGGCATTATCTGCCCTGTTGGAATCTCGGCTTTCGCCCAATAGTGTTTCACTCTGTGTCCATTGACAGTGAACTCATCTCCTGCTAGGCTGATCAGTACAACAGCTCCATGTGGTCTGACTTCCTTGATGGTGAAGGGACCTGACCAACGAGAACGCAGTTTACCAGGAAACAATTGCAAACGAGAGTTATACAGAAGTACCTGGTCATTTGGCTCGAAGTGTCTGGAGATGATCTTCTTATCATTATAAGCCTTTGTTCTCTCCTTGTACAACCTTGAGTTCTCGTAGGCGTGGTACCTAATCTCATCCAGCTCGTTCAGCTGAATCAACCTTCTTTCTGCAGCAGGCTTGATGTCATAGTTGAGCAACTTCGTTGCCCATGCTGCCTTGTGCTCAATCTCCACTGGAAGGTGACATGCTTTCCCATACAGCATGTGAAATGGTGTAGTACCCAGCGGTGTCTTGAAAGCAGTCCTATAAGCCCATAGTGCATCATCTAGCTTTGTAGACCAATCCTTCCTTGAAGCACCCACTGTCTTTTCCAGAATCTCCTTGATTTGCCTGTTGGAGACTTCGACTTGCCCACTGGTTTGAGGGTGATATGGTGTAGCCACTCGATGGTTTACACCATACTTCTTTAGCAACCTCTCTAAAATCCTGTTGATAAAGTGAGAGCCACCATCACTTATCACAATTCGAGGCACTCCAAAGCGAGGAAAAATGATGGTCTTAAACAGCTTAAGAACCACTGCAGAGTCGTTGTGCTCACTAGATATCGCTTCCACCCATTTGGACACATAGTCCACAGCAACCAGGATGTATCTTTTCTTCTGTGATGGTGGAAAGGGACCCATAAAGTCAATGCCCCAGCAATCAAAGACTTCAACCTCAAGGATGAAATTTTGTGGCATCTCATGTCTCTTACTGATCTTCCCCCTCCTCTGACAAGCATCACACTGTGAAACGAATGTGTGAGCATCCTTAAACATGGTAGGCCACCAGAAGCCTGCTTGTAGAACCTTGGATACCGTCTTGAAGTGAGCAAAGTGACCAGCATACTCAGAGCCATGGCAATGAAAAAGAATAGCTGACATTTCAGACTCTGCAACGCATCTTCTGTAGACACCATCTGAGAAATGCTTGTATAGGTATTTTGGAGCATAAACTTCTTCCTTGCATATTTTGGAGCATAAACACACCAGAAGAATCTCCTTATATCGCGCATAAACTTCTTCCTTGCATATTTTGTGGGATACTTTGGCTCAGTCTCTATAGCAAGGTAGTTGGCGATGTCTGCGTACCATGGACGTGCAGCACTAGAGTCAGCAACTAGACAGACATCATAACAGTTCAACTGCTCTTCGGACAAAACAGGTTCAGGTCGCGACGGGTATCGATCGATACTAGGTGAGTATCGATCGATACCGAAAGTCTGCATTCGTGAAAATTGCAGATTTTCGGGATAAATGTCTTGAAAGATCGTTTCAATGAGGTAAACACCTTCCTCTGGCAAACAATCATCAATAGGGACGACCTCATCGACCTTTAGTCGCGATAAGTGGTCAGCAACGCCGTTCTCAACTCCTTTCTTGTCCTTGATCTCGATGTCGAAACCTTGGAGCAAAAAAACCCATCGGCATAGACGAGGCTTGAGATTCTTGTTCTTCATCAAGTATTTGAGAGCAGCATGGTCTGTGTGGACAATGACCTTGCTCCCAATCAAGTAGGACCGAAATTTCTCAAAAGAGAAGACCACTGCCAGCAACTCCTTCTCAGTGGTGCTGTAATTTTGCTGAGCATCATCCAACGTCCTGCTGGCATAATAGATAGCATGGAGTTTCTTGTCTTTCCTCTGACCCAACACAGCTCCAACAGCAAAATCGCTGGCATCACACATAACCTCAAAAGGCAAGCTCCAATCAGGTGGTTGGACGACAGGAGCACTCACCAATGCCTTCTTGATTTCCTTAAAGGCTACAAGGCAATCAGATGTGAAATCGAACTTGACTTCCTTGCATAACAGGGCTGTGAGTGGACGTGCAAGCTTAGAGAAATCTTTGATGAACCTCCTGTAAAACCCAGCATGACCAAGGAAGCTTCGAATCTCAGGAACAGAACGTGGAGGTTGCAAGCTTGTCATGACTTGAATCTTAGTCTTGTCGACTTCGATTCCTGCCTTAGAAACCTTGTGCCCAAGAACAATCTCATCTTGTACCATGAAGTGGCATTTCTCCCATTTAAGAACCAAGTGCTTCTCCTCGCATCGCTGAAGCACCTTTCACAAGTTATCCAGACAGTTCTTGAATGACGATCCATACACAGAAAAATCATCCATGAAGACTTCCATAAACTCCTCAGTCATATCTGTGAAAATCGACATCATGCAACGCTAAAAGGTCGATGGAGCGTTACATAACCCAAATGGCATTCTTCTGTAGGCAAATGTGCCATAGGGACATGTAAAGGTCGTCTTTCCCTGGTCCTCTGGATGTATAGGGATCTGGAAAAAACTTGAGTACCCATCGAGGAAGCAGCAGTATGGGTGACTTGCTAACCTCTCCAGCATCTGGTCAATGAAAGGTAATGGGAAGTGATCCTTCCGTGTAGCCGCATTGAGCTTCCTATAGTCAATGCACATCC
This sequence comes from Eutrema yunnanense, assembly GCA_002933935.1. Taxonomy (NCBI): domain Eukaryota; kingdom Viridiplantae; phylum Streptophyta; class Magnoliopsida; order Brassicales; family Brassicaceae; genus Eutrema; species Eutrema yunnanense. The sequence goes on from PKML01061058.1 coordinate 361,878, forward strand.
TGTGACCAGTGATTGTCCATGTAGGGATCAGCTCGTCATGCTCGTTCTTCACCACAGTTATGCCTTCTTTCTTAGGCACAACGTGAACTCGACTAACCCAAGAACTATCTGAGATGGCATAGATAATCCCTGCTTCCAACTGTTTCATCACTTCGTTTCTGACCACTTCTTTCAGGTTCGGATTCAGCCTCCTTTGACACTCAATCGAAGACTTTGACTCATCCTCCAGATGAATCCGATGCATGCACAAGTCTGGTTCTATACCTGAAATATCAGCAAGAGAATAGCCAAGAGCTTTGCGATACTTGCGCAGCTTGCTCAGCAGTACAGCAACCTCTGTGGTATTCAAAGAAGCATTTACGATTACTGGGTATGTGGAATTAGGACCAAGAAAACTATACCTCAGATTCGCTGGAAGTGGTTTCAGTTCCACCTTAGGAGCCTTCTCTATACTCCAATCTCCAAGCCAAGCAGCTTGCTTAGAACCATCGAGCAACTCTCCTTCTGCCCGTAGGGTATCGATCGATACCCAGGTGGTATCGATCGATACTGGTGATGCAGAATCAAGCATCTTCGAGTATCCAGCAGATTCGTCACATGAACAGACTTCTGAAGTGGCTGAACAGACCAATGCTCTCTCTAGTGGATCTTTAGAATGCATCTCCAGGAAGTACTCTTCAGCTATGTCACTGAAGGTGTCCACATAGAATGTCTGCCCATCGATGGTTGGCCTTTTCATCATCTTTTCCATGTTAAAGGACATTACCAAATCACCGATGTTGAGAGCGATCTGTCCATTCCTCCAGTCAATTAAGGCTCCAGCAGTTGCAAGGAATGGTCTGCCCAGGATAAGAGGATCCTTAGGCTCAGCATCGTACTTCAGGACGATGAAATCTGTTGGGATCAAGCAATTCTCAATCATGACTGGGACATCTTCAAGTAGTCCCTCTGGGAGTCGCACTGAGCGATCAGCAAGTACCAGCGAAATCCTTGTAGATAGGAAATCTGTCATCCCCATTCGCTTGGCAACTGAGTGTGGCATAAGGTCTCGACCCAATATCGCAGAGAGCTCGCTCAAATCTGTCTGTGTATATAGTGCAGTCCAAAACAAAACTCCCTGGGTCTGGTAGCTTCTTAGGAATTTTGTCGAGCAGGAGCGCACTGCACTCAGCTGTGATCAACATGACACCTTCCTCTATGTTCACGTTGCTGGAGACCATCTTCTTCACATATCTCCTGAAAGCTGGACAAGTCTTAATAGCATCAACAAAAGGAAGCTCCACAACTAACTTATCCAGCATGGCCTTGCATCTAGCATTTTCCCATTCCTTCCTTGTCAGCTTAGGAAGTATAGGAAAAGGTGCATTGGGTGTATACACCCTTTCCTTGACAATCTCGGGCTCCTTTCTTGGCTGCGTCTCAGTATCGATCGATACTTGAGGGGTATCGATCGATACACGGGTTTTAGGATTTACACGAGTGGATGTTTGGACTGGTGTCGATCGACACTGGCTGGTATCGATCGATACCTGGGGATTTTTAAAATCCCAATCGTCATCTCCAGCAAGATCGACGAGATTTCCTGCCTTTGGGCTGTTCCTTACTCCTGTAAACACCTCTTTTCCACTCCTCAAGGTGATGGCGTTGATGTGTGCCCTTGGATTCTCAGTTTTTCCTGGAAGAAAACCTTCATGCCTCTTTATAGCTGCTGCTGTCTGAACCACCTGAGTTTCCAGCTTCTTATGGGAAAGATTGATGGCTTCGATCTTCCCATTCAAATCCATGTACAGCGAGTCAAACTTCCCGTTGAAATCCACCTGCAACTTCTGCTGTCCCAGAAGGACATGTTCCATCATGGATTCCATCTTGTTATCTGTGGATTTGGGAGATGCTGGTTGGTACGAAGAGTTCCCATAGTTGCGAGTGAAATCGCTGCTCTGAAGTGGTTTCTGAGTGAATTGCTTCACTCCAAAACCAGATTGGTTCCCCTCTAACTTGTACCCACTTTGCTGATTGTTGTTGTTGAAGTTCCTTTTGTTGTTGTACCCAAATCGCTGACCCTAAAAACCAGAACCACCAACGTAGTTAACATCCTCTTCTTCTTCTTCCACATTCGCGACTTCATCAGCAAAGTGCACAGATTTCTTCTGCTTCCCGACCAGGAAATCCAGTTTGGCTTGCATGTCAGCAATCTGCGATCCCTCTGTTCCTCCAGCTTGCTTTTTCCTTTCGAAATCAACATTCTTGGTGCTATTACTAGACGCCAAGTTATCGATCAGCACAACCGCATCATCCGGATACCTGTTGAAGAAGTTCCCATTGCTTGCAGCATCCATACCCATCTGGTATCTCCAATCAACCCCTTTGTAGAAAGTGCCCAGCAGCTGCACCTGAGTGAACCCATGGTGCGGACAATCTCTCTGATAAGACTTGAAACGAATCGATGAAGCCTTGTATGCCTCTGTCGGACCCTGAGCGAACTGAGAGATCTTGTTCCTGAGCTCCTCGGATCTTGCATCATCATAGAAATTAACCAGGAACGCGTTCTTCGTCTCATCCCATGTAGTAAGTGAATCAGGAGCTAGCTGCTTCAGCCAATAAGCAGCATCTCCACCAAGAGAGTACGGGAAGAGTTTGCAGAAAAGGAACTCATTTGGCACTCCATTGTACTTCATGCCAGTGACCAAGTCCTCGAACCTTTCGATGTGATCCATGGGATGCTCATGAGGTAGGCCATGGATTGGGTTCTGACTTACGAGAGCGTAGTAGGCAGGCTTCAGCTCGAAGCCATTCCTCTGAAAAGTCGGGATGCGAATCGCAGCTCGATTGGCAAAGAACTGATCAAGCCTGTTGTGCTCACCAAGTGTTCTAGCTCGATCACCTGCAGCATTCCCAACGTTGGCGCGCCCAGCTGGCGCGACAATCTCAGCAACAGGAGCAGGGACAATGATGTTTCCAGCTTCATCAAGTCGCTGCCCTCCTTTATTGCACACATGACCCTGTTGGTCTCTCAAGACTCCACATTCATCAGCTCTTAAAACCACTGGGTTGTTCATCCCTGATGTACGTTTTGTCTTTCTGTTTGTGCGTTCTAAACGTGCTAGCTTCTCTAACGATAGATTGACTAGCGGAGTGCTCTTGTTTCTTCTGGTTTCACGATTAGGCATGCACCTGAAACACAAAGATCAAGAACGTAAGTAACCAAAGACACGATGAGTATCGACCGATACTGGATGGTATCGATCGATATCAACAAAAAAAATCGCCTCGGTATCGATCGATACAGACGGGCTTAGTCAAAACTCGACAGCTAAAATTTAATGGTGAAATTGAATCCCCGGCAACGGCGCCAAAATTGATATGCTCAATTTAATACCCTAACAGTACTAAAGCAGTAGTTGTAGTCTAGTTAGGGGTCGAACACAAGGACTCACAGAAATCACACAATAAATTCTATAGTATCAAACTAAGCTAAGCAATTCAGGTTTACAAGAGAACATAAAATATTAAACGAGTTGTATTCAATGGGAAAAATATAGGTTCATGGATATTTCTCAGGAAATCAATGAATGCACAATAAACTAACTAATCAGGGTTCAGGTTAAGCACGATTCAAGAACTCAAATCACTAGAGTATAGTTAACCAACTGTCGTTGCGAAAACTATCTAAATCTAAACTTCAGAATCCCAAATTTCTTTGCAAATCCCTAAGAATAAATCAGCTTTAATTTCAAGTTTGATATGTTCACAAATCAATTAAACCAAATTTCTTTGCGAATAATCAATTTGCTCACCCTAAGTTCTATCAGGTAATTAATTGCACTGTCGTGCCTAATCAATTATCATAAGATCTAAGTTCTAGGTGATCAATCTAGAATTAGCTTTGAGAGCAACCTAAAGTGAAGAACTAATTCAGATTATGAGCCCTAAATAACTAATCAACCTAGCATTCAAAGAAATCCCTTATGAGAATCCCCAAACCTAACAGGAGATCTACCCAGACATGAAGATTAAATCAATAGACATGTTTGAATAAATACTCTATATAAAATCAGAAAGAGAAACAAAGGTTTTGAGATCTGATCTCGGACGAAGGGAAATCAGACTTGTCTCTCACCAAAATCTCTCTTAAACTAAAGCAAAATAAAGTATAGCCTAAACAATGGCTGTAAAATCCTATTTATAACCTAAATCACGACTTGGGGTCTTCTTGTAATTATTAAAGACTTCTAGGTACTTTTGCAATTCTTCAAGTCTTGGAAAACTCGCGGGTCGTGTCTTGCTGCGATGAGTATCGATCGATACCAGGGGGTATCGATCGATGCTTCTCGTGAAATCAGCTACTCAGCAACACGACTTTAGCTCTTGCTCCAAACTGGTCCAGAAAGCTCCAATAATTCCAATAATGCTCCAAACGTGCTAAGACCTGCAAAAGACTCCAAAATACTATAAAGACTCCATAAAAAGGACTTATATCATGGCTTAAATAGGGTAAAAACCATGATATATCAGTCATTATAAATTCGTCGTAGTTTTGTCGTAAAATGCCTTTGAATTTCCGCAGTTCTTACGACGTATTTCTATTCGTCGTAATATCGATGTACACTTTACGACGAATGTACGATGATTTTTTAGCGACGATTTGGCGATTATTTGTTTGCGACGATTTTTTGTCCCTCGTAATTTTTCGACGATTTTACGACTATTTGTTGTTTGCGACGATCAGTTAGCAACGATTTTGGTTTCGTCGCAAATCCTATGGCACCCATGTTTTGCAACGATTTTATAACGTTATGGGTCGTTGCAAAAAGGGTGTTTTCTTGTAGTGTATCTGCTTTGGTCCAGAATCACAAAAATTGCTCTATGCATCTGTGGTTTGTGGAATCACATCACTGGCATCCACAACGAGTCTCTTAAGGACCAAGACAAGGGCAAAAACGTGGTGGAAGATGAAGAGTCATAATCAAGCATCTCAAAAGCCACGAGCTCAGAAGATCCGAAATGGTTTCAAGAAGATCATATGGTGCTCTCTATTCTCCAAAGCTCCCTTTAGAACTCAATCTTGGCTGCTTACTCATACTGTGAAACATCAATGGATCTATGGGAAACTCTTAAAAGGGTTTATGAAAACGTTTCAAATCTCAGTCGCATCTTTGAAGTTAAAAAGGCGCTAAATTCTCTCCAACAAGAGGAGAAATCCTTTAAGCATCTCTTTGGTGAGTTTAGATCTCTTTGGGCAGAGTTGGAGCCTCTTCGTCCCCCAACAACAGATCCTGCAACTCTCAATGATAGGCGTGAATAAGATCAAGTGTTTGGGCTTCTTTTCACTCTCAACAGCTCATTCAATGGTCTCAAACGTCATATTCTAAGATTCGACAATCTCCCTAGCCTGAACAATATGTGTATGCAAATTCAGAAGGAAGAAGGGTATGTTGGTTTGTTTGGCCAAAAACATGATTTATCTCTTGCAAACCAAGCTGCTTATCCAAGGAATGATCGCAACAAGTTTGTATGTGATCAATGCAAGAAAAAGGGCCACACCAAGGACAAATGCTGCTGGATCCTTCACCCACATCTAAGAACAACAAAGGATAGAGAAGTGGGTAAAGCAATGTATGTGTCTGATATGCTCAAATTAATACCCTAACAGTACTAAAGCAGTAGTTGTAATATAGTTAGGGGTCGAACACAAGGACTCACAGAAATCACACAATAAATTGTATAGTATCAAGCTAAGCTAAGCAATTCAGGTTTAACAGAAAGCAGAAAGTAGTAAACGAGTTGTATTCGATGGGAAAAAGATAGGTTCAGGGATATTTCTCAGGAAATCAATGAATGCAAAATAAACTAACTAATCAGGGTTCAGATTACGCACGGTTCTCGAACTCAAATCACTAGAGTATAATTAACCAACTGTCGTTGCGAAAACTATCTAAATCTAAACTTCAGAATCCCAAATTTCTTTGCAAATTCCTAGGAATAAATCAGCCTTAATTTCAAGTTTGATATGTTCACAAATCAATTAAACCAAATCTCTTTGCGAATAATCAATTTGCTCACCCTAAGTTCTATTAGGTAATTAATCGCACTGTCGTGCCAAGTCAATTATCCTAAGATCTAAGTTCTAGGTGATCAATCCAGAATTAGCTTTGAGAACAACCTAAGGTGAAAAACTAATTCAGATTATGAACCCTAAATACCCAATCGACCTAGCATTCAAAGATATCCCTTATGAAAATCCCTAAACCTCACAAGAGATCTACTCAGACATGGATATTGAATCAATAAAAATGTTTAAATAAATACTCAATATAAAATCAGAAAGAGAAACAAAAGGGTTCGAAATCTTCTCTCGACGAACAGAGTTTCAGACTTGTCTCCCTTGAAAGGCTCTCTCACAAATCCAGAATAAAATATAAAGCGTAGCCAACAAAGTGGCTGTAAAAATCCTATAAATAACATTAAACATGAATTGGGTCTTCTTGTAATTATTAAAGACTTCTGAATCAAGTTGCAATTCTTGAAGAGTATCGATCGATAAAGTCGCATGTCGTGTCAGCCTTGAAGAGTATCGATCGATACCAGGGGGTATCGATCGATGCTTGTCGTGAAATCAGGTACTCAGCAACACGACTTCAGCTTTTGCTCCAGACTGTTCCAGAAAACTCCAATAATTCCAATAATGCTCCAAACGTGCTATAACCTGTAAAAGACTCTAAAATACTACAAAATAACATAAAGACTCTAAAAAAGGACTTATATCATGGCTTAAACAGGGTAAAAACCATGATATATCAACTACCCCAGACTTAGCCTTTGCTTGCCCTCAAGCAAAACAGAAAGCTAAACCAGAGAAAGAGGTTTGTAAACGCGGAGACTCACCTGTTCAGGAACCATCGCAAAGATCCTTTTCCCAAGCGCCCAAATGTTACCTAACCAGCCTTTGATCTAACCACCATGTACTTCTTCGTAGACATTCGCAGCTTTCCCAAACTCCACAAATTATCTCACACCATTGTCCAAATAAGGCCCTCAACGCCAGTTTCATCACTGCAGCCAACGTTCAAGAGCCTTCTAGATTCTTTACCATACAATATCATGACAAGGAACCACCCTTTTTCACACTTTTTGTATCACTTTCTCTCCTCCAGACTTATTTCTTATTATGTTCTTCTTTTATATTTTTTTAGCTTTGCATATACACATCAAGGTCCAAAACGCGAGTATTGATGGTGTTTGCCAACGAATCCCCGGTTCTTTCCTCTCTATGTATCAAAGATTTAGGCGAATAGTGGTATCACGGGAAATTTTCCTAACCTCGCTTTCAACCTTTGTGTGATCATTCCCTCTTAAGTAGAATAATGGGATCGTTGGAAATTTTCCTAACCCTCTACTTAGGAGAAAATCATTTCAATCTTTTATGCTCCTTTTTTTTATCAACTTATAACAGGGGAGAGAGATACTATTACTTTAAACATATGGGTTCCTTTGTCAGATATGAATGATGAATCAAGCTTTGTAAACACTAACCACATTGATGAAGTGCAAAACTTTGCTGGAGACATGGATGATTTCTAGTCAACTGGTCAGTCCTTGGATTTTTCATTAGTCGAGCTAGAGCTGATCCTGCAACACTGGTCACTCAAGAACAAAATCAAACAACAATTCAAGCACAGGATCATCATCTCCAACAAGTTTTGACTCAATAAAACGATTTTGACTCGATAAAACAACTGACTCTAAGAAAAACAAACACAATGTCAGCAGACACCTCCCCCAGACTTGAACAACACTGTCCCCAATGTTATCTAGCCTATAATAGGTAAAATAATCAAAAGAAAAGAATAGAAGAAAGAGAAACAAGGAGTTACCGTCCTGGAACATCTGGTGTCGACCGACACACAGCTTGGTATCGATCGATACCAAGCTTAAGTCGACTTGATGAACTTTCATCCACGATTGGTGTTGATCGATACTAAAGGGTATCGATCGACACTATCGATCGACACCAGGCGATTTCGGGTTTTGCCTCTTGTTTTTCCTGACACAAAAACACATAACGGAAATTGAAAAAGAAAAAGACTCAAAAACAGACTCACCAGTGGGTTGCCTCCCACCAAGTGCTCGTTTAACGTCATTAGCTTGACTGTAACGCCATTCAGGCTGATGGTGCATCATCCAAAGGCATTATCTGCCCTGTTGGAATCTCGGTTTTCGCCCAATAGTGCTTCACTCTCTGTCCATTGACAGTAAACTCATCTCCAGTAGGACTAATCAGCACGACAGCACCATGCGGCCCGACCTCCTTGATTGTGAAGGGACCTGACCAACGAGAACGCAGTTTACCAGGAAACAATTGTAAACGAGAGTTATACAGAAGTACCTGGTCGTTTGGCTCGAAATGCCTGGGGATGATCTTCTTATCATGATAAGCCTTAGTTCTCTCCTTGTACAACTTCGAGTTCTCGTAAGCGTGGTGCCTAATCTCATCAAGCTCGCTCAGCTGAATCAACCTCCTTTCTGTAGCCGGCTTGATGTCAAAGTTCAGCAACTTCGTTGCCCATGCAGCCTTGTGCTCGATTTCCACTGGAAGGTGACATGCTTTCTCATACAGCAAGTGAAATGGTGTAGTGCCCAGCGGTGTCTTGAAAGCAGTCCTATAAGCCCATAGCGCGTCATCCAGCTTCTTAGACCAATCCTTCCTAGAAGCACCCACTGTCTTCTCCAAAATTTCCTTGATTTGCCTGTTGGAGACCTCTACTTGCCCACTGGTCTGAGGGTGATATGGAGTAGCCACGCGATGATTTACACCATACTTCTTTAGCAACCTCTCGAAAATCTTGTTGATAAAGTGAGATCCACCATCACTTATCACAATTCGAGGCACTCCAAATCGAGGGAAGATGATGTACTTAAACAGCTTAACGACCACCGAAGAATCATTGGTTCGGCTAGCAATCGCCTCCACCCACTTGGACACATAGTCCACAGCAACCAGGATGTACCTGTTCTCGTATGACGAGGGAAAGGGGCCCATAAAGTCAATGCCCCAGCAATCGAAAACTTCAACCTCAAGGACGAAATTCTGTGGCATCTCATGTCTCTTGCTGATCTTCCCTCTCCTTTGACAGACATCACACTGTGAGATATAGGCATGAGCATCCTTGAACATAGTAGGCCACCAGAAGCCAGCTTGAAGAACCTTGGAGACCGTCTTGAAAGTAGCAAAGTGGCCAGCATACTCAGAGCCATGGCAATGATAGAGAATTGCTGGCACCTCAGACTCTGCAACGCATCTTCTGTAGATACCATCCGAGCAGTGCTTGTATAGGTAAGGCTCATCCCAGAAGAACCTCCTTATCTCACGCATAAACTTCTTCTTTGCGTACTTTGTGGGATGTGTTGGCTCAGTCTCTGTAGCAAGGTAGTTGGCAATGTCAGCGTACCATGGACGAGCAACACTAGAGACAGCAGCTGAGTAGACATCATAGGAGTTCAAGTGCTCTATTGACAAAGATGGTCCGCAACATGACATGTATCGATCGACACTAGGGGGGTATCGATCGATACCGAGAATCTGTACTCGTGGAGACTGCAGATTTTCGGGACAAAGGTCCTGTAGATGAGCTTCAATAATGTAAATACCTTCCTCTAGCAAGCAATCATCAATAGGCACGACTTCATCGACCTTTAGTCGCGACAAGTGGTCAGCGACGCCATTCTCAACTCCTCTCTTGTCCTTGATCTCGATGTCGAAACCTTGGAGCAAAAGAACCCATCGGCTTAGACGAGGCTTGAGGTCCTTGTTCTTCAACAGGTATTTGAGATCAGCATGATCCGTGTGAACAATAACCTTGCTTCCAATCAAGTAGGACCGAAATTTCTCAAAAGAGAAAACGACTGCCAGTAACTCCTTCTCAGTGGTGCTGTAATTTCGCTGAGCATCATCCAACGTCCTGCTGGCATAGTAAATAGCATGGAGCTTCTTGTCTTTCCTTTGACCCAACACAGCTCCAACAGCAAAATCACTTGCATCGCACATAACCTCAAAAGGCAAACTCCAATCAGGTGGTTGGACAATAAGAGCACTTACCAATGCCTTCTTGATCTCTTCGAAGGCTGCAAGGCAATTAGATGTAAAATCAAACTTGACGTCCTTACATAACAGGGCTGTGAGTGGACGTGCAAGCTTAGAGTAATCCTTGATTAACCTCCTGTAAAACCCAGCATGACCAAGGAAGCTTCGAATCTCTGGTACAGATCGTGGAGGTTGCAGGCTCGTCATGACCTGAATTTTGGCCTTGTCAACTTCGATCCCAGCCTGAGAAACCCTGTGCCCAAGAACAATGCAATCCTATACCATGAAGTGGCATTTCTCACAGTTAAGAACCAAGTGCTTCTCCTCGCATTGCTGAAGCACTTTGCACAAGTTATCTAGACAATCTTTGAACGACGATCCATACACAGAAAAGTCATCCATGAACACCTCCATAAACTCCTCAGTCATGTCTGTGAAAATCGACATCATACAGAGCTGGAAGGTTGCTGGAGCGTTACATAATCGAAATGGCATTCTTCTGTAGGCGAATGTGCCATACGGACATGTGAAGGTCGTCTTTCCCTGGTCCTCTGGATGTATAGGAATCTGGAAAAAGCCTGAGTACCCATCGAGGAAACAGTAGTATGGGTGACTTGCTAACCTTTCCAGCATCTGGTCAATGAAAGGTAATGGGAAGTGATCCTTCCTTGTAGCCGCATTCAGCTTCCTGTAGTCAATACACATCCTGTAACCAGTGATTGTCCTTGTATGGATCAACTCATCCTTATCGTTTTTCACCACAGTTATACCTCCCTTCTTAGGCACAACGTGAACCGGACTAACCCAAGAACTATCTAAGATGGCATAGATAATCCCTGCTTCCAACAGCTTCATCACCTCCATCCTGACCACCTCCTCAGGTTTGGATTCAACCTCCTCTAACACTCAATCGAAGACTTCGACTCATCCTCCAGGTGAATCCGATGCATGCACAAGTCTGGTGCTATACCTGAAATATCAGCAAGAGAATAGCCAAGAGCTTTGCGATACTTGTGCAGCTTGCTCAGCAGTAAAGCAATCTCTGTGTTGTTCAAGGAAGCATTAGCGATCACTGGGTACGTAGAATTAGGACCAAGAAAACTATACCTCAGATTCGCTGGAAGTGACTTTAGTTCCACCTTAGGGGCATTCTCTGCACTCCAATCTCCAAGCCCAGCAGCTTACTTAGAACTGTCGACCAAACCTCCTTCTGGCCGTAGGGTATCGATCGATACCAAGGGGGTATCGATCGATACTGGCGATGTTGAATCAAGCATCTTCAAGAATCCAGCAGTATCGTCACATGAACGGATCTCCGAAGTGGCTGAGCAGACCAATGCTCTCTCAAGTGGATCCTCAGGGTGCATCTCCATAAAGTACACTTCAGCTATATCACTGAAGGTGTCCACATAGAACGTCTGCCCATCGATGGTTGGCCTTTTCATCATCTTTTCCATGTTAATGGACATCACCAAGTCACCGATGTTGAGAGCTATCTTTCCATTCCTGCAGTCAATCAAGGCTCCCGCAGTTGCAAGGAATGGTCTGCTTAGGATAAGAGGATCCTTAGGCTCAGCATCGTACTTCAGGACGATGAAATCCGTTGGGATCAAGCAATTCCCAATCTTGATGGGAACATCTTCGAGTAGTCCCTCTGGAAGTCGTACTGAGCGATCAGTAAGTACCAGCAAAATCCGCGTAGATTGGAAACCTGTCATCCCCATTCGTTTGGCAACTGAATGTGGCATAAGGTTCACACTTGACCCAATATCGCAGAGAGCACGCTCAAATCTCTCTGTGAAGATAGTGCAGTCCAAAACAAAGCTCCCTGGGTCCGGTAGTTTCTTGGGAATTTTGTTGAGTAAGATAGCACTGCACTCAGCTGTGATCATCATGACACCTTCCTCCAAATTCACGTTGCTAGACACCATCTTCTTCACATACCTCCTGAAAGGTGGTGAAGTCTTAATAGCATCAACAAAAGGAAGCTCCACAACCAACTTATCCAACATGGCCTTGCATCTGGCGTCTTCCCATTGCTTCTTTGTTAGCTTAGGAGGTATAAGATAAGGCATCTTCGGTTTATACACTCTCTCCTTGACAATTTCGGACTCCTTCTCGATCTGTGTTGAAGCATCGATCGATACTTGAGGGGTATCGATCGATACATTGGATTTTGGATCCGATCGTGCAGATATCTGGACTGGTATCGATCGATACTGGCTGATATCGATCGACACTCGTGGACTTTCAGAACTCCAATCGTCATCTTCAGCAAGATCGACTAGATTTTCTGCAATTGGGCTGTTCTTCACCCCTGAATTCACCTCCTTACCATTCCTCAAGGTGATGGCGTTGATGTGAGCCCTTGGATTCTCGGTTTGCCCTGGAAGGAAACCTTCTTGCCTCTTTACAGCTGCTGCTGTCTGAGCGACCTGAATTTCCAGCTTCTTCTGGGAGAGATTGATGGCCTCGATTTTCCCGTTCAGGTCAATGTACAGAGAGTCAAACTTCCCATTGAAATCACCTTGCAGCTTATGCTGTCCCTGAAGGATCTGTTCCATCATGGATTCCATCCTATTTTCCATGGTTTTTGGAGAAATGGGTTGGTATGAAGAGTTTCCATGATTTCGAGTGAAATCGCTGCCTTGAAGTGGTTTCGGAGTAAATTGCTTTGCTCCAATACCAGATTGGTTCCCTTCGAACTTGTACCCACCTTGCTGATTATTGTTGTTGAAATTTCGGTTGTTTTTGTACCCAAATCGCTGACCCTGAAAACCAGAACCACCAACGTAGTTAACATCCTCTTCTTCTTCCACATTAGCGACTTCATCAGCGAAGTGCACAGTCTTCTTCGACTTTCCAATCAGAAAATCCGGCTTGGCTTGTACGTCAGCAATCTGCGATCCATCTACTCCTCCAGCCTGCTTCTTCCGCTCGAAATCAGCATTCTTGGTGCTATTACTAGACGCCAAGTTCTTAATCAACACAACCGCATCATCCGGATACCTGGTGAAGAAGTTTCCATTACTCGCAGCATCCATACCCATCTGATATCTCCAATCAACTCCTCTGTAGAAAGTACACAGCAGCTGAACCTGAGTGAACCCATGATGCGGACAATCCCTCTAATAAGATTTGAAACGAATCCAAGAAGCTTTGAATGCCTCTGTCGGACCCTGAGCAAATTGAGAGATCTTGTTCCTGAGCTCCTCGGATCTTGCTTCATCATAGAAATTGATCAGGAACGCATTCTTTGTCTCATCTCATGTAGTGAACGAATCAGGAGCTAACTGCTTCAGCCAATAAGCAGCTTCCCCACCAAGAGAGTACGGGAAAAGTTTGCAGAAAAGGAACTCATTGGGCACTCCATTGTATTTCAAAATAGTGACCAAATCCTCGAACCTTTCGATATGATCCATGGGATGCTCATGAGGTAGGCCATCGAAAGGGTTCTGACTTACAAGAGCGTAATATGCAGGCGTCAGCTCGAAATCATTCCTCTGAAAAGTTGGGATGCGAATCGCAGCTCGATTGGCAAATAACTGATCAGGTATGTTATGCTCACCAAGTGTTCTACCTCGATCAACCACTGCATTCCCAACGTTGGCCTGCGCAGGTGGCGCGACAATCTCAGGCTCAACAACAGGAAGGACAATGATGTTTTCAACTTCATCAAGTCGCTGCCCTTGCTCATTGCACACTCGACCCTCTTGGTCTCTCTAGACTCCCGCTTCATCAGCTCTTAAAACCACTGGGTTGTTCATCTCTGATGTTCGCTTTGCCTTTCTGATTGTGCGTTCTAAACGTGCTAGTTGCTCCAATGACAATCCAACTAGCTGAGTGCTTTTGCTTCTTCTGGTTTCACGATTAGGCATACACCTAAAAAGAAGAGCAAAGCACGTAAGTAACCAAAAATACGATGAGTATCGATCGACACTTAAGGGTATCAATCGATATCAACAAAGGAAATCGACGAGTATCGACCGATACTAGGTAGTATCAATCGATACTGACGGGCTTAGTCGAAACTCGACAGCTAAAATTTAATGGCGAAATTGAGTCCCCGGCAACGGCGCCAAATTCGATATGCTCAAATTAATACCCTACCAGTACTAAAGCAGTAGTTGTAATATAGTTAGGGGTCGAACACAAGGACTCACAGAAATCACACAATAAATTCTATAGTATCAAGCTAAGCTAAGCAATTCAGGTTTAACAGAAAGCAGAAAGTAGTAAACGAGTTGTATTCGATAGGAAAAAGATAGGTTCAGGGATATTTCTCAGGAAATCAATGAATGCAAAATAAACTAACTAATCAGGGTTCAGGTTACGCACGGTTCTCGAACTCAAATCACTAGAGTATAATTAACCAACTGTCGTTGCGAAAACTATCTAAATCTAAACTTCAGAATCTCAAATTTCTTTGCAAATTCCTAGGAATAAATCAGCCTTAATTTCAAGTTTTATATGTTCACAATTCAATTAAACCAAATCTCTTTGCGAATAATCAATTTGCTCACCCTAAGTTCTATAAGGTAATTAATCGCACTGCCGTGCCAAGTCAATTATCCTAAGATCTAAGTTCTAGGTGATCAATCCAGAATTAGCTTTGAGAACAACCTAAGGTGAAGAACTAATTCAGATTATGAACCCTAAATAACCAATCGACCTAGCATTCAAAGATATCCCTTATGAAAATCCCTAAACTAACAAGAGATCTACTCAGACATGGATATTGAATCAATAAACATGTTTAAATAAATACTCAATATAAAATCAGAAAGAGAAACAAAAGGGTTCGAAATCATCTCTCGACGAACAGAGTTTCAGACTTGTCTCCCTTGAAAGGCTCTCTCACAAATCCAGAATAAAATATAAAGCGTAGCCAACAAAGTGGCTGTACACGAATTGGGTCTTTTTGTAATTATTAAAGACTTCTGGATCAAGTTGTAATTCTTCAACTCTTCATTAAAGTCGCATGTCGTGTCAGCGTTGAAGAGTATCAATTGATACCAGGGGGTATCGATTGATGCTTGTCGTGAAATCAGGTACTCAGCAACACGACTTCAGCTTTTGCTCCAAACTGTTCCAGAAAGCTCCAATAATTCCAATAATGCTCCGAACGTGTTATAACCTGTAAAAGACTCTAAAATACTACGAAATAACAGAAAGACTCTAAAAAATGACTTATATCATGGCTTAAACAGGGTAAAAACCATGATATATCAATGTTTGCTGTTGAAGATAATCTGGTCAGAAAATATGACCTTGAATCTCTCATCAAAAGCATTGTTTCACTAAAGGAATCTGGTAATGCCTTTCTAACTCTTAAAAATCATAAACCTATTGTTGTTGATTCTGGTGCATCTCATCATATGATTATTGATCCAAATCTTATTCATAATGTTGAACATGCGAATGGAGATGTGATTATTGCAAATGGTCACAAAGTGCTTATTAAGGGAATTGGAAACCTGAAACTGTTTAACAGAGACTCTCAAGCTCTTTACTTACCTGAGTTTACTTCTAATTTGTTATATGTCCAAAAACCAACTAAAGATCTTTATTGCTAGGCTATTTTCAGTCCTAATGATCTTTGGTTTCAGGATATTAAGTCAGGAAAGACAATTGGAGAAGGATCTACAAAGAATGGTCTTTATGTTCTTGAAGATTTAAACTTTACTTCTGCTTCTATTTCTGTTTTTGTTAATAATTCAGTATGACATGCTAGACTTGGACATCCTCACACACAAGCTCATATGATTCTTCTTCCTAGTATATCTTTGGAAAATGATAAGTGTGAAGCTTGTATCTTAGGAAAGCATTGCAAAATTGTATTTCCAAACTCATCTACTTCTTATGAAAAGTGTTTTGATCTTATTCATTCTGATGTGTAGACTGCTCCTTGTGAAACTAGAGATCAATATAAGTATTTTGTGACTTTTATTGATGAAAAATCCAAATACACATGGCTAACACTCTTACCTTCTAAATGCCGTGTTTTTGAATCTTTTTCAAGCTTTCACAGCTTCGTCTCAACTCAGTATAATGCTAAGATTAAAACATTGCGAACTGACAATGGAGGGGAATACACTAGCAATGAGTTCAAAGCCTTCACGTCTAAGCATGGGGTTGTCCATCAAACATCATGTCCATATACTCCTCAACAGAATTGTGTTGCTGAGTGCAAGAACCGTCACCTTATGGAGGTTGCAAGGACTATGATGTTCGACAAAAATGTTCCAAAACATTATTGGGGTGACGCAGTTGTAACTGCCTGCTATCTCATCAACCGCCTTCCAACAAAATGTCTCAAAGACAGTTCTCCTTACGAGGTACTAAACAGCCTTAAACCATCTATTGATTTTCTAAAAGTGTTTGGGTGTGTTTGATATGTCCATATCTCATATAATCAAAGGAACAAGCTTCAACCAAAAAGCATCAAGTGTATCTTTATTGGATACTCCATAACGCAAAAAGGCTACAAGTGTTACAATCTAGAAACCAGGAAGATCTTTGTCTCTCGTGATGTCAAATTTGAAGAAGACAAAGGCTTCTATGAAGAAAAGACTTGGAACAAGCTAAAAGACTTGGCAAACACCATCAATACTCGCGTCTCATACCTTGATGTGTATATGCAAGGCTGAAAAAAAAAGAGAACATAATAAGAAATAAGTCTGGGGGAGAGAAAGTGATACAAAAAGTGAGAAAAGGGGGGTTCCTTGTCATGATATTGTATGGTAAAGAATCTAAAAGTTTCTTGAACATTGGCTGCAGCGATGGAACTGGTGATGAGGGCTTTATTTGAACTATGTTGCGAGATAATGTGTGGAGTCTGAAAAAGCTGCGAATGTCTACGGAGAAGTACATTGTGGTTAGATCGAAAGCTGGTTAGGTGAAATTTGGGTACTTGGGAAAAGGATCTCTGCAATGGTTCATGAACAGGTGAGTCTCCGCGTTTTCAAACGTCTTTCTCTGGTTTAGTTTTCTGTTTTGCTTGAGGGCAAGCAAATGCTAAGTCTGGGGGAGTTGATATATCATGGTTTTTACCCCTTTTAGGCCATGATATAAGTCCTTTTTATAGAGTCTTTCTGCTATTTCGTAGTATTTTAGAGTTTTTTACAGGTCTTATCACGTTTGGAGCATAATTTTAGATATTGGAGCTTTCTAGAGCATTTTGGAGCAAAGCTGAAGTTCGTGTTGCTGAGTACCCGATTTCACGTCAAGCATCGATCGATACCCCCTGGTATCGATCGACACTCATCACAGCAGACACGACCCGCGACTTTAATGAAGAGTTGAAGAATTGCAACTTGGTCCAAAAGTCTTTAATATTTACAAGAAGCCCCAAAACGTGATTTAGGTTATTTATAGGGATTTTACAGCCACTTTATTGGCTATGCTTTATTTTCTATACTTTGATTATACTTTTAGTTTTTGGAGAGACAACTCTGAACTCCTGTTTTTATTGATTTCTTTGATGATCAATTCAATCATGTTGCTTTCAATCTCCATGTCTGAGTATATCCACTTTAGGTTTAGGGTTTTCTCATAAAGGATTTCTTTGAATGCTAGGTTGATTATCTGTTTAGGATTCACCATCTGAATTAGTTCTTCGCCATAGGTTGTTCTCAAAGCTAATTCTAGGTTGACGAATCTTAGATCTTAGGATAATTGATTAGGCACGACAGTGCGATTAATTACCTAATAGAACCTTATGTGAGCAAATTGATTATTCGCAAAGAGATTTGGTTTAATTGATTTGTGAACATATCATAATAAATATTAAAGCTGATTTAGACTTTAGGATTCACAAAGAGATTTGGAATTCCTAGGATTTAGATTTAGATAATTCTCGCAACGACAGTTGATTAATTATAACTTAGTGATTTGAGTTCAAGAACTGCGCTAAATATGAATCATGCTAATTAGTTTATCTGCATTCATTGATTTCCTGAGAAATACCCTGAGCCTATCTTTCTCCAATTGAATTACAACTCTTTTAATTTCTGCACTGCTTTCAATTACATCTTTTGGTTTGGCTTAATTCGATACTATATAATCTATTGTGTGATTTCTCTGAGTCCTTGTGTTCGACCCCTGATATACTGCAGCAACTGCTTTAGTACTGTTTAGGGTATTAATTTGAGCATATCAGTCGATAAAACAAAATAAAGTTTTATAATTAAAATATGAGGTACGTGAAAGAAATATTTGTTGGGTATAAGAATTTGTCCTACATCACCATGTATATATATAAAGCCTTATATATACAAGTATAGATGTCAAATTTGTGTTCTTCTCTTTGATACTCTCACGTATATATTAATCTATACTAATAAATATATTCATTCTCTAAATAAAAATTCAAGTATAAGCTAATGAGATTATCTTTTTAATCTTAAAGTAATAATTAATTAATAATAATAATTGCGATTACATTCTTATATATATTTGAAAATAATATTATTATTTAAATGAGAACAGTTTCTCCATTGGTCATTTATAACACGAAAACGGTAATTAGAATATTACTCTTGCGTAACATAAGTGTAAAGACATATAAATATGATACTATTAAGCTTATAAGATTTCACAGCAAAAGTTTGAAACAGCAACCAAAGCTCAATATTTAAAAAATATTATTGAATTTCCAGAAAAAAGAATGAAGACAATTGTTTTGTTTTTAACGCTTTTAGTTATTATTTTATCATGTAAGTTTCATTTTTTCTAGTAAAGATGATATACAGAATATCCAACATTCTTTATTAAAAAATTTCTATCCTAACTAAATGTTTTTTTTTGAAACTTGTATAGGTGCGTCAAATATTATGACAAAATCGGTTTATGGAGATAAAACTCATTCTTCCAATCTAGCGTCGAGCCCTTGATACAAGGATTTTGCCTATATCAATTACTCATAATGCCTATGTAGCATAAGAGGATCGAATCCAATGGGTAGAGTTTCAAGCACAAGGAATGCATACAACTAAACGAGTTAAGCTAACTAGAGAGGTTTTTGGTTTCTAAACAACCTAAATATTTCAAATTAAAAGCAAGTAAGCAAGTAACAAAGCACAAAAACGTGTTTAGCAAGAAGATAAAGGCAAGCCCTTGGATGAGGTTATTGATTTTGGATCCTTCCATGATCTATCTAGATGTCATTTCACACAAAAAAGCTATTCCCTTAGCCTAGAACACTTAAACAAGATTAAGCCACTCTCATGGTCTTAATCACTTTGTTAATCACCAAATCAAGAACAAACCATCGTTTGTGATAGGATGATTAACAAGCAATAAACATAGGTTTTTATGGCCCTAATGCTCCTTAGACAACTACTCTCATAGGCTAGGAAAGCAAAATCCCTTAATTGGTTCTTTGGGGAATTTCATCAAACACCTTGTGTGCATGAAATTCCCTAAGGTCTAGATTAACTATATCTAGCCTAATCTAGCATTATGAACACCAAATAAGAGAGGGAAGATGTAAACTAAGTCCTAGACATCAAGATCTACCACGAAATTCCCCTAATCTACCTCATCCATGAGCTCTAAAAAGAACTACTCACTAATCATGAAGAACACACCAAATCTTGTGAAAGAGGTGATGTTAATCATGATTAGGGAATACAAATGTGAAAGATTAGATAAAGATGAAAATATATACCCTTAAACTTGCATAAATCAAAAGATCCTTGGGAAAAATCCCAAAAACCCTAAAAAGAGAGGTTTTTGTTCTTGAGAGAAAAAGCATAAAAAGGAGATAGATCTAAAAATCAGATCTCTAAAATATAAAAAGGTGTTTGCTGAGTTGGGTCGGACCCGGGACAAACCGGGTATTGACCCGACCGAAACTTGGATACGTCTTCAGTGAATCGGTAATAACTTCTGAACCTGACATCCGAATGACTTGAATACAACTCCTGTAGACAGCTAACTCGTCCCTCTATAACTCATATGAAGACCGTTTGAGTTTATTCATATCGGAAGGCCTTCGTTTTGCCGGTTCTTTGGACAGTGTCATCTTCTCTCGGCCAGACGGACATACCTTCAGTAAATCCGTCTTATCTCCCTATCCATACGTCCAAATAACCCGATTCAAACTCCTGTGTAAAGCTGATTCACTCCTCTACAGCTTTTTATAAGCATCGGACAGGAAAAGATCTTCGACAGTTGGAAGCGCCCCCGAGACGAAATTCAATTGCCGGTATAGATCGGCACAAGCCTCAGCGTCATTTGTCACCGGCTCATTCTTGTCGTAGCAGAAACTCACAAAATAAGCCGTGGCCCCAGAAGTTCGCTGCCTCTTCGGTGCATCAGAGCGATCCGATATGACCACTGTCTCGTTGTCAACACTTTGAGGTTCGGCATTCCCCGTACCGGTTTTAACAGCTTTCTTCGTTGGCCTCTTGCCTTTCTTCATCCTCCTCCTCATCTTAGCCACATCTGCAGAAGAAGTACGCTTCTCGGCAAGAACCGGTTCCTCACACGGAACCTGTTCTTCGACGACTTCCACGTCGGCAGTAAGTCGCCCGTCCTGAGCAGCGGACGAGACTTCGGTGTTCTCTTCATCACTGTCCATCTCGGCGGCCAAATTGGGGATATCGTCGAGCTTCATCTTTCGTTGGCGGGAAGGATTTGCTATACAAAGAAGAAAGAGAGGTATATATATATATATAAAAAAAAAAGACTCGATTCAGATCATCACCAGAAAAGCAATTGCCGAATTGCGAAGGAAAACTCATCGACATACACCTTTAAGAGCTCGTTTGGCTTTCAAGTCAAGTTTTTCTTGGTAAGCTTCAGGCCACCGAACTTTTCCAGCCGCACTTAACTGCTTCGCGTGAGCAAAGGTAAATCCTGGTGTGGTGATAAGGAAGCCCGGTACGTGTCGATCTGAAAACAAGAAAGAAAAATATAACTCCCGAGAAACCAATGTCTACCGATAGGAGTCCTCCACTGAGTTCGGTAACTCCCGACCGGACGCTCAACAGAAGATTCATCAATCTTCACATTGAAGTATCGGGTATTCCAATTGTTGACCTTGCTCGACTTGTTCCCGGTAACAAGATCGTACTCCGGCTTCGCGTTAGCCGACAAAAACCAAGGCCTGGCCTTTGACAAATTCACCCGAAACAGCCTCTCAAAGATCTTGGCCTTAATAGGGATACCGCACTCCTCCCCAAGAGTAAGGAGACCCATAATGTTTATTACCGTGGCCGGCATGAGCTGAGAGATCGCGACATGTCGCCTCTTGCAGTATTTATAGAGGAGCTCCGGGAGAGGAAACTGAAGACCGCAGCTTCTGAAATACTCCTCATAAACACATATGTAACCTTCAGGGTCGTCCCACGGACGATCGGCAACCTTCAGAATCTTGAAAAGAAGATCGTTCAGAGCATTGCATCTTTTCAGAGTATCATGAACCGTCTCTATCTTAGAACGAGACGGCCCAATGTTCGCAGGTCGTTCGACTGATACAAGACTTTGTAGTCACTAGGAGGTATCAATAACTCCAATACGTGTAGTATGAAGGTTATCAATCCATAAAGGGATTTATCCTAATCACTAAGAATGTAAAGAACAATTGCAAGTTAAGCTAAACAAGTGCGTTGTGATTAAGTAACCTAATTAAAGCAACTAAACAACTAAACAAGAAGTAAATCAATAAACAAAAGCGGAGCAAGAGATAAGGTTATTGATGTAAGGCGATCCAATGTCAACAAGTGGTGTTCATTCACTCAAAGAAGCTAATTCCTAGGCAATAGATCTCTAATCTTGATTAGTTTTCTATCAAGCAACTAATCAACATGTTAATTATCAAGTCCATTAGCAAATCATCATTTGTGGATTAACAACTAGCAAGCATTAACAATCATAACAAGATCAACCAAAAGTATGCCCTAAACAACTAATGTCTTAGGTTAGGAACATAAATCTCTTGTCTAGTTCATCAAGGCATTTCAATCTCTTACAAATCACTCTTAGAGAGGGTTTTTGCATAAGAAAAGACTTAGCCCATCAAAATTAGGTTTTTGGGCTTAAATAGTGAATAGTGACGAACCGGGTCGACCCGGGACAAACCGGGTACCGACCCGGTTTAAATGGGTAAAGAGTTCAGATTTGGCCAATACCGAGGTCACTGCTCGGTGCAACACCTCGGTATTGAGCATGGGTTTGTGCACCGACGAGGAGCACCGAGCAGTGGCGTCGGTATTGAGGTGTTGTTGCTTGATGATCTTCAATGGATACCAAGGTCACTCCTCGGTACCGTTGCTCGGTCTAAAGGGATTTTTCCCCCGGGTTCCTTCCTTTGACAGCACCGATCAGTTGCACCGATAAGTTGCACCGAGCAGTGACGTCGGTACAATCCCCTGAAGCTTCGATACCGACGTCACTCCTCAATGTTGCACGTCGGTATTGGGGCTGTTTTCCTCCGTCGGACTATACCGATCAGTTGCACCGAGCACACTGCTCGGTGCAACCCTTCTGCCTTCGATACCGAGCACCAGTACCGACCAGTGACGTCGATACGGTTTCCGTCTCCTCTCCTCGGGTCTCGAATCTCCTCTTTAGCACCTGAAATTCGATCTAAAACATGCAAGGACTCTCTAGGACTAAATGTGGACACATTAGACTCCTAAAATGACTAAAATGCTAAAGAGATATCATGAACTATATGCAAATGACTCGAAACCTAAATGAAACGGATGCTAGAATGATGCAAAATATGATGATATCAATTCCCCCAAACTTACTTCTTTGCTTGTCCTCAAGCAAAAGCATCACTAAAAGACTTCAAGTCCAATTGCAAACTCTAAAGTATGATCAAACATGTCTACTCAAAAGGGGCTAGCCATGTCCATCCTTACATGAACCAAGCTCAAATCTCAACATACACAAGCTTTCAAATCATCCAATCCTTTAACATTCATTAGACTTTTTCGAAGTGAATCATGCTTATGCAAGGCAAGTTAATGCATTTGGCTAGGGTTAAGGTTTTGAGATAAATGTGATCTTGATACAAGTTACGGTTTCCGGGCAAGGGGTTCTCTCAAAAGGAATCAACTAATGCAAAATGCTAAGAGTAAAACCCAATAGATGCATACAAGGTCAACTTCCATCTACCCAAATGTCCCATATCGAACTTGACTCCTAATCTCTAAACCCCAATGAAGATCCTTCCTAAGCTACCCTTTTTGCAAGACATTTTGCCTTCACTACTCATATCTTTTCACATTCCTTCTCCACTTAAACACTTAGGGGATTTCCTTCTTCACCAAATGGTTTGGCTTTCAACACTTTTCTTTACTTAGCTCTTCTTTACTTTCTCTAGTCTCTCTTATTTCTTTTCTTTGCCTTAGCCTTTTTGGCTTTCCTTCTTTCTTTTGAAGACTAGAGACTATTTTCTTCCCTTTTTCACTTAGAGCCTTTTCCCATAAACGATTATTGCCAACCATTTCAAACTTTTTGCTTATCCCCTATTCTTCTTCATCCATTTTTCTCATTCCCGCAATCTCTTTTCTTTCCCTTGTCCCAAGTTCCCAACCTATCTAGCCTTATCCTATGTCTAGCTCATTGATGCCGAGCTAGTTTTACATGGAAGTTTTTCCTTGTCGTTCTAAACTCAATACCTTTTGCTTAGTTGATTCGAAAAAGGCCTCACAATCACTCAAAAGTAGCATTTGGCTTGAAAAGAGGTTGGGTTAAAGGAGTGGTTAACCGTTCCAACGATGAGAATCGGCTATTTGGGCTAACAAGAGAGTGGCAAAGCGGATAAGATAGCCCAAATATGTATGTGGTAACCATGCATTCACTATGCAATGCACAAACATGATAATTACAATGTCGAATTATGGTTATCACTTAAATAGGAATGGACTCAAATCAACTTACTTTGGCTAAGACCTATGTAATGAGACATGAAAGCCAAACATGGTTCGACCTTAATTTCGCACACGAGATCTAGAGCATATGACTTAAACTCTTAAAGAAATACTTCACAAGGAGGAATCATTCTAGCTCCTAATGCACATGCAATGCATTATCTACGTGCTATGCATTCTAGACTTAATCCTACATGAAGTGCAAATGCATCCTAAATGACTTCTTTTTGTCTTTTCATTTTCAAAAATTTTCAAATTTGTTTGGTTTTTATATGCCTTAGATGTATGCATGAGACTCAAGATGAAATTATAAAATAAGACAAAGCAAATGTTATTAGATACCGGTCCCTCCCCCAAACTTAAATCACACCGTCTCGGTGTGAAATAAACCTAAGGAAAGGACCAAAAATAAGAGATAACTATACAATGCAAGACGTAAAAGAAAAATATATACAAGAGTTTTGGATTTGTACCTAGAATCTTGAAGATGGGGATGTAGACCCCATTGAGTAAGATGGATTACTTGAGATGGGAGACGGGGACCGCATCGCTCTCCTCTTTGTTGCCTTTTCCGGTCGGGCCGTGGGACGGCTAGGGCTTATGACCAACGACCAATCATCTCCTCGAGGAGCGAGGTTAGTGTCCATGACGACGTCTCCTCCTTCACCGGCTCTTGATGAACTCGCTCCACAACCTCCGTCCTTGAGCTCATTGATGGTTCGACCCATGGGTTTCACCGTCTTCTTCAAAGACTTGATCGTTTTCACCATCTTCTTCATGTTCTTGTTTTGCCACTTGCACATGCGTTGGAGGAGACGGTTTTGGTGGTGAGCGTGTCTTGTGGCCGCGTTAGTGATAGCCCCATCATAAGGGTCAAAGTGGTAGCGCTCACTACCATACATGGTCTCGGGTGACAACTCATTCGGCACCTCCTCGTCGAGATCGAGAGACTCGTTAGCGGTTCTCCGTTGTGCTCTCGTTCGAAACGCTTGCTTAGGCGGATCGACGGTGGAGTTGTAGAGGTACTCTTGGGGAGGAATAAACATGACGTTCCTCGGGTCATGGAAGTTGGTGAGTGCCGGATTAGGTAAGGGGACTTGTGCCACAGATGTCTCGGTGAGTTGGAGGTTGTAAACCATATTTACTTCGATATATCCCTTGAAGAACTTAGTCTTTGAAAGGTAAACCGTATCCAAAGATTTCCACTCATAGTTGCCAAGTGAAACTTTGACCCCCTTTGCCATAAGAATAGGCGTTATCATCCATCCGAGTCAAATCGCGGCCTTCTTCGACTTTGTCTTCCAAGCCCAATCCCGGTAAGCGAACAAGTGTCACACCAAGAGTGTTGCGAGATAAGGAAGTCTATCCAGCCCCTCAAATGCTTTACCGTTTGCGAGAACGGGTAAGATGGGCTTTAGTCCAAGCCCCAACAACTACATCTCCTCCGTAGTGACCGTGTCAATCTCTACCTTGTGGTAGAAATTGTGGACCAACGCCTTGTGTGCGTACCGTAGAGCTGGGTGCCGTATGCTCGCACTCTTAGAGTCACCGGCTCTAAACTCTCCACTTGCAATCGTTGCCCAAAGATTTCGGAGCTCGAGTCTTGGATAGTCAAAGTATTGCCCGCCGTATGTACCTTCTCGAAACTTTAGAACTCCCAACCCGGAATTTGCATCTTCCGTTTCGTAGAACTTAGCTCGAAGGGTGGCTAGGAACTTGCCGGTGAGTGCCTTTAAGGCTTCATGCTTCATGCTCATGAACTTCCTTAGCCCCATATTCTCAAAGAGAGTCCACACTTCGTCACTTATCCCCATCCTATCCATTGTCTCCGCATCGACAAATTTGCCTTGCTCGAACCTCATTTGGCCAAATTTGTCGAAGTAATCTTGCTCACTTGGCTTTGTCCGTTGCGACACAGGGACTTCTCCACTTGAGCTCTCACTCTCGACCTCTTCTTCGACTCTCTTGCCCTTTCCCTTTGCCGGTTTCTTGGCTTTAGAGCTCGTAGCCGTGGGTTTAGCCTTTGCCTTGGCACTAGCCTTGGCAATCCCTTTTCCCTTTTCCGCGGCCGTAGCTTGGGCAATTCCTTTTCCTTTCCCAACTGTTGAAACCTTGGTCGGTGCCCGTGTCGATGGAGCGCCCTTGTCCGACATTGTACCTACAAATATCCTTGAGACAATTTGTGAGCATAGGTACAATTTCTTATCAAATCAACAAGGGATCACCAAAAGATGATCTAAGAGCAATAGACCAAGGTGACAATTCACATTTAACAAGCAAATTATCCCAATTCACAATCCCTAATTCTCAAAATCCCAATTTCTCAAAATCCCTAACCATCAACAATTGGCACATGAATCATCAAGTTTAAGCATAGATAAACCATCCCCAAGGTATTTGCACAAGTGAAATACAATATAAAACCATATTCAAGCAATTTTTCTTTAAGAACAAAACCATGGTTTTCAAAAATTTAATCGAATAATACCTTGGGGAATTTGGATTAGATGCTTGAAATGATGATAAATCCAAAAAGAGCAGTGAAAATCGAGATTATGGGGCTTTGAATCACCAAATTTGGTTGAGAAAAGAGGGAGATGTTGAAAAATTCTCTCTTGAAATCGCTAAAGTGAGGGAAAAATGGGGCTAGGCTCGCGTGAAAGAGGAAGAAGAAGGAGATTTACCTGGGCGGGTCAGATCTTACCTGGGTCGGGTCCGAAATTTTTTTAAAAAATTGATCAATACCGAGGTCACTCGTCGGTACCACTACTTGGTATTGACTGATTTTTTTAAAATTTTCGGCGAACACCGATGTCACTCCTTGGTACAACACATCGGTATTGGCATACCGATGTCACTCCTCGGTACCACACGTCGGTGCTAAGGGATTTTCCTTCTGTTTCCATACCGACGTATTGCACCGACCTGTGACGTCGGTATTGGTCCCTAGTTTGACACGGTCTATTCCGAGGTCACTCCTCGGTATTGGGCATCGGTGTGAGCATACCGAGGTCACTCATCGGTGCTGGTCATCAGTATGCACGTACCAATGTCACTCCTCGATGCAACTGCTCGGTGTTAAGGCTGTTTTTCTTCTGTTTCGATACCGAGCTGTTGCACCGACCTGTAACGTCGGTATTACCCTTGGCAAATCCATACCGAGGTCACTCCTCGGTATTCCCTTTTTTCCTTGGAACCCCTATGCACACTTAACAAAAACATCAAAAAGATCTAGCAAAGATAGAAAAAGAGATAAACAAAAAGAAAAATATATACAATGATAAACTTGGGTGTCTCCCAAGAGCACTTTATTTAACGTCACTAAGTTCGACGTTTGTTACCGTTCTCAAGCTAGAGGGACATCATCGAGGGGGATTGATCCTCCCTTTTCGACGATTTGATTTGCCCGGTAGAGTTTGAGCCTTTGGCCATTTGAAATGAAATCTTGGCCCTCCTTGTTAACAAGCACCACGGCTCCATACGGCCTCACTTCTTTAACCTCAAACGGACCCGACCACCTTGACTTGAATTTCCCGGCAGAGAGCTTCAACCGGGAATTGAATACCAGCACTAGGTCTCCAACCTTGAAATCCTTGTGCACAATCCTCTTGTCGTGAAATGCTTTGGTCCTCTCCTAGTAGATTCTCGAGCTCTCATAGGCTTCGAGCCTAGTCTCCTCTAACTCCTGAAATTGAATCAAACGCCTCTCTTGTGCGGTCTTGATGTCGAAGTTAAGAAGTTTCACCGCCCATAGGGCATTGTATTCCAACTCAACTGGTAGATGGCATGACTTCCCATAAAGCAAGTTGAATGGTGTAGTCCCTATAGGTGTTTTAAAGGCGGTTCGGTATGCCCATAAAGCATCATCTAACTTGTTGGCCCAATCCTTCCTTGAACCCCTAACCGTCTTCTCGAGTATGGCCTTGATTTGCCGGTTGGATACTTCTTAATGATGGTAAGGTGTTGCTACCTTATGCCTCACACCATGCTTCTTAACTAAGCTTTCAAACACTTTGTTGATGAAATGACTACCTCCATCACTAATGACCACCCTTGGAACTCCAAACCTTGGGAAGATTACGGACCTTAACAGTTTGAGAACGACCTTGGCATCGTTGGTCGGGCTTGCAATGGCTTCCACCCATTTAGAGACGTAATCAACCGCCACCAATATGTATTGGTTACCATACGATGACGGGAAAAGTCCCATAAAATCGATGCCCCATACGTTAAACATCTCTACCATAAGGATTTGGTTTTGGGGCATCTCATCTCTCCTCCCAATGTTCCCTTTCCTTTGGCACGCATCACATGTGGAGACAAAGAGGTGTGCATCTTTGAATAATGAAGGCCACCAAAAACCGGATTGCAAGACCCTTGTAGAGGTTTTGTAGGATGCATGATGCCCACCATAGCTTGACCTGTGACAATGGAGTAGGATCCCTTGGACTTCTTCTTCCACCACGCACTTTCTATACAACCCATCCGAGCACAACTTGTATAGGTAGGGCTCGTCCCAATAGTATCTAGTCACGTCGTGGAAGAACTTCTTCTTCTTATACCCATCCAAAGGCGGTTCCTTCCCGCACACTAAGTAGTTCACTAGATCCGCAAACCATGGTAGTCTCTCGTCTTGTAACCCGTTAGCACTCTCTAGTCCTTGCACGGCTTCGACCCCTTTCTTCAAGACACCAACCATCATGAGACTCTCCTCGGGGAGCTTATCATCAATTGGGACAAGGTCTTCAATCCTCATTCTAGACAAGTGATTCGCGACCCCATTCTCTATCCCCTTCTTGTCAACTATCTCCAAGTCAAACTCTTGTAGAAGCAAGATCCAACGGAGTAGCCTTGGCTTGGTGTCTTTCTTGGCATGAATGTATCTCAAAGCCGCGTGATCAGTGTAGACAATCACCCTTGATCCCACAACATAAGACATAAACTTCTCCATTGCAAAAACCACGGCTAGCAACTCTTTTTCCGTTGTGGCGTACCGAGTTTGAGTATCGTCTAAGGTCCTACTTGCATAGTAGATGACATTGGTCTTCTTGTCCTTCCTTTGACCCAAAACTGCTCCAACCGCATAGTCACTAGCATCACACATGATCTCGAAAGGAATATCCCAATCCGGGGCTTGGACAATGGGAGCACTAACCAACGCCTTCTTGATCTCTAGAAACGCCACCATACACTCCTCATCAAATACGAACTCAACCTCCTTGCAAAGTAACCTTGTGAGAGGCCTTGTGATTTTCGAGAAGTTTTTGATGAACCTTCGGTAGAATCCCGCATGACCCAAGAAAGACCGGATGTCTTTGACCGACTTAGGCGGCTCCAAGCTAACCATCAACTCTATCTTGGCCTTATCTACCTCAATCCCCTTCTCGGAGATCTTATGTCCGAGCACAATGCCTTCACGTACCATGAAATGGCACTTCTCCCAATTGAGCACCAAGTTCGCCTCTTCGCATCGTTGCAAGACCCTACAAAGATTAGACAAGCAAACACCAAACGAAGAGCCATACACGGAGAAGTCGTCCATAAATACTTCTACAATTTCCTCAATAAGATCGGAAAAAATGGACATCATGCAACGTTGGAATGTTGCGGGCGCATTACACAACCGAAATGGCATCTTTCGATATGCGAAGGTGCCATAAGGGCACGTGAAAGTCGTTTTCTCTTGGTCATTCGGGTGTATGGGTATTTGAAAAAAACCGAATAACCGTCTAGAAAACAATAATATGGATGATTAGCTAGACGTTCAAGCATTTGATCTATGAAAGGTAACGGAAAATGATCCTTACGAGTGGATGAATTCAACTACCTATAGTCAATGCACATTCTATGCCTGGTTATTGTCCTAGTAGTTATCATTTCATCCTTTTCATTTTTAACAACTGTTATCCCCCCTTTCTTAGGCACACAATGAACCAGTGAGACCCAAGTACTATCCGATATTGGGTAGATAATGCACGCGTCTAAGAGCTTAAGAATCTCTCTCTTTACCACATCTTTCAAATTAGGATTCAACCTTCTTTGATGTTCAATAGAGGTCCTTGATTCATCCTCTAAATGGATTCTATGCGTGCACAAACTAGGGGAAATACCCTTGGAGCATTATTGGAATTATTGGAGCTTTCTGGAACAGTTTGGAGCAGAAGCTGAAGTCGTGTTGCTGAGTACCTGATTTCACGACAAGCATCGATCGATACCCCCTGGTATCGATCGATACTCATCGCAGCAAGACACGATCCGCGAGTTTTCCAAGACTTGAAAAATTGCAAAAGTGCCCAGAAGTCTTTAATAATTACAAGAAGACCCCAATTCGTGTTTTAGGTTATATATAGGATTTTACAGCCACCTGTTTAGGCTAGGCTTTATTTTGTTTTGGTTTAAGAGAGAATTTGGTGAGAGATACAAGTCTGAATCTCCCTTCGTCCGAGATCAGATCTCAAAACCTTTGTTTCTCTTTCTGATTTTATATAGAGTATTTATTCAAACATGTCTATTGATTCAATTTCCATGTCTGAGTAGATCTCTTGTTAGGTTTGGGGATTCTCATAAGGGATTTCATTGAATGCTAGGTTGATTAGTTATTTAGGGTTCATAATCTGAATTAGTTCTTCACCTTAGGTTGTTCTCAAAGCTAATTCTATATTGATCACCTGGAACTTAGACCTTAGGATAATTGATTAGACACGACAGTGCGATTAATTACCTGATAGAACCTTAGGTGAGCAAATTGATTATTCGCAAAGAAATTTGGTTTAATTGTTTTGTGAACATATCAAACTTGAAATTAAGGCTGATTTATTCTTAGGGATTTGCAAAGAAATTTGGGATTCTGAAGTTTAGATTTAGATAGTTCTTGCAACGACAGTAGGTTGACTATACTTTAGTGATTTGAGTTCGAGAACCGTGCGTAACCTGAACCCTGATTAGTTAGTTTATTTTGCATTCATTGATTTCCTGAGAAATATCCCTGAACCTATCTCTTTCCCATCGAATTACAACTAGTTTACCGCTTACTGCTTTTTCTTTAATCTGAACTGCTTAGCTTGATTCGATTCTATTTAATCATGATGAACCGATTCCGCTTCTTTAACAAGGAAGAAAAAGACGCAGCCATGGGTCAGCTGTTCGTGGAAAATCTTTGCGGAACCGCACTCGACTGGTTCTCGCAACTCGATGCGAACTCCATCAACAACTACAACGAGTTTACAACAAAATTCCTCAAACGCTTTACCATGTTCATGAAACAAAAACAAGAAACGCCGACCTCTGGGCACTCGAGCAGAAAAGCGACGAACCTCTACGGAGTTTCATGAACCGTTTCAAAGAAGTGGTATCTCACTGCACAATCGACGACGAAGCCGCGATAGAGGCCCTTTACAAAGCAACCTGGCATCGGTCCGACATTCACAAAGAAATCAAACGAAACTGGCCGAAATCCTTGGAAGATATCTTGCACAAATCACATATCTACATCCTCGAGCAAGAAAAGGAAGCCGCAAAGGATAAGCAGTACGCTCCTCTAAAGCAACTCCTTGTCAAGGAGAAGCAATATGCCCCTCTGAGGCAACCGGTCAATGCCGTCCAAGCACAACAAAACTGGAACACGTGGATCCGATCAGACGACTCGAAAGAGTCCGACAACGAGTCCGGACCGTTCTGCCACTTCCATAATCGAGAAGGCCATACCACAGAAGACTGCCGACATCTCCAAGAATTCTTACTGATGAAATACAAGAAAGGGGAGGTCCCGGTAGAAGGAGCGTTCCGACCTACTGATATATCATGGTTTTTACCCCTTTTAGGCCATGATATAAGTCTGTTTTATAGAGTCTTTCTGCTATTTAGTAGTGTTTTAGAGTCTTTTACAGGTCTTAGCACGTTTGGAGCATAATTAGAGATATTAGAGCTTTCTGGAGTATTTTGGAGCAAAGCTGAAGTTCGTGTTGCTGAGTACCCGATTTCACGTCGAGCATCGATCGACACTCATCACAGCAGACACGACCCGCGACTTTAATGAAGAGTTGAAGAATTGCAACTTGGTCCAGAAGTCTTTAATATTTACAAGAAACCCCAAAAACGTGATTTAGGTTATTTAATAGGATTTTACAGCCACTTTGTTGGCTACTCTTTATTTTATTCTGGATTTGTGAGAGAGCTTTTGAAGGGAGACAAGTCTGATACTCTGTTCGTCGAGAGAAGATTTCGAACCCTTTTGTTACTCTTTCTTATTTTCTATTGAGTACTTATTCAAACATGTTTATTGATTCAATTTCCATGTCTAAGTACATCTCTTGTTAGGTTTAGGGATTCTCATAAGGGATTTCTTTGAATGCTAGGTTGATTAGTTATTTAGGGTTCACAATCTGAATTAGTTATTCGCCTTAAGTTGTTCTCAAAGCTAATTCTAAATTGATCACCTAGAACTTAGATCTTAGGATAATTGATTAGGCACGACAGTGCGATTAATTACCTGATAGAACTTAGGGTGAGCAAATTGATTATTCGCAAAGAGATTTGGTTTAATTGATTTGTGAACATATCAAACCTGGAATTAAGGCTGATTTATTCTTAGGAATTTGCAAAGAAATTTGAGATTCTGAAGTTTAGATTTAGATAGTTTTCACAACGACAGTTGATTAATTATACTCTAGTGATTTGAGTTCGAGAACCATGCGTAACATGAACCCTGATTAGTTAGTTTATTTTGCATTCATTGATTTCCTGAGAAATATCCCTGAACCTATCTCTTTCCCATCGATTTACAACTCGTTTACTGCTTACTGCTTTTTGTTTAATCTGAACTGCTTAGCTTGATTTGATAACTATACAATCTATTGTGCGATTTCTCTGAGTTCTTGTGTTCGACCCCTGATATACTGCAGCAACTGCTTTAGTACTGTTTTGGGTATTAATTTGAGCATATCAAATTTTGCGCCGTTGCCGGGGACTCAATTTCGCCATTAGATTTTAGCTGTCGAGTTTCGACTAAGCCCGTCGGTATCGATCGATCGACACCACCCAGTGTCGGCCGATACTCATCACGATTTTTGATTACTTACGTTCTTGACTTTTGTGTTTCAGGTGCATGTCTAATCGTGAAACCAGAGGGAACATGAGCACTCCACTAGTTAATCTATCGTTAGAGAAGCTAGCACGTTTAGAACGCACAAACAGAAAGACAAAGCAAACATCATGAATGAACAACCTAGTGGTTTTAAGAGCTGATGAAGCTGGAGTCTTGAGAGACCAAGAGGGTCAAGTGTGCAATGAGAGAGGGCAGCGACTTGATGAGGCTGGAAACATCATTGCCCCTCCTGCTGTTGTTGGTCAGATTGTCGCGCCAGCTACGCAAGCCAACGTTGGGAATGATGTGGTTGATCGAGGTAGAACACTTGGTGAGCACAACAGACCTGATCAGTTCTTTGCCAATCGAGCTGCGATTCGCATCCCAACTTTTAAGAGGAATGACTTCGAGCTGAAATATGCGTATTACGCTCTTTTAAGTCAGAACCCTTTCCATAGCCTACCTCATGAGCATCCCATGGATCATATCGAAAGGTTCGAGGATTTGGTCACTAGTATGAAGTACAATGGAGTGCCCAATGAGTTCCTTTTCTGCAAACTTTTCCCGTACTCTCTTGGTGGGGATGCTGCTTATTGGCTGAAGTAGTTAGCTCTTGATTCACTAATTACATGGGATGAGACGAAGAATGCATTCCTGATCAACTTCTACGATGATGCGAGATCTGAAGAGTTTAGGAACAAGATCTCTCAATTTTCTCAAGGTCCCACAGAGGCACTCAAAGCCGCTTGGATTCGTTTCAAATCATATCAAAGAGATTGCCCGCACCAAGGGTTCAATCAGGTTCAGCTGTTGGGTACTTTCTACAAAGGGATCGATTGGAGGTACCTGATGGCTTTGGATACTGCGAGTAATGGGAACTTCAACACCAGATATCCAGATGATGCGGTTGTGCTGATTGAGAACTTGACGTCTAGCAATAGCACCAAGAATGTTGATTTCGAGTGGAAGAAGCAGACTACAGGAATTAATGGATCACAGATTGCTGAACTTCAAGCGAAGTTGGATATTCTGCTTGAGAAATCGAAGAAGACTGTACATTTTACTGATGGAGTCGATATTATGGATGAAGAAGAGGTGGAGGATGTTAACTACGTTGGTGGTTCTTGT
The DNA here is from genome assembly GCA_002933935.1 of Eutrema yunnanense. Classification (NCBI taxonomy): domain Eukaryota; kingdom Viridiplantae; phylum Streptophyta; class Magnoliopsida; order Brassicales; family Brassicaceae; genus Eutrema; species Eutrema yunnanense. The sequence continues at coordinate 396,055 of PKML01061058.1, forward strand.
TTTCAGGGTCAGCGATTTGGGTAAAACAACAACCGAAACTTCACCAACAACACTCAGCAAGGTGGGTACAAGTTTGAGGGGAACCAATCTGGTCTCGGAGCAAAGCAATTTACTCATAAACCACTTCAGAGCAGCGATTTCACTCGAAATTTTGGGAATTCTTCGTACCAACCCATCTCTCCAAAAACCATGGAGAGTAAGATGGAATCCATGATGGAACAGATTCTTCAGGGACAGCATAAGTTGCAGGGCGATTTCAATGGGAAGTTTGACTCTCTGTACATCGATCTGAATGGGAAAATCGAAGCCATCAGTCTTTTCCAGAAGAACCTAGATACTCAGGTTGCTCAGACAGCAGCAGCTGTAAAGAGGTAGGAAGGTTTTCTTCTAGGGAAAACTGAGAATCCAAGGGCACACATCAATGCCATCACTTTAGGGAGTGGAAAAGAGGTGCTTACAGGAGAGAAGGACTGTCCAATCGCATAAAATCTCGTCGATCTTGCTGGAGATGACGATTGGGATTCTGAAAATCCCTAGGTATCGATCGATACCAGCCAGTGTCGATCGACACCGGTCCAAACATCTGCACGAGTGGATCCAAAATCTCGTGTATCGATCGATACCTCTCAAGTATCGATCGATGTTGAGACACAAATCGAGAAGGAGCCCGAGAGTGTCAAGGAGAGGGTGTATACCCCCAAGATGCCTTATCCTATACTTCCTAAGCTGACAATATAAGAATGGGAGGATGCTAGATGCAAGGTTATGTTAAACAAGTTGGTTGTGGAGCTTCAATTTGTTGATGCTATTAAGACTTCTCCAGCTTTCAGGAGGTACCTGAAGAAGATGGTGTCTAGCAGTCTGAGCCTTGAAGAAGGTGTCATGATGATTACAGCTGAGTGTAGTGCGATTCTACTCACTTCAAAGGTCCGTTCATGTGACGATACTTCTGGATACTCGAAGATGCTTGATTCAGCATCACCGCTATCGATCGATACTCCTCTGGTATCGGTCGATACCCTACGGCCAGAAGGAGAGTTGGTCGAGAGTTCTAAGCAAGCTGCTGGGCTTGGGGATTGGAGTACAGAGAAAGCTCCTAAGGTCGAACTAAAGCCACTCCCACCAAATCTGAGGTATAGTTTTCTTGGCCCTGATTCTACATACCCAGTCATTGTTAATGCTTCCTTGAACAACACAGAGAATGCCTTACTGCTGAGCAAGCTGCGCAAGTATCGCAAAGCTCTTGGCTACTCTCTTGCTAACATTTTAGGTATAGCACCAGACTTGTGCATGCATCGGATTCACTTGGAGGATGAGTCAAAGTCTTCGATTGAGTGTCAGAGGATGCTGAATCCGAACCTGAAGGAGGTGGTCAGGAAGGAAGTGATGAAGTTGTTGGAAGCAGGGATTATCTATGCCATCTCAGATAGTTCTTGGGTTAGTCAAGTGCACGTTGTGCCTAAGAAAGGAGGCAAAACTGTGGTGAAAAACGAGAAGGACGAGCTGATCCCTACAAGGACAATCACTGGTCACAGGATGTGTAGCTGAATGCGGCTACAAGGAAGGATCACTTCCCATTGCCATTCATTGACCAGATGCTGGAGAGGTTAGCGAGTCACCCATATGATATATCATGGTTTTTACCCTATTTAAGCCATGATATAAGTCCTTTTTATAGAGTCTTTATAGTATTTTGGAGTCTTTTAGAGTCTTTTACAGGTCATAGCACGTTTGGAGCACTATTGGAATTATTGGAGCTTTCTGGAGCAGTTTGGAGCAGAAGCTGAGTTCGTGTTGCTGAGTACCTGATTTCACGACAAGCATCGATCGATACCCCCTGGTATCGATCGATACCCATCGCAGCAAGACACGACCCGCGAGTTTTCCATGACTTGAAGAATTGCAAAAGTGCCCAGAAGTCTTTAATAATTACAAGAAGACCCAATTCGTGTTTTAGCTTATTTATAGGGATTTTTACAGCCACTTTTAGGCTATGCTTTATTTTGTTTTGGTTTAAGAGAGAACTTGGTGAGAGATACAAGTCTGAATTTCCCTTCGTCCGAGATCAGATCTTAAAATCTTTGTTTCTCTTTCTGATTTTATATTGAGTATTTATTCAAACATGTCTACTGATTCAATTTCCATGTCTGAGTAGATCTCTTGTTAGGTTTGGGGATTCTCATAAGGGATTTCCTTGAATGCTAGGTTGATTAGTTATTTAGGGTTTATAATCTGAATTAGTTCTTCATCTTAGGTTGTTCTCAAAGCTAATTCTAGATTGATCACCTAGAACTTAGATCTTAGGATAATTGGTTAGGCACGACAGTGCGATTAATTACCTGACAGAACTTAAGATGAGCAAATTGATTATTCGCAAAGAGATTTGGTTTAATTGATTTGTGAACATATCAAACCTGGAATTAAGGCTGATTTATTCTTAGGGGTTTGCAAAGAAATTTGGGATCCTGAAGTTTAGATTTAGATAGTTTTCGCAACGACAGTTGGTTAATTATACCTTAGCGATTTGAGTTCGAGAACCGTGCATAACCTGAATCCTGATTTGTTAGTTTATCTTGCATTCATTGATTTCCTGAGAAATATCCCTGAACCTATCTCTTTCCCATCGAATTACAACTAGTTTACCGCTTATTGCTTTTTGTTTAATCTCTAAACTGCTTAGTTTGATTCGATTCTATTTAATTTATTGAGTGATTTCTCTGAGTCCTTGTGTTCGACTCGTGATATACTGCAGCAACTGCTTTAGTACTGTTTAGGGTATTAATTTGAGCATATCAAATTTGGCGCATTTGCCGGGGACTCAATTTCGCCGTTAGATTTTAGCTGTCGAGTTTCGACTAAGCCCGTCTGTATCGATCGATACTACCAAGTATCGGTCGATACCGAGGCGATTTTCTTTGTTGATATCGATCGATACCATCCAGTATCGGTCGATACTCATCGTGTTTTTGGTTACTTACGTTCTTGATCTTTGTGTTTCAGATTCATGCCTAATCGTGAAACCAGAAGAAACAAGAGCACTTCGCTAGTCAATCTATCGTTAGAGAAACTAACACGTTTAGAACGCACAAACAGAAAGACAAAGCAGACATCAGGGATGAACAACCCAGTGGTTTTAAGAGCTGATGAAGGTGGAGTCTTGAGAGACCAAGAGGGTCAAGTGTGTAATGAGAGAGGGCAGCGACTTGATGAAGCTGGAAATGTCATTACCCCTCCTGCTGTTGTTGGTCAGATTGTCGCAGCAGGTGCGCAGGCCAACGTTGGGAATGCTGGGGTTGATCGAGGTAGAACACTTGGTGAGCACAACCGACCTGATCAGTTCTTTGCCAATCGAGCTGCGATTCGCATCCCAACTTTTCAGAGGAATGACTTCGAGCTGAAACCTGCGTACTACGCTCTCGTAAGTCAGAACCCTTTCCATGGCCTACCTCATGAGCATCCCATGGATCATATCGAAAGGTTCGAGGATTTGGTCACTGGTATGAAGTACAATGGAGTGCCCAATGAGTTCCTTTTCTGCAAACTCTTCCCGTACTCCCTTGGTGGAGATGCTGCTTATTGGCTGAAGCAGTTAACTCGTGATTCACTCACTACATGGGCTGAGACGAGGAATGCGTTCCTGATCAATTTCTATGATGATGCGAGATCCGAGGAGCTCAGGAACAAGATATCTCAATTTGCTCAGGGTCCGACGGAGGCATTCAAGGCTGCTTGGATTCGTTTCAAGTCTTATCAGAGAGACTGTCTACATCATGGGTTCACTCAGGTTCAGCTGCTAGGCACGTTCTACAGAGGGGTTGATTGGAGATACCAAATGGGTATGGATGCTACGAGTAATGGGAACTTCTTCACCAGGTATCCGGATGATGCAGTTGTGTAAATTGAGAACTTGGCGTCTAGTAATAGCACCAAGAATGCTGATTTCGAGCGCAAGAAGCTAGCTGGAGGAATGGATGGATCACAAATTCCAGACATGCAGGCCAAGCTGGATATTCTGATTGGAAAATCAAAGAAGTCTGTGCACTTTGCTGATGAAGTCGTTAATGTCGAAGTAGAAGAAGAAGATTTTAACTACGTTGGTGGCTCTGGTTTTCAGGGTCAGCTATTTGGGAACAACAACAACCGCAAGTTCAACAACAACAATCAGCAAGGAGGGTACAAGTTTGAAGGAAACCAATCTGGTTTCGGAGCGAAGCAATTTACTCAGAAACCACTTCAGAGCAGCGATTTCACTCGAAATTATGGGAACTCTTCGTACCAACCAGCATCTCCCAAGTCCACTGACAATAAAATGGAATCCATGATGGAACAGATCCTTCTGGGACAGCAGAAGTTGCAAGTAGATTTCAATGGGAAGTTTGACTCGCTGTACATGGTTCTGAATGGGAAGATCGAAGCCATCAATCTCTCCCAAAGGAAGCTGGAAACTCAGGTTGCTCAGACAGCAGCAGCTGTAAAGAGGTAGGAAGGTTTTCTTCTAGGGAAAACAGAGAATCCAAGGGCACACATCAACGCCATCACCTTGAGGAGTGGAAAAGAGGTGCTTACAGGAGTAAAGAAAAGCCCAAATGCAGGAAATCTCGTCGATCTTGCTGGAGATGACGATTGGGATTCTGAAAATCCCCAGGTATCGATCGATACCAGCCAGTGTCGATCGACACCAGTCCAGACATCTACCCGAGTGGATCCGAAAACCCGTGTATCGATCGATACACCTCAAGTATCGATCGATGCTGAGACGCAACCAAGAAAGGAGCCCGAGATTGTCAAGGAAATGGTGTATATTCCCAAGGCACCTTATCCTATACTTCCTAAGCTGACAAGGAAGGAATGGGAAGATGCTATATGCAAAGCTATGCTGGATAAGTTGGTTGTGGAGCTTCCTTTTGTTGATGATATTAAGACCTCCCCAGCTTTCAGGAGATATGTGAAAAAGATGGTCTCTAGCAATGTGAACCTAGAGGAAGGTGTCATGATGATCACAGATGAGTGCAGTGCGATCCTGCTCTACAAAATTCCTAAGAAGCTACCAGACCCAGGGAGCTTTGTTTTGGACTGCACTATCTGCACAGAGAGATTTGAGCGAGCTCTCTGCGACATTGGGTCGAGTGTGAACCTTATGCCACACTCAGTTGCCAAGCGAATGGGGATGACAGATTTCCAATCTACAAGGATTTCGCTGGTACTTGATGATCGCTCAGTGCGACTTCCAGAGGGACTACTTGAAGATGTCCCAATCAAGATTGGGATCCCAACAGATTTCATCGTCCTGAAGTACGATGCTGAGCCTAAGGATCCTTTTATCCTGGGCAGACCATTCCTTGCAACTGCTGGAGCCTTAATTGACTGCAAGAATGGACAGATCGCTCTCAACATCGGTGACTTGGTGATGTCCTTTAACATGGAAAAGATGATGAAAAGGCCAACCATCGATGGGCAGACATTCTATGTGGACACCTTCAGTGACATAGCTGAAGAGTACTTCCTGGAGATGCATCCAGAGGATCCATTGGAGAGAGCACTGGTCTGTTCGACCATTTCAGAAGTCCATTCATGTGACGAAATTGCTGGATACTCGAAGATGCTTGATTCAGCATCACCAGTATCGATCGATACCCCCCCCCCCCCGTATCGATCGATACCCTACGTGCAGAAGGAAAGTTGGTCGATGGTTCTAAGCAAGCTGCTGGGCTTGGAGATTGGAGTACAGAGAATGCTCCTAAGGTGGAACTAAAGCCACTTCCAGCGAATCTGAGGTATAGTTTTCTTGGTCCTAATTCCACTTACCCAGTAATCGTTAATACTTCCTTGAATACCACAGAGGTTGCTTTACTGCTGAGCAAGCTGCGCAAGTATCGCAAAGCTCTTGGCTATTCTCTTGCAGACATTTCAGGGATAGCACCAGACTTGTGCATGCATCGGATTCACCTGGAGGACGAGTCAAAGTCTTCGATTGAGTGTCAGAGGAGGCTGAATCTGAACCTGAAGGAAGTGGTTAGGAAGGAAGTGATGAAACTGTTGGAAGCAGGGATTATCTATGCCATCTCGGACAGTTCTTGGGTTAGTCCAGTTCACGTTGTGCCTAAGAAAGGAGGCATAACTGTGGTAAAGAACGAGAAGGACGAGCTGATCCCTACAAGGACAATTGCTGGTCACATGATGTGCATTGACTACAGGAAGCTTAATGCGGCTACACGGAAGGGTCACTTCCCATTGCCATTCATTGACCAGATGCTGGAGAGGTTAGCGAGTCACCCATACTACTGTTTTCTCGATGGATACTCAGGATTTTTCCAGATTCCTATACATCTAGAGGACCAGGGAAAGACGACCTTCACATGTCCCTATGGCATATTCGCCTACAGAAGAATGCCATTTGGATTATGTAACGCTCCAGCGACCTTTCAGCGATGCATGATGTCGATTTTCACAGATATGACTGAGGAATTTATGGAGGTCTTCATGGATGATTTTTCTGTGTATGGATTGTCATTCAAGGACTGTCTGGATAACTTGTGCAAAGTGCTTCACCGATGCGAGGAGAAGCACTTGGTTCTTAATTTGGAGAAATGCCACTTCATGGTGCAAGATGGCATTGTTCTTGGGCACAAGGTTTCTAAGGCAGGGATCGAAGTCGACAAGGCTAAGATTCAAGTCATGACAAACCTGCAACCTCTACGATCTGTTCCTGAGATACAAAGCTTCCTTGGTCATGCTGGGTTCTACAGGAGGTTCATCAAAGATTTCTCTAAGCTTGCACGTCCACTCACAGCCCTGTTATGTAAGGAAGTCAAGTTTGATTTCACATCTGATTGCCTTGTACCCTTCGAGGAAATCAAGAAGGCATTGGTGAGTGCTCCTGTAGTCCAACCACCTGATTGGAGCTTGCCTTTTGAGGTTATGTGTGATGCCAGCGATTTTGATGTTGGAGCTGTGTTGGGTCAGAGGAAAGACAAGAAACTCCATGCTATTTATTATGCCAGCAGGACGTTGGATGATGCTCAGCGAAATTACAGCACCACTGAGAAAGAGTTGCTGGCAGTTGTTTTCTCTTTTGAGAAATTTCGGTCCTGAACCTGTATTGTCCGTAGAGCACTTGAACTGCTATGATGTCTATCTAGCTGCTGACTCTAGTGCTGCACGTCCATGGTACGCAGACATCGCCAACTACCTTGCTATAGAGACTGAGCCAAAGTATCCCACAAAATATGCAAGGAAGAAGTTTATGCGCGATATAAGGAGATTCTTCTGGGATGAGCCTTACCTATACAAGCATTGCTCAGATGGTATCTACAGAAGATGCGTTGCAGAGTCTGAGATGCCCGCTATTCTTTTTCATTGCCATGGGTCTGAGTATGCTGGTCACTTTGCTACTTTCAAGACGGTATCCAAGGTTCTTCAAGCAGGCTTCTGGTGGCCTACCATGTTTAAGGATGCTCACACCTTCGTTTCACAGTGTGATGCTTGTCAGAGGAGGGGGAAGATCAGTAAGAGACATGAGATGCCACAAAATTTCATCCTTGAGGTTGAAGTTTTTGATTGCTGGGGCATCGACTTTATGGGTCCCTTTCCTTCATCACAAAAGAAAAGATACATCATGGTTGCTGTGGACTATGTGTCCAAATGGGTGGAAGCGATAGCTAGCGAGAAAAATGACTCTGCGGCGGTTTTTAAGCTGTTTAAGACCATCATTTTTCCTCGCTTTGGAGTACCTCGAATTGTGATAAGTGATGGTGGCTCTCACTTTATCAACAGGATTTTCGAGAGGTTTCTAAAGAAGTATGGTGTAAACCAACGAGTGGCTACTCCATATCACCCTCAAACCAGTGGGCAAGTCGAAGTCTCCAACAGGCAAATCAAGGAGATTCTGGAAAAGACAGTGGGTGCTTCTAGGAAGGATTGGTCTACAAAGTTGAATGATGCACTATTGGCTTACAGGACTGCTTTCAAGACACCGATGGGTACTACACCATTTCACATGCTTTATGGGAATGCATGTCACCTTCCAGTGGAGATTGAGCACAAGGCAGCATGGGCGACGAAGTTGCTGAACTTTGACATCAAGCCTGCTGCAGAGAGGATATTGATTCAGCTGAACGAGCTGGATGAGATTAGGCACCATGCCTACGAGAACTTGAAGCTGTACAAGGAGAGAACAAAGGCTTATCATGATAAGAAGATCATCTCCAGACACTTCGAGCCGAACGACCAGGTACTTCTGTATAACTCTCGTTTGCAATTGTTTCCTGGTAAACTGCGTTCTCGTTGGTCAGGTCCCTTCACAATCAAATAGGTCAGACCACATGGAGCTGTCGTGATGATTAGTCCTACATGCGATGAGTTCACTGCCAATGGGCAGAGACTGAAACACTATTGGGGGAAAGCCGAGATTCCAACAGGGCAGATAATGCTTTTGGATGATGCACCAACAGCCTGAATGGCGTTACAGTCAAGCTATTGACGTTAAACGAGCGCTTGGTGGGAGGAAACCCATTGGTGAGTCTGGCTTTGTGTCATTTTTCCTTTTATTTTCGTTCGTTTTGTGTTTGTGTCAGGATAAACAAAGAGCAGACTCGAAATCGCCTTAGTGTCGATCGATACCCCATTGGTATCGATCGACACCAATCGCGAATAAAAAGTTCATCAAGTCGATTTAAGCCTGGTATCGATCGATACTCGATGTTCCAGCATGGTAACTTCTTGTTTCTCTTCGTTTCTTCTATTATTTTGTCTTCTTTTACCCACTCTAAGCTAGATAACACTGGGGATAGTGTTGTTCAAGTCTGGGGGAGGTGTCTGCTGACATTGTTTTTGTTTTTCTTAGATTCAGTTGTTTTATCGAGTCAAAAACGTTTTATTGAGTCAAAACTTGTTGGAGATAATGATCTTGTGCTTGAACCTATTGATTTGATTTTGTTTTTGAGTGCACAGTGTTACAGGACCTGTTCTAGATCGACTAATAAAAAATCCAAGGACTGACCAGTTAACTAGAAAACATCCATGTCTCCAGCAGAGTTCTTTTGAAGCCTGAGCCAAATTTTTGCACTTCATCAATGTGGTTAGTGTTTTTAGAGCTTGATTCATCATTCATATCTGATAAAGGAACCCATGTGTTTAGAGTAATAGTATCTCTCTCCCCTGTTATAAGTTGATAAATAAGAGCATAAAAGATTGAAATGATTTTCTTCTGAGTAGAGGGTTAGAAAAATTTCCAGCGATCCCATTATTCTACTTAAGAGGGAATGATCACACAAAGGATTGGAAGCGAGGCTAAGATTTTCCTATGATGCCATTATTCGCCTACATCCTTTGATACATAGAGAGGGAAGAACCGGGGATTTGGTGGCAAACACCATCAATACTCGCGTCTCATACCTTGATGTGTATATGCAAAGCTGAAAGTAAATGAAAGAATATAATAAGAAATAAGTCTGGGGGAGAGAAAGTGATACAAAAAGTGTGAAAAGGGTGGTTACTCGTCATGATATTGTCTGGTAAAGAATCTAGAAGGTTCTTGAACATAAGCTGCAGCGATGAAACTGGCGATGAAGGTTTTACTTGAACAAAGCTGTGGGATAATGTATGGAGTCTGGAAAAGCTGCGAATGTCTACGGAGAAGTACATGGTGGTTAGATCGAAAGCTGGTTAGGTGACATTTGGGTACTTGGAAAGAGGGTCATTTCGATGGTTCATGAACAGGTGAGTCTCCGCGTTTTCAAACCTCTTTCTCTGGTTTAGTTTTCTATTTGCTTGAGGGCAAGCAAAGTCTAAGTCTGGGGGAGTTGATATATCATGGTTTTTACCCTATTTAAGTCATGATATAAGTCCTTTTTATAGAGTCTTTATAGTATTTTGGAGTATTTTAGAGTCTTTTACAGGTTATAGCACGTTTGGAGCACTATTGGAATTATTGGAGCTTTCTGGAGCAGTTTGGAGCAGAAGCTGAGTTCGTGTTGCTGAGTACCTGATTTCACGACAAGCATCGATCGATACCCCCTGGTATCGATCGATACCCATCGCAGCAAGACACGACCCGCGAGTTTTCCAAGACTTGAAGAATTGCAAAAGTGCCCAGAAGTCTTTAATAATTACAAGAAGACCCAATTCGTGTTTTAGCTTATTTATAGGAATTTTTACAGCCACTTTTAGGCTATGCTTTATTTTGTTTTGGTTTAAGAGAGAACTTGGTGAGAGATACAAGTCTGAATTTCCCTTCGTCTGAGATCAGATCTCAAAACCTTTGTTTCTCTTTCTGATTTTATATTGAGTATTTATTCAAACATGTTTATTGATTCAATTTCCATGTCTGAGTAGATCTCTTGTTAGGTTTGGGGATTCTCATAAGGGATTTCCTTGAATGCTAGGTTGATTAGTTATTTAGGGTTTATAATCTGAATTAGTTCTTCATCTTAGGTTGTTCTCAAAGCTAATTCTAGATTGATCACCTAGAACTTAGATCTTAGGATAATTGGTTAGGCACGACAGTGCGATTAATTACCTGACAGAACATAGGATGAGTAAATTGATTATTCGCAAAGAGATTTGGTTTAATTGATTTGTGAACATATCAAACCTGGAATTAAGGCTGATTTATTCTTAGGGGTTTGCAAAGAAATTTGGGATCCTGAAGTTTAGATTTAGATAGTTTTCGCAACGACAATTGGTTAATTATACCTTAGCGATTTGAGTTCGAGAACCGTGCATAACCTGAACCCTGATTAGTTAGTTTATTTTGCATTCATTGATTTCCTGAGAAATATCCCTGAACCTATCTCTTTCCCATTGAATTACAACTAGTTTACCGCTTACTACTTTTTGTTTAATCTGAACTGCTTAGCTTGATTCGATTCTATTTAATTTATTGAGTGATTTCTCTGAGTCCTTGTGTTCGGCCCCTGATATACTGCAGCAACTGTTTTAGTACTGTTTAGGGTATTAATTTGAGCATATCACCATACTACTGTTTTCTCGATGGGTACTCAGGCTTTTTCCAGATTCCTATACATCCAGAGGACCAGGGAAAGACGACTTTTACATGTCCCTATGGCACATTCGCCTATAGAAGAATGCCATTTGGATTATGTAACGCCCCAGCGACCTTCCAGCGATGCATGATGTCGATTTTCACGGACATGACTGAGGAGTTTATGGAGGTGTTCATGGATGACTTTTCAGTATGGATCATCTTTCAAGGATTGTCTGGATAACTTGTGCAAAGTGCTTCAGCGATGCGAGGAGAAGCATTTGGTTCTTAATTGGGAGAAGTGCCACTTCATGGTACAAGATGGCATTGTTATTGGGCACAAGGTTTCTAAGGCAGGGATCGAAGTCGACAAGGCTAAGATTCAGGTCATGACGAGCTTGCAACCTCCACGATCTGTTCCTGAGATACGAAGCTTCCTTGGTCATGCTGGGTTTTACAGGAGGTTCATCAAGGATTTCTCTAAGCTTGCACGCCCACTCACAGCCCTGTTATGTAAGGAAGTCAAGTTTGATTTCACATCTGATTGCCTTGTAGCCTTCAAGGAGATCAAGAAGGCATTGGTGAGTGCTCATGTAGTCCAACCACCTAATTGGAATTTACCTTTTGAGGTTATGTGTGATGCGAGTGATTTTGCTGTTGGAGCTGTGTTGGGTCAGAGGAAAGAGAATAAGCTCCATGCTATTTATTATGCCAGCAGGACGTTGGATGATGCTCAACGAAATTACAGCACCACTGAGAAAGAGTTGCTTGCAGTTGTCTTCTCTTTTGAGAAATTCCGGTCCTACTTGATTGGGAGCAAGGTTATTGTTCACACAGACCATGTTGCTCTCAAGTACATGCTGAAGAACAAGGACCTCAAGCCTCGTCTATGCCGATGGGTTCTTTTACTTCAAGGGTTCGATATCGAGATCAAGGACAAGAAAGGAGTTGAGAATGGAGTTGCTGACAACTTATCGCGCATAAAGGTCGATGAAGTCGTGCCTATTGATGATTTCTTACCAGAAGAGGGTATTTACTTCATTGAAACTCAACCACTTGATGATTGGTCCGAAAATCTGCAATTTTCACGAGTGCAGACCGTCAGTATCGATCGATACTCAACCAGTATCGATTGATACCAGACTCGATCCGAACCTGTTCTGCCTGCAGCGCATTTCAACTCTTTTGACGTCTATACAGCTGTTGTATCTAGTCCTGCACGACCATGGTATGCTGACATTGCTAACTATCTTGCTGTATAGACTGAGCCCAAGCATCCCACAAGGTATGCGAGGAAGAAGTTTATGCGTGAGATGAGACGATTCTACTGGGATGAGCCTTACCTCTACAAGCACTGCTCAGATGGTATCTACAGAAGATGCGTTGCAGAGTCTTAGGTGCCAGCGATTCTTTTTCATTGCCATGGTTCTGAGTATGCTGGTCACTTTGCTACTTTCAAGACGGTGTCCAAGGTTCTTCAAGCAGGCTTCTGGTGGCCTACTATGTTCAAGGACGCTCATGCCTATATCTCACAGTGTGATGTCTGTCAGAGGAGAGGGAAGATCATCAAGAGACTTGAGATGCCACAGAATTTCATCCTTGAGGTTGAAGTTTTCGATTGCTAGGGGAACGATTTTATGGGTCCCTTTCCCTCTTCATACGAGAACAGGTACATCCTGGTTGCTGTGGACTATGTATCCAAATAGGTGGAAGCGATTGCTAGTAAAAAGAACAACTCTGCGGTGGTTCTTAAGTTGTTTAAGACCATCATCTTCCCACGATTTGGAGTGCCGCGAATTGTTATAAGTGATGGTGGGAGCCACTTTATTAACAAGGTTTTCGAGAGATTGCCAAAGAAGTATGGCGTGAATCATCACGTGGCAACTCCGTATCACCCTTAGACCAGTGGGCAAGTCGAAGTTTCCAACATGCATATCAAGGAGATTCTGGAAAAGATTGTGGGTGCTTCTAGGAAAGATTGGTCTACAAAATTGGATGATGCGCTATGGGCTTATAGGACTGCTTTCAAGACTCCGCTGGGTACTACACCATTCCACTTGATGTATGGGAAAGCATGTCACCTTCCAGTGGAGATAGAGCACAAGGCTGCATGGGCAACGAAGTTGATGAACTATGACATCAAGCCTGCTGCAGAAAGGAGGTTGATTCAGCTGAACGAGCTGGATGAGATAAGGCACCACGCCTACGAGAACTCGAAGTTGTACAATGAGTGAACTAAGGCCTATCATGATAAGAAGATCATCTCCAGGCATTTCGAGCCGAACGACCAGGTACTTCTGTATAACTCTCGTTTGCAATTGTTTCCTTGTAAACTGCGTTCTAGTTGGTCAGGTCCCTTCACCATCAAGGAGGTCAGACCACATGGTGCTGTCGTGCTGATTAGTCCTACATGCGATGAGTTTACTGTCAATGGACAGAGGGTGAAACACTATTGGGCGAAAGCCGAGATTCCAACAGGGCAGATAATGCCTTTGGATGATGCACCCACAGCCTAAATGGCATTACAATCAAGCTAATGACGTTAAACGAGCGCTTGGTGGGAGGCAACCCACTGGTGAGTCTGCTTTTGAATCTTTTTCTTTTTCATTTTTCGTTTTGTGTTTGTGTCAGGATAAACAAGGAGTAAAACTCGAAATCGCATTAGTATTGATCGATACCCCATTGGTATCGGTCGACACCAATAGCGAATGTACGATTCATTATGTCGATTTAAGCTTGGTATCGATCGATACCAAGCTGTGTGTCGATCGACACCAGATGTTCCAGCACGGTAAGTTCTTGTTTCTCTTCGTTCTATTATGTTCTTTTGTTTTCTTTTACCTACTCTAGGCTAGATAACACTAGGGACAATGTTGTTCAAGTCTGGGGGGAGGTGTCTGCTGACATTGTTTTTGTTTTTCTTAGAGTCAGTTGTTTTATCGAGTCATTCGTTATTTTATTAAGTCAAAACTTGTTGGAGATGATGATCATGTGCTTGAATTGTTGTTTTGATTTTGTTTTTGAGTGACCAGTGTTGCAGGATCAGCTCTAGATCGACTAATGAAAAATCCAGGGACTGACCAGTTGACTAGAAAACTTCCATGTCTCTAGCAGAGTTCTTCTGAAGCCTGAGCCAAATTTTAGCACTTCATCAATGTGGTTAGTGTTTACAGAGCTTGATTCATCATTCATATCTGACAAACGAACCCATGTGTTTAGAGTTATGGTATCTCTCCCCCCTGTTATAAATTGATAAATAAGAGCATAAAATATTGAAATGATTTTCTTCTGAGTATAGGGCTAGGAAAATTTCCAGCGATCCCATTATTCTACTTAAGAGGGAATGATTACACAAAGGTTGAAAACGAGGTTAGGAAAATTTTCCGTGATACCACTATTCGCCTAAACATTTGATACATAGAGAGAGAAGAACCGGGGATTCGGTGGCAAACACCATCAATACTCGCGTTTCGGACCTTGATGTGTATATGCAGATCTAAAAAAATAAAGAGAGAACATAATAATAAATAAGTCTGGGGGAGAGAAAGTTATACAAAAAGTGTGAAATTGGATGGTTCCTTGTCATGATATTGTATGGTAAAGAATCTAGAAGGTTCTTGAACATTGGCTGCAGCGAAGAAACTGGCGATGAAGGCTTTATTTGAACAATGCTGCGAGATAATGTGTGGAGTCTGGAAAAGCTGCGAATGTCTACGGAGAAGTACATGGTGGTTAGATCAAAAGCTGGTTAGGTGACATTTAGGTGCTTGGGAAAAGGATCTTTGCGATGGTTCATGAACAGGTGAGTCTCCGTGTTTTCAAACCTCTTTCTCTGGTTTAGTCTTCTATTTGCTTGAGGGCAAGCAAATGCTATGTCTGGGGGAGTTGATATATCATGGTTTTTACCCCTTTTAGGCCATGATATAAGTCCGTTTTATAGAGTCTTTATGCTATTTTGTAGTGTTTTAGAGTCTTTTACAGGTCTTAGCACGTTTGGAGCATAATTGGAGATATTGGAGCTTTCTGTAGCATTTTGGAGCAAAGCTAAAGTTCGTGTTACTGAGTACCCGATTTCACGTCGAGCATCGATCGATACCCCCTGGTATTGATCGACACTCATCACATCAGACATGACCCGCGACTTTAATGAAGAGTTGAAGAATTGCAACTTGGTCCAGAAGTCTTTAATATTTACAAGAAGCCCCAAAAACGTGATTTAGGTTATTTAATAGGATTTTACAGCCACTTTGTTGGCTACGCTTTATTTTATTCTGGATTTGTGAGAGAGCTTTTGAAGGGAGACAAGTCTGATACTCTGTTCGTCGAAAGAAGATTTCGAACCCTTTTGTTAGTCTTTCTTATTTTCTATTGAGTATTTATTCAAACATGTTTATTGATTCAATTTCCATGTCTGAGTAGATCTCTTGTTAGGTTTAGGGATTCTCATAAGGGATTTCTTTGAATGCTAGGTTGATTAGTTATTTAGGGTTCACAATCTGAATTAGTTCTTCGCCTTAAGTTGTTCTCAAAGCTAATTCTAGATTGATCACCTAGAACTTAGATCTTAGGATAATTGATTAGGCACGACAGTGCGATTAATTACCTGATAGAACTTAGTGTAAGCAAATTGATTATTCGCAAAGAGATTTGGTTTAATTGATTTGTGAACATATCAAACCAGGAATTAAGGCTGATTTATTCTTAGGGATTTGCAAAGAAATTTGGGATTCTGAAGTTTAGATTTAAATAGTTTTCGCAACGACAGTTGGTTAATTATACTCTAGTGATTTGAGTTCGAGAACCGTGCGTAACATGAACCCTGATTAGTTAGTTTATTTTGCATTCATTGATTTCCTGAGAAATATCCCTGAACATATCTCTTTCCCATCAAATTCCTAGTCCTGGATAAGCCTTCCTGTCAAATTCCTAGTCCTGGATAAACCCGCCATCTACAACGTCATACTCAGAACACCATGGATATACACGATGAAGGCTGTCGTCTCGACTTATCATCAATGCCTAAAATTCCCGACACCAACCGGAGTATACACTCTGAGAGGTGATCAAGTGATGTCCCGAACTTGCTACATCAACGAATGCAAATTGAGGACAACACCTTGAACATCGTAATCGACTCAAAGAAAACCGTAAACAATCCCGATCTGCCGAGACGAGAAATGATTATTCAAGTCAACATCGACGAGCTCAACCCCGACAGATGTGTCGGAATCGGAGCGAACTCAACGAAGAAATCTAGTATGATCTAGTCCGTTTTCTCGAAAGGAACGTATCAACCTTCACCTGGTCAATCAACGACATGTCCGGGATCGACTCAAAAATCATAAGTCACGAGCTCAACATCGATTCCGCCATTAAACCAATCAAGCAGAAGCGGCGCAAGCTCGGACCAGAGAACGCCCAGGCTGTTAACGATGAGGTCGAACGGTTACTTGGAGCGGGATCAATTACGGAAGTTTGATATCCGGACTGGCTGGCAAACCCAGTCGTTGTCAAAAAGAAAAACTGAAAGTGGACAATATGCGTCGATTTTACCGATCTCAACAAAGCCTGCTCAAAAGATAGTTTCCCACTCCCGCATATCGATAGACTCGTCGAAACTACAGCCGGGAACGAACTTCTCTTTTTCATGGATGCGTTTTCAGGCTATAACCAGATACTCATGCACCCAGGCGATCGCGAGAAAACGTCTTTTATCACCGATCGCGGCATCTACTGCTATAAAGCAATGCCTTTCGGCCTGAAGAACGCCGGAGCAACATACCAAATACTTGTCAACCGCATGTTCGCTAGCCAGCTCAGTAAAACCATGGAAGTTTATATCGATAATATGCTCGTAAAATCGCTCATCGCTAAGGACCATATCAGGCATCTTAACACATGTTTCGACATATTGAACGAGTACGGCATGAAGCACAATCCAACTAAGTGTACGTTTGGAGTTACATCAGGAGAGTTCCTTGGATATATCGTCACTCAAAGAGGAATTGAGGCTAATCCTAAGCAAATCTCCGCAATCCTTGACCTCCCGTCTCCGACGACGAAAAGAGAAGTCCAACGGTTGACAGGCCGCATAGCCGCACTCAACAGATTCATCTCACGGTCCACAGACAAGTGTCTCCCCTTCTACCAACTGCTACGCGGAAACAAGCATCTAGAATGGGACGACCAATGCAAAAAAGCGTTCAAACAACTCAAGGTGTACCTGTCCACTCCACCAATCTTAGCCAAACCCGAGGATGGCGAAACTCTCTATCTTTACATCGCAATTTCAACCTCGGCGGTCAGTGGAGTTCTCGTTCGGGAAGACAGAGACGAACAAAAGCCGATCTTCTACATAAGCAAATCACTTGATGGGGCCGAAAGCCGATATCCAACACTCGAAAAACTTGCTTTCGCCGTCGTCACTGCTGCTCGGAAACTTAGACCGTATTTTCAATCACACTCTATCACCGTCTTAGCCGATCAGCCGCTCCGAACAATCCTACACAGTCCAAGCCAATCCGGTCGACTCGCCAAATGGGCAATCGAGCTCAGCGAATATGATATCACTTATAAGAGTCGCACAAGCCTCAAGTCGCAAGTTCTCGCCGACTTCCTTATCGAGCTACCGCAAGAGTTCGTCGATACTGACGCAACAACTACCGAAGAATGGATCCTCCACGTGGATGGATCATCGTCCCATCGTGGGTCGGGAGTAGGCATACGACTTCAGTCTCCAACCGGAGAAATCTTGGAACAATCATTTCGTCTGGCATTCAACGCGTCAAATAACGAAGTAGAGTACGAAGCATTACTCGCCGGACTCCGTTTAGCCAAGGCCATCGGCGCAACTCGCATGCAGTCCTATTGTGACTCGCAGCTCGTCGCCAGTCAATTTAGCGGAGAATATGATGCAAAAAACGATCGAAGTGACGCATACCTCAAACTCGTGTAAAAACTCGCCACCAAATTCGAATACTTTGTTCACACCAAAATCCCAAGGGGGGAAAACGCTCCGGCCGACGCACTTGCCGCGTTAGCATCAAGTTCAGATCCTCATCTCAAAAGGACAATACCAGTCGAAAGTATACTCGAGCCGAGCATTGGAAAAATAGAAGAATGCAATATCACCACGTGCAGGCGTAACTACGAAGATTACCCCGCAGCCGAGCCCGCCCCACGAAGAAAAAGGCAAATGTAGATAACAGACGATGAACACAACGCCGAGCTCGAAAATAACGAAGAAACCGAACACATCGTCGAACCAACACAAAACCACTCCGACGACGAAACCGAGGAACAATCAGAGGGGCTTCATACGCCAGTAAACATCAAACCCCTAAGCGAGCTTATACCCAAAGACTGGACACAAGAAATCAAAATGTATATCATCGACGGGATAGTCCCAGCCAACAGATGGGCATTCTGGCGACTCAAAATGCGAGCTGCTCGATACATACTTATCTGTGACGTACTATTCCGCTGGAGTGCTGCGGGCGTCCTTCTCAAATGCGTGTCTGGCAACGATATTCACGAGGTCATAAAAATGATACACGAAGGCGATGGCGGAAACCATGCCGGAGGACGTTCCTTGGCCCTGAAGATAAAAAGGCAAGCTATTACTGGCCAACCATGCAAGCAGACTGCAATAAATTCGTAGCCAAGTGCGAAAAATGTCAAAGGCACGGCTCAATGATACTTCTCCCAACCGAGCTGCTAACTACATCAACAGCCCCGTATCCGTTCATGCGCTGGGGAATGGACATAATCGGTCCTCTACGACGTTCCACCACACAGAAAAAATTCATCCTCGTCATGACAGACTACTTCACAAAGTGGGTCGAAGCCGAGTCATACCCCGAAATCCATGCCCTCGATGTCAAGAAATTCGTCTGGAAAAACATCATATGCCGACACGGAGTCCCATACGAAATCGTCACCGACAACGGGCCGCAATTTATCTCAACATTGTTCGGCAATTTCTGTGCCAAGTGGAAAATCCGACTTAGTTTCTCCACACCAAGATACCCTAAAAGCAATGGCCAGGCCGAATCAACAAACAAAACCATCATTGACGGACTCAAAAAATGTTTGGACGTGAGAAAAGGGAGATGGGCCGACGAGCTCGATGGAGTCTTATGGTCTTATCGCACCACTCCAAGACAATCAATCGGACAATCCCCTTTCTATCTGGCTTACGGCGTTGAAGCTCTCTGTCCCGCCGAACTAAACATTCCAACAATACGCAGGACAATGCTCGTGGAAAATTCTAGTCTAAACGACGAAATCATGCTCGACAACCTCGACGCACTCGAAGAGCAACGCGATCAGGCTTTGCTCCGCATCCAAAACTATCAAAATTTGGCAGCACGCTACTACAACAAAAAGGTTCGCGGACGCCACTTTGAAGATGGCGACCTCGTCTTACGAAAAGTCTTCGAAGGCACCGAAGAAAAAAACGCAAGAAAGCTCGGCACTAACTGGGAAGGACCTTATCAGATCATGAGGGTCGTCAAGCCCGGAGTGTACGAACTAATGAAGTTGGACGGAACACCGATCCCGCGATCATGGAACTCGATGAATCTCAAACGCTACTACTACTAGAAGCGCCAAAAAAAAAAAAAAAAAAAATCATCGAGCCCCCTTATGCTCGATTTCAACAATGATGTAATACGAACTACGAATGGCTTGATCCCTCTTTCGAGGGTACGTAGGCAGCCCTCCTTGGGTTCAGCTGTTACTTTAATAAAATTTCATTCAAAGCAAAAAGCCGAACTTTAAACAGTAATTCTAAAAATTCGTGTTCATAAAAAACCGAACTTTAAACAGGTCGCCGAATTCAAAAAATTCGTGTTCATAGAAGCTGAACTTCAAACAGTTCACCGAATTCTAAAAATTCATATTCGTCAAAAGTCGAACTTTAAACAGTTCACCGAACTCTAAAAAAAAATCCGTATCCCCAAAAACCGAATTTTAACAAGGTTCGCCGAACTCCCAAAAGTTCGCTATCAACCATCACGGTCCCCACATCGACGTCCTGGCCAGACGATCGATAAAATGAAACTAAGCCGAGCTATTGCTCGCATGCATCCTCATGGTGCTATGGATAAAACACCTTCCATGTATAAAGCCGAGTCTAGTCTCGCATTTAACCTATTCTCAGACAATCCAAGCCAAATAAGCCGAGCCTGTCCCGCACACTTGGATTCGATCTGAGAGGACCTTGGAGTATCACGTACTCTTTTGCCAAGCCCCAAAGGTAAAACCAAACGCCATTTCTCGTAAAAATATAAGCCGATTTCTCAACAATCGCAAAAATCCTAAGCCGATTCCTCAACAATCGCAAAGCATAAGCCGATCTATTAAAACAGACCGCCGATTTTGAATAAATCGTAGATTCAAGTCCATCCTCTTCACCCCGGCTAAGACTGTACTGTTTACGGCACCATTTTGTGTACGACAGACTTGAGAAGTTCGTATAGATTTACGACTTCAAACAAACCGAGATTCGATAAATATTTCACAAAACGATTAAGGAAAAGTCATACTCATAAAAAACAAAAGAGAGTCATATAAAAAACTAGTGGATACCGGACTTTAAAAACCCTCCGGTCCAAAGGATCGAGTTGTAAGCCCCATAGGCCAAAAAACAAAAATTACAATGCGAAAGCGCCACGAATAAACCAAGAACTACAAAGGCACATAAAAGTCAGACATTCTGATTCCGCATGGCGTCAGCTCGATCACCAAACATCGCAGTCCGGTTAGAACCAAACATGTCAATACCTGCCGGGACCTCGGTGCCTATCGGGAGAGAAATCTCTGAATGAATTGGCTCAACGAAAGGCGACACCACAAGGTCCCCCTCGGCAAGCTCGCAGAGATCGACCGCCTCGTATTCGGCCAACTTCGCGGCTTTAAGTTTTTTGACTCTCTCAATACAAGACGGCGGGACAACAACACCGTGCTTTGCCTGCAGACTATCTCAGAAGTTGAGAACCCCTTGGGCTTGATTGACAGCAAGGAACGGTTTTTTAACTCGGTCAAGGGCCGCCAGGTGATCTTTGACTTTCTGGAGCCGAACCTGGGACTTCTCGGTGATCTCCTTCCTCTTCATAATCTGCCGAGTACGACCAGCTCGCGGACGAGACGTTTCACGAAACAAGGTATGGGCAAGGGCATCCCTCTCCTTAGCAAGCTCGGCTTTAGAAGCCTTCAGCGCAGCTATCTCCCTTGACAATTCGGCAATCGCGAAGTCACCAGCCCTCGTCCTTTCTTGCTCGACGAGCAACGCCTTGCAGAGCTCTACGGCTTGAACGCCGGACTTAAGCGCCCTTCGGCGGGCAGAATCAAGCTCGCGGTCATAGGTGCCAACGAGCTCGTTCATCTGAGCCACCACTTGAAGAAAGAAAAAGCCCGTCACAATAGAGAATAAAAAAAATATATCATCATCGTCCGAATTAAGAAAAACTCGCTTACCTCAGCAGTAGTCCGAGCCAGCTTTTTATAAGCATCAGACAGGAAAAGATCTTCGACAGCCGGAAGCGCCCCCGAGCCGAAATTCAATTGCCGGTATAGATCGGCACAAGCCTCAGCGTCATTTGTCACCGGCTCATTCTTGTCGTAGCCGAAACTGACAGAATGGGTCGTGGCCCCAGAAGTTCGCTGCCTCTTCGGTGCAGCAGAGCGATCCGATATGACCACCGTCTCGTTGTCAACACTTTGAGATTCGGCATTCCCCGTACCGGTTTCAACAGCTTGCTTCGCTGGCCTCTTGCCTTTCTTCTTCCTCCTCCTCATCTTAGCCACATCTGCCGAAGAAATACGCTTCTCGGCAGGAACCGGTTCCACGTCGGCAGTAGGTCGCCCGTCCTGAGCAGCGGACGGGACTTCAGTGTTCTCTTCATCACCGTCAATCTCGGCGGCCAGATTGGGGATATCGTCGAGCTTCATCTTTCGTCGGCGAGAAGGATTTGCTATACAAAGAAGAAAGAGAGGTATATATATATTAAAAAAAAAAAAAACTCGGACCAGATCGTCACCATAAAAGCAATTGCCGAATTACGAAGGAAAATTCATCGACATACACCTTTAAGAGCTCGTTTGGCTTTCAAGTCAAGTTTTTCTTGGTAAGCTTCAGGCCACCAAAGCAATAAATAAAGATCGAGAAACCCCACTGAGTTCAGTAATTCCCGTCCGGACGCTCAACAGAAGATTCATCAATCTTCACATAGAGGTATCGGGTATTCCAATTGTTGACCTTGCTCGGCTTGTTCCTGGTAACAAGATCGTACTCCGGCTTTGCGTTAGCCGACAAAAACCAAGGCCTGGCCTTCGACAAATTCACCCGAAACAGCCTCTCAAAGATCTTGGCAGTAATAGGGATACCGCACTCCTCCCCAAGAGTAAGGAGACCCATAATGTTTATTACCGTGGCCGGCATGAGCTGAGAGATCGCGACATGTCGCCTCTTGCAGTATTTATAGAGGAGCTCCGGGAGAGGAAACTGAAGACCGCAGCTTCTGAAATACTCCTCATAAACACATATGTAACCTTCAGGGGCATCCCACGGACGATCAGCAACCTTCGGAATCTTGAAAAGAAGATCATTCGGAGCATTGCATCTTTCCAGAGTATCCTGAACCGTCTTTATCTTAGAACGAGACAGCCCAATGTTCGCAGGTATTTCGTCCACTCATCTGGCAGTCATCACGGGAACCTCGTCCCCATCATTCTGACGGACCGTTGATGAAGCAGCCCGATCGTCCGGACGAGCTACATCGTCACCTTCCGCAAGCCGAGCTGCAAACTCTCGATACGCCCGGACTTGGGTTACTCGGTCTGGCAACGGCATGTTGTAAATTACGCATGATCAGCTCCTGCCGAACATCGCTCAGACCATCCGAACTCGAATTAGAGCTATCAATAAACAACTCAAGATCGGGGAACCTCGGAGGTGGAGTTCGGTCATTAACAGAAGAAGAGGAAGTTCTTGAATTCATTTCAATTAAAAAGAAGAATTTGACGAAGAACAGAATGAAGAACTCGAAAATCTTCAAGCAAATCGGAGAAATCACGGCGGAATAGATGACCGGAGAACAGAAAAATAAGCAAAATCTAGAGAGAAGGGAGAGCGCTAGAGAGAGAAAGTAAAATACCTTTTGAAAGCAAGGGAGAAGTGAGAAATGAAATAAGGATCGAACGTTATTTATAAGGAAAAAAGTAATGATGACGACTCCTCGAATTATGCAACTGAAGAAGACGAATCGACACGCGACTCCTCGAATTCCACGACTAAAGAAGACGAATCGACACCCTCTTCCCGAGAAAATCCATCGAACTCAAAACGTTCAGAACCAACACGAAAATCTGCGGACTCGAAGGTTCCGAACTCAAGAGTCCTGAGAAAAAATTACCGAACTCGAATCGTCAGACGAGCCATACCGATCTCAATTCTAACCGAGCTAAAGAATACTCCTAGAAACCTCGCCGAACTCCAAAAGACTCCTTCGCCGAACTGAGGGGGGGACCAATTGTTAGAGGAGGATTTAACACCCTCGGGTTTAACTTGGTTCGAACTGAGACCGGTATCAGTTTACGATGGTTCGGACAAGAGGAAGGCGGACTTTGGTTTGACGGGCCGAACCCTAAAAAGCCCAAAAGACAAGCCCACTCACTTTCATTACCGAACTCTACGGCCCAACAACGGCCCAGCACGGTAGGACGAGATAAGCCGACTTCCGAGATAGACGGAAGATTTCCTTATATCTCGGGGGAGATCCGGGATATTTCCTTTCCCAGCTGATCAAGGAAAAGGGGAAATATTCCCTCAAACAACCGACTCTAAAACCTATAAATAAGGAGGAGGCAAGCTCGAAGAAAGAGATCCACAATCATATGAGAGAGGGAAGAACAGAGAGAGAGCTTCATCAAGGACCGATCTCAAGTTCTTTAATCTCTTTAGTCCTTTTTCATCGAAACTCTGTTGTAACGCCGAATTAAATCAATAAAACGAGTTTCCGATCAAAGTTCTCTGTTTAAACCTCCTTGTGTGATTTACAAATCAACAATTGGCGCCGTCTGTGGGGAGCTAGAACAAAACAGAACTTTCAGATCTCGGTTGATTGAGTTCGGCAATGACGAACCCGTTAGACACTCAAGCACCAACAACGACGATCAGGTAGATAACGGGACCATCCCTCAGAATACCGATCTGTTACCTATCGGAGGAAGCCCTCCGAACCTACCAACAGGAGAGGATGACCCTCCAAACCCTCAGACGAACACACCAGCAGCCCCAAAGTTAGCCGATCCAACCACGCTCCTAGAAGCCATGGCGGCCCAGCTCGCGGAAATCTTCAAGGGGGAACGAAGAGCGGTTCGAATCTCTGCTAGCCTCACAAGCCGAACTCAGAAGCCAGATCGGGATATTCGACCCGAACCCGATCACCCCTGAAAACGATCTTCGTCGGAACCTTCTACCCGAACTTAACGGTGCCTGAAATCCAAACACGGCAGACCTACCAACTAGAAGATCAACGGCCAATCCAGGAACCCGCATCACTGATCAAGCACCTATCGGCCTGGAGTTCGAAGATGTCCGAGCTCAGCTTCAAGATATCTGATCCAAAGTTCACCAAGCAACAAGCTCGGCACCAGAGATCGATCGAGTCGTCCTGGAAACACAAAAAATACCATTCACGGATCAGATCATCAATACTCCAGTCCGACGCTTGGAGAAAGTTAAGATTACCCCATACGACGGACAGACTGACCCGCGTCACTTCCTGACCTCGTTCGTAATCATGATGAACCGATTCCGCTTCTTTAACAAGGAAGAAAAGACGCAGCCATGGGTCAGCTGTTCGTGGAAAATCTTTGTGGAACTGCACTCGACTGGTTCTCGCAACTCGATGCGAACTCCATCAACAACTACAACGAGCTTACAACAAAATTCCTCAAACGCTTTACCATGTTCATGAAACAAAAAACAAGAAACGCCGACCTCTGGGCACTCGAGCAGAAAAGCGATAAACCTCTACGCAGTTTCATGAACCGTTTCAAATAAGTGGTATCTCACTGCACAATCGACGATGAAGCCGCGATAGAGGCCCTTTACAAAGCAACTTGGTATCGGTCCGACTTTCACAAAGAAATCAAACGAAACGGGCCAAAATCCTTGGAATATATCCTGCACAAATCACATATCTACATCCTCGACCAAGAAGAGGAAGCCGCAAAGGATAAGCAGTACGCTCCTCCAAAGCAAATCCTTGTCAAGGAGAAGCAATATGCCCCTCCAAGGCAACCGGTCAATTCCGTCCAAGCACAACAAAACTGGAACACGTGGATCCGATCAGACGACTCGAAAGAGTCCGACAACGAGTCTGGACCGTTCTGCCACTTCCATAATCGAGAAGGCCATACCACCGAAGACTGCCGACATCTCCATGAATTCTTACTGATGAAATACAAGAAAGGGGAGGTCCCGGTAGAAGGAGCATTCCGACCAACAAGCAGACCCCGCCGCAGCAATAACGGAAAACGACGTCGTAACAATGACACTGCCAACATAGGTCATCAGAAACACGATCGGGAGGAACAAACGGAAAACCAACATACCCCCTAAGTCCGGAAACGTGTCAACATGAGCATGAGAGCACTGGAATCTTGCAACTATTCCGTCCGGGCAATTAAAGAATACAGTAGGGAAGAATTGGCCGCACAACGAGAAAACCGAGCTACAACAAGTGGGGTGCCGATCACCTTCTCTGAAGTCGACACTGAAGGGCTACACATGCCGCATATCGACCCCCTAGTCGTCGAAATACTTATCGGAGCGTCGCCGTCGGAAGAGTCCTCGTTGACACCAGAAGTTCGGTCAACATAGTATTCATAGAAACACTTAGAAACATGGACTTCCCTGACGCCCAGCTCAAACCGAATATCGAACCACTAACAGGATTTTTAAGCGAGCAGACCATGACCGCGGGAACGGTAAAATCCCCGTTTACGTTGGGGGAGTCGTGCAAATGGTCAAATTCCTAGTCCTGGATAAACCCGCCATCTACAACGTCATACTCGGAACACCATGGATATACACGATGAAGGCCGTCGTCTCGACTTATCATCAATGCCTAAAATTCCCGACACCGACCGGAGTATACACTCTGAGAGGTGATCAAGTGATGTCCCGAACTTGCTACATCAACGAATGCAAATTGAGGACAACACCCCGAACATGCGTAATCGACACAAAGAAAACCGTAAACAATCCTAATCTGCCGAGACAAGAAACTATTATTCAAGTCAACATCGACGAGCTCAACCCTAGCAGATTTGTCGGAATCGGAGCCGAACCCAACGAAGAAATCAAGTATGATCTAGTCCGTTTTCTCAAAAGGAATGTATCAACCTTCGCCTGATCAATCAACGACATGCCCGGGATCGACCCAAAAATCACAAGTCACGAGCTCAACATCGATTCCACCTTTAAACCAACCAAGCAGAAGCGGCGCAAGCTCGGACCCGAGAGGGCCCAGGCTGTCAACGACGAGGTCGAACGGTTACTTGGAGCGGGATCAATTACGGAAGTTCGATATTCGGACTAGCTGGCAAACCCATTCGTTGTCAAAAAGAAAAACGGAAAGTCGAGAATATGCGTCGATTTTACCGATCTCAACAAAGCCTGCCCAAAAGATAGTTTCCCCCTCCCACTTATCGATATACTCGTCGAAGCTACAGCCGGGAACGAACTTCTCTCTTTCATGGATGCGTTTTCAGGCTATAACCAGATACTCATGCACCCAGGGGATCGCAAGAAAACCTCTTTTATCACCGATCGCGGCATCTACTGCTACAAAGTCATGCCTTTCGGCCTAAAGAACACCGAAGCAACATACCAAAGACTTGTCAACCGTATGTTCGCTAGCCAGCTCGGTAAAACCATGGAAGTTTATATCGATCATATGCTCGTAATATCGCTCATCGCTAAGGACCATATCAGGCATCTCAACACATGTTTCGACATATTGAACGAGTACGGCATGAAGCTCAATCCAACTAAGTGTACGTTTGGAGTTACATCAAGAGAGTTCCTCGGATATATCGTCACTCAAAGAGGAATTGAGGCTAATCCTAAGCAAATCTCCGCAATCCTTGACCTCCCGTCTCCGATGACGAAAATAGAAGTCCAACGGTTGACAGGCCGCATAGCCGCACTCAACAGATTCATCTCACGGTCCACCGACAAGTGTCTCCCCTTCTACCAACTGCTACGCGAAAACAAGCGTCTAGAATGGGATGACCAATGCGAAGAAGCGTTCAAACAACTCAAGGAGTACCTGTCCATTCCACCAATCTTAGCCAAACCCGAGGATGGTGAAACTCTCTATCTTTACATCGCAATTTCAACCTCGGCGGTCAGTGGAGTTCTCGTTCGGGAAGACAGAGGCGAACAAAAGCCGATCTTCTACATAAGCAAATCACTTGATGGGGCCGAAACCCGATATCCAACACTCGAAAAACTTGCTTTCGCCATTGTCACTGCTGCTCGGAAACTTAGACCGTATTTTCAATCACACTCTGTCACCGTCCTAACCGATCAGCCGCTCCGAACAATCCTACACAGTCCAAGCCAATCAGGTCGACTCGCCAAATGGGCAATCGAGCTCAACGAATATGATATCAATTATAAGATCATGTTTGAATAAATTCTCAAATAGATAATAAGAAAGAGTAACAAGAGGGTTTGTAATCTTCTCTCGGACGAACAGAGTTTCAGACTTGTCTCCCTTCAAAAGGTCTCTCACACAATCAAAGTAAAATCAAGCGTAGCCATTAAAGTGGCTGTAAAATCCTATTAAATAACATAAATCACTTTTTTGGGCTTTTTGTAAATAATAAAGTCTTCTGGGCAATTTTGTAGTTTTTCTTAAGTCGCAACTCGTGTCTTGTTTCAGTGAGTATCGACTGATACTAGTCAGTATCGATCGATACCGAGGCTTCAAATCTGTTTTGCTCCAAAAAGCTCCAGAAAGCTCCAATATCTCCAATTATGCTCCAAACGTACTAACAGGATTTGAATTAATTCTTCGCCTTAGGTTGTTCTCAAAGCTAATTCTAGATTGTTCACCTAGAACTTAGATCTTAGGATAATTGATTAGGCACGACAGTGCGATTAATTACATGATAGAACTTAGGGTGAGCAAATTGATTATTCGCAAAGAGATTTGGTATAAATGATTTGTGAACATATCAAACCTGAAATTAAGGCTGATTTATTCTTAGGGATTTGCAAAGAAATTTGGGATTCTGAAGTTTAGATTTAGATAGTTTTCGCAACGACAGTTTGTTAATTATACTTTAGTGATTTGAGTTCGAGAACCGTGCGTAACCTTAACCCTGATTAGTTAGTTTATTTTGCATTCATTGATTTCCTGAGAAATATCCCTGAACCTATCTCTTTCCCATCGATTTACAACTCGTTTACTGCTTACAGCTTTTTGTTTAATCTGAATAGCTTAGCTTGATTTGATAACTATACAATCTATTGTGCAATTTCTCTGAGTTCTTGTGTTCGACCCCTGATATACTGCAGCAACTGCTTTAGTACTGTTTAGGATATTAATTTGAGCATATCATCAGACAAAGTGGGGCCCACATACCAAGAGATGGCGTAGGGGCTCACAAGCGATTCTAGTGGTGTTGTTATAATTGGTATCATAGCGGAACCCTGACGAGTGTGGACTCATGTATGATCACACCGTCAAAGGTGACGATATTATTGGGTTGCAAGGATTACTTTGCACTCTGTAAATGGGGATACTTATAATACCTTTAACTATTGGAAACTAGTGGTAATTGATGAAATCGAAATATAATATATTTGCCTATGGATACTGCGAAAGAACATTTTTCTTCTATATAATTCAACCTGAGAGAATATATTGTCAAGTTAGAAAATTTTCAGAGCGGATTATTTACGACAAAATTGTTTCTTGTACCTTGTCAGTGGAGATAAAACACAAAAAAACTCTATTGGTGGTCGGCAGGGATTGTCAAGAATTCTCTCAAACGTTTTATAATATATCATTGACGTTTAGACGAGGGTGTGGACCACGAGATGAGAAAGGGCGAGGGGGCTTACATGTAGATTAAATTTTATGTATATTTAAATTTATTATACAAATAAAATACCACTTTAATATTTTCAAAACAATAACAATTTAAAGAATTTGATTGAAACTTTACGCTTACTAACTCTCAGACAGACATTTCCATCTATGCAAATTATAGTTGAAATTATTTATTTTTTGCTAACGTCAGTTTACATGTTTTATAGGAAGTGCTAAAGAAGCCACAACAGTGGTAGAGAAGGGTTTTGATGCAGGAATTTTTGACGATGCTGTTGAAGATGACGACTGGGATTCTGAAATCGCCCAAGTATCGATCGATACCAGCCAGTATCGATCGATACCAGTCCAAACGCCTGCACGATTGGATGGAAAATCACATGTGTCGATCGATACCCCTCCAGTATCGATCGATGCTGAGACGCATGTCGAGAAGAAGGCTGAGATTGTCAAGGAGAGGGTGTACAAACCCATAATACCTTATCATATGCCTCGTATTATGACAAAGAAGGAATGGGAGGATGCCAGATGCAAAGCTATGCTGGATAAGCTTGTTGTGGAGTTTCATGTGGTTGACGATATATCTGACGATGAGAATTCAAACACCACCCCGGCATCGATCGATACCATACCTGTATCGATCGATACCCTCCCAGATACTGTAAAGGAGCCGAGTATGAGTGTTGACAGACCTCACAAACCTAAGAAGCTGAATCATATTCCTCAACACCTCCGAGCTCCCATCACTACAAAGCAGCTGCGTGGCTTTGAGAAGATGGTACGAAGGATACCCCACTCGCTGACTTTTCAGGAAGCTCAAGAGCACCGTCCTCTGCTGAGTCACTTCCGGGATTGCAGAGAAACTGAGGAAGAGATTAAGGCACTCTTCATCAAGGCAAGAAGCAAGTCACTACCACTTAGACAGTTGACTAAGAGGGAAGACCCAGGGATATTCTCAGTTCCATGCTCTATCTCTGGAGTTGAAAATGCTCTAAAACACTACGAAATAGCTCTAGAAAGCTCCAATATCTCCAATTGTGCTACAAACGTGCTAAGACTTGTAAAAGACTCTAAAACACTACGAAATAGCATAAAGACTCTATAAAACGGACTTATATCATGGCCTAAAAGGGGTAAAAACCATGATATATCAACTCCCCCAGACTTAGTCTTTGCTTGCCCTCAAGCAAATAGAAGACCAAACCAGAGAAAGAGGTTTGAAAACGTAGAGACTCACTTGTTCATGAACCATCGCAGAGATCCTTTTCCCAAGCACCCAAATGTCACCTAACCAGCTTTTGATCTAACCACCATGTACTTCTCCGTAGACATTCGCAGCTTTTCCAGACTCCACACAAAATCTCGCAGCATTGTTCAAATAAAACCCTCATCGCCTGTTTCATCGCGGCAGCTTATGTTCAAAAAACTTCTAGATTCTTTACCAGACAATATCATGACAAGGAACCACCCATTTTCACACTTTTTGTATCACTTTCTCTCCCCCAGACTTATTTCTTATTATGTTTTTTTTTTTTTTAGATCTGCATATACACATCATGGTCCGAAACGCGAGTATTGATGGTGTTTGCCACCGAATCCCCGGTTCTTCCCTCTCTATGTATCAAAGGTTTAGGTGAATAGTGGTATCACGGGAAATTTTCCTAACCTCGCTTTCAACCTTTGTGTGATCATTCCCTCTTACGTAGAATAATGGGATCGCTGGAAATTTTCCTAGCCCTCTACTCAGAAGAAAATCATCTCATCTTTTATGCTTTTATTTATCAACTTATAACAGGGGAGAGAGATACTATTACTCTAAACACATGGGTTCCTTTATCAGATATGAATGATGAATCAAACTCTAAAAACACTAACCACATTGATGAAGTGCAGAAATTTCGCTCAGGTTTCAGAAGAACTCTGCTGGAGACATGGATGTTTTCTAGTCAACTGGTCAGTCTTTGGATTTTTCATTAGTCGATCTAGAACCGATCCTGTAACACTGTGCACTCAAAAACAAAATCACATCAATAGGTTCAAGCACATGATCATCATCTCCAACAAGTTTTGACTCAATAAATCGATTTTAACTTGATAAAACAACTGACTCTAAGAAACACAAAAACAATGTCAGCAGACACCTCCCCCAGACTTGAACAACACTGTCCCCAGTGTTACAGTGTTATCTAGCCTAGAGTAGGTAAAAGAAACAAAAGAAAATAATAAAATTGGGAAAAACAATAAGTTACCTTGCTGAAACATCGAGTATCGATCGACACACAGCCTGGTATCGATCGATACCAGGCTTAAATCGACTTGATGAACTTTCTATTCGCGATTGGTGTCGACCGATACCAATGGGGTATCGATCGACACTAAGGCGATTTGGAATTTTGCTCCTTGTTTATCCTGACACAAACACAAAACGAAAAATTTAAAAAGAAAAAGAATCAAAAGCAGACTCACCAGTGGGTTGCCTCCCACCAAGCGCTTGTTTAACGTCATTAGCTTGACTGTAACGCCCTTCAGGCAGGATAAAAAATGCGAGTTTGCACCAAAACAGGCTCCACAACTTGACATCGCTATCTTCAGAGTTTTGCTCAACATGCTTTCCACAAACTCTTTTCCTTTCTCTTTCCGCTCAGAAGTAAGAAGAACTCTAGCCTTAGAGAATGGTTTTGAGGCTCCTTTGCACTTTACCTTGTACTCAATCGAATTTCCATCACACTTCTGAGGGATTAAAGTGACATGGGGATTTTCGACTCTTTTCCTCTTCACCTTCTTCTTTGTTGCCTTAGCCTTCTTGACAACTTCCTTGGGG
This sequence comes from Eutrema yunnanense, assembly GCA_002933935.1. NCBI lineage: Eukaryota > Viridiplantae > Streptophyta > Magnoliopsida > Brassicales > Brassicaceae > Eutrema > Eutrema yunnanense. The sequence continues at coordinate 427,991 of PKML01061058.1, forward strand.
ATGCTGAGCGGTTCAATCGAGACGTCTATGACAGTTGGCTCATTAGGAGGCTCTTCCAAAATATCAACTGCTAATGTCTCTCCTGTGACATCTTCAATGCAAGAGACACGTCCGGGAGTTCCTCTAGGAAGAATGGCTTCGTAGAACACCTCCTTGTCAATGTATGAGAACGAAATTCTCTTGCCTGGCGTGTCCATAATCGCACCAACCGTAGCCATGAACGGTCTTCCAAGAATCAACTGCGTACGAGATATTTCACTCATCTCCACAACCTGAAAGTCAGTAGGAACCGGACAATCTCCTACTGTGATCATCAAATCATGTATTGTACCATACGGGAGTGAGGTTAAACAGTTTGGGAATGTGATAAACGTCTTGGGAGGTCGAATATCAGCTCCCAATCTCTCTGCAATCGCCCTTGACATGACATTGACGCAGGCTCCTGAGTCAACGAGAGACTCTTTGAATTCAGTTCCAGAGATAGAGAATGGAACAGAGAATATCCATGGGTCTTCCCTCTTAGTCAACTGTCTCAGTGGTAGTGACTTGCGTCTTGCCTCGATAAAGAGTGCCTTAATTTCTTCCTCAGTTTCTCTGCAATCTTTGAAGTGACTTAGCAGAGGCCATCCCTCTAGAGCTTCTTCAAAAGTGAACGAGTGGGGTATCCTTCATACTCTCTTCTCAAAGCCATGTAGCTGCTTTGGAGAAATGGGATCTCTGAGGTGTTGGGGAATATGATTCAGCTTCTTGGGCTTGCGAACTCTTTCTTCGATCAACTCAGGTGTTTTCACAATTTCTGGTTCGATTTGGGCTGGGTATCGATCGACACCAGGCTGGGTATCGATCGATACTACTGCAGTTGAATCGTCCCTAGCAAATACATCATCATCAGAAGGAAGCTCCACATTCTGCTTATCCAGCAAAGCCTTGCATCTAGCGTCCTCCCATTCCTTCCTTGTCATAATATGAGGCATAAGATAAGGTATCTTGGGTATATACACCCTCTCCTTGAAAATCTCAGGCTTCTTCTCAACCTGCGTCTCAGCATCGACCGACACTGTAGGAGTATCGATCGATACTTGTGATTTTGGATCCTCTCGTGCAAGTGTATGGACTGGTGTTGATCGATACAGGGGAGTATCGATCGATGCCCTAGCGATTTTTGAATCCTCATCGAAATTTTTTGCATTTGAGCTGATTGCATTGACGTGTGCATTGTGCAAATGAACCGACTTTCCCTTGGCATTTGTTGCAGTCTGAGCTACTTGCGTTTCCAACATCCTGTGATTGGTATTGAGAGCCTCGATTTTCCCATTCAGATGGTCAATCTTCCCATTCAGATCAGTATACAGATGGTCAATTTTCCCATTGAAATCCACTTGCAGTTTTTGTTGTCCCTGAAGAATCTGTTCAAGCATGGATTTCATCTTATTCTCTGTGGACTTTGGAGGAATGGGTTGGTACGAAGAGTTCCCGTAATTGCGATTGTTGTTGTTGAAGTTTCAGTTGTTGTTGTACCCAAATTGCTGACCCTGAAATCCAGAACCACCAACGTAGTTACAATCCTCCACTTCAGCTCCACCGATATCATCGACTCCATCAGCACAGTGTACAGCCTTCTTCGACTTCCCAATCAAAATATACAGCTTCGCTTGAACTTCAGCAATCTGAGATGCATCAATTCCTGTAGACAGCTTCTTCCTCGCGAAATCAGCATTCTTGGTGCTATTACTAGACGCCAAGTTCTCAATTAGCACGACCGCATCATCCGGATACCTGGTGTTGAAGTTCCCATTACTCGCAGTATCCAGAGCCATCTGGTACCTCCAATCGATCCCTCTGTAGAAAGTACCCAACAGCTGAACCTGATTGAACCCATGGTGAGGACAATCCCTCTGATATGACTTGAAACGAATCCAAGCTGCTTTGAATGCCTCGATTGGACCTTGAGAAAACTGTGAAATTTTGTTCCTGAGCTCTTCGGATCTCGCATCATCATAGAAATTGCACAGGAATGCATTCTTCGTCTCATCCCATGTAGTTAGCGAACCAGGAGCCAACTGCTTCAGCCAATAAGCAGCATCCCCACTAAGAGAATATGGGAAAAGTGTGCAGAAGAGGAACTCATTGGGCACTCTATTGTACTTCATACCAGTGACCAAATCCTCGAACCTCTCGATATGATCCATGGGATGTTCATGGGATAAACCATGGAAATGACTCTGACTCACGAGAGCATAGTACACATGCTTCAGCTCGAAGTCGTTCCTTTGAAAAGTTGGGATGCAAATCGCAGATCGATTGGCATAGAAATGATCAGGTATGTTGTGCTCGCCAAGTGTCCTAACTCGATCACCTGCAGCATTCCCAACGTTGGCTTGCGCAGCTGGCGGGACAATCTCAACAACAGCAGCAGGAGGGACAATGACGTTTCTAGCTTCATCAAGTCGCTGCCCTCTCTCATTGCACACTTGACCCTCTTGGTCTCTCAAGACTCCAGCTTCATCAGCTCTTAATACCACTGGGTTGTTCATCCTTGATGTTTGCTTTGTCTTTCTGTTTGTGCGTTCCACAAGTGATAGTTGTTCCAATGACAGTTCAACTAGCTGAGTGCTCTTGTTCGTTCTGGTTTCACGAACATGCATAGACCTGAAAACAAAACACTAGACAAGGCACGTAAGTAACCAAAAAAAATACGTTGAGTATCGATCGATACCAAGTGGTGTCGATCGATATCAACAAAAGAAGACGACGAGTATCGATCGATACCGACGGGCTTAGTCGAAACTCGACAACTAAAATCTACTGGCGAAATTGAGTCCCCGGCAACGGCGCCAAATTTGATATGCTCAAATTAATACCCTAAAAGTACTAAAGCAGTAGTTGTAGTAAGTGTAGGTGATGTGATCATGGACACGCATCGTTTGGATGGTCCATCGGATCGTTTGGATGCTGGTGCCGATGGTCGTTTGGATACTCGCCCCGATGGTCGAGACGATCGTTTGGACACCCGTTTGGACAATCGTTTGGAGGAGGTTCCGGAGGCGGCATTGGTCGTTCCCGAAGGTCGTATCACACGGTCCAAATCCAAGAAACTAGCTGGAACTGTTCGGAGGTTGCTTGAAGAAGTTTATATCAAGGAAAAATATCAACATTCACGTGGTGCTCTAAACTCAATCTACTACTTGGATTCTACTTGACGTTGGTCGCAAGCTAAGTCATTGTACTCTTTTTCTTATGTTCGGTTTTGTCCCATAGGGTTTTCCGGACAAAGGTTTTAATGAGGCAATGGCTTATGCTATCTTTGGCGGTCCAATTTCATGAAGAATGCCTTGTATATTTTCGGTGGAAAATACAAGACCAAGCAAGCTCAAGGGTCCTTCACGAAAATGGGAGGCCAAAGATCACCTTCTATCAAAATATATTTTCTTTAATTTTAGCCTTTATTTCTAAAAACTTTAAGTCATGTGACTTTTCCCTTTCCTCTTGTTTCCCTATAAATACTCTCTCCCTTTGTCATTTGCAACAATCACCTTTTTATTAAAAATACTTTGAAAGAATTTCTCTTTTGTTCCTTTGGGACTTTTCGGATTTCTTGGTGGATTTAGCCAACAAATCTCCTTCGATTTCTTTGGTGGATTTAACCAAACGAAATCCTTGCACTGTTCTTTGGTGGATTTAGCCAACGAGCAACAATTGATCTTTAGGTGGATTTAGCCTATTGATCCGTGGTTTATCTTGCGCCATTCATAGCTCAAGACGCAGCCGATCATCCCATCACCTCGATCCATCCTTCTCCGTTTGGAATCAAGGCCTATCCAACCGTTCATACCGATCTGTGAGTGTGCCGTTCTTAGGGAGTTGCATCGAGGGTGCATCAAGTGGTATCAGAGCCACGCTCTTGAACATCGGTATCATCTTTTCTTTTTCTATATTTTCGTGTTCTTCATATTCTTATCTATCTCTTTCTTTTGTATAAAATCAATCAAAAAAAAAAAATAATCGTTACAAAAAAAAAAAAAAGTGAAAGGTCAAAAAAAAAAAAAAAGGAAAAACAAAAGACCATTCAAAAAAAAATAAAAAATTATCTATTGGTTGTTGAATTCTTCTCTATCTATCTATCTCTATTCACTTGTTTGAAGATTTGATTTGTTGAATTTACTATCGAAATTTCGATTAATGTTTTATGAACCGAGGAGAACTTCTAGTGTGTGTGTGAGGTCATTGCGAGAGTTGAGTGAAACACTTGAGTGGAAACACTTGTGAGTTTTTATTTACTAACGTGTTTGTTCTTTTTGCGAGGAAAAAAATGGCTGAGGAAAGTGATTCCGATACTTCATGGACGAGGAGAGAAAGAGATGCCGCGTTGAATCGCAAGGTGGATGCCATAACTCTCATGATGAACGAGATGAGAGAGCAAGTGGCCGCTCTTAGTATGAGGACGCCGACTAGGCGAGAAGGAGCGGCTCAAGGAGCCAACGACGGCGTGGCCCAAGCTAGAGACAATAGGGCCGAGAGTCAAGGATCCAACCATAGCGTTGGTAATAGACAACAGCGAGTGCCGCCGAGACATAGGCGGAACCAAAACCCACAAGGTCAACAAAACTGGCAAAATCCGCAAAACCCACAAGGCGAGCCGGATGACAATCTGTTCCATAATCAAGGTCATGAGTTCGAAGAGGAACAACCTAGGCAACAACCGGCAAGAAGGAATGACAATGACCTTGGCGGTTTGAAGCTTCGCATCCCACCCTTCTACGGGACAAACGATCCAGGTGCGTTTCTTGAGTGGGAAAAGAAGATCGACTTGGTCTTCGATTGTCAAAACTTTTCCGAACAAAAGAAATTCAGGTTAGCCGCTACTGAATTCCACAATTATGCTATTGACTGGTGGGATCAATTGGTGACAAGTAGGAGACGCAATGGAGAAAATCCCATCGAGACGTGGGAAGAGATGTCTTTGGTCATGAGGAAGCGATTTGTGCCGAATCACTATCTACGTGAACTTCACCAAAAATTGAGAAGGCTTTCACAAGGGACTAGAAGTGTTGAGAACTACTTCCAAGAGATTGAAAATCTCATGCTCAAAGCTGAAATTGATGAGCCCGGTGATGCTACGATGGCACGGTTCCTAAGTGGAATGAACCGAGATTTGCAAGATCGGATGGATATGCAAACATATGATACCGTGGAGGAGATGTTGCACACAGCCATTCTCGTGGAGCAACAACTCAAAAGGAAGGGTATCTCACGGCCATCTTATGCCTCTAAGCCGAGCTATGCCAAAGCCGAGACAAAACCAAACTACCCGGCCCGTACCGATTCTAAGCCCAAGTCAGACTACAAGCCGAGTTCTTCCGGGCATGACTACAAGGGTAAGGCTGAGGCTTCTTCTAATGTCCGTAATCGTTACATTGAGTGTTTCAAGTGTAGGGGCAAAGGTCATTTTGCCAACAAATGTCCAAACAACCGTACGATGATGATGTTGGACAATGGCGAGATCGTGACCGATGATGAGGAGGAATTTGAGTCTGCACCTATCTACGATGATGATGATGAAGAGCATGCGGCTGATGGAGAGCTACTTGTAGCTAGGCGTGTTCTTATGTCCCAGGAAAAGGTCGTAGATGACGAGCAAAGGGAGAACTTGTTCCACACCCGATCTGTTGTGAAGAGTAAGGTGTGTAGTTTGATCATTGATGGAGGTAGTTGTGCAAATGTGGCGAGCACAACCTTGGTGGAGAAGTTGGGTTTGGAGACTAGAAAGCACCTGCATCCTTACAGCCTTAGGTGGTTGAATAACCAAAGGCCGCTCAAGGTCACCCGACAAGTCACGGTTCCTTTAGCGATTGGTCGCTATGAAGATGAGATTGTGTGCGATGTGCTACCTATGGAGGCCGGTCATATCCTACTTGGAAGACCTTGGCAATATGATCGAAGAGCCGTTCATGATGGCTTCACCAACAAGCACTCTTTCGAGCACAAGGGCCGGAAGATCACCCTTGCACCGTTGTCACCGCATGAGGTCTACCTAGATCAGCTCAAGCTTGAGCAAAACCACCACGGCAAGACCATTGTGAGTGACCCCCTAAACACTTCTACTACTAAATCTGAGTGTGAGAGTTCTTTGAGAAAAGCCAAGTCAAAGGCCTGTGAGAGTAAACCCGTGAGGTAAGAAACTCTTTTCGTGAGGCCTAGTGAGATTAAGCATGCGTTTGTTACCAAGCAACCTATCATTTTGCTTATCTTCAAAAATGCTCTCACAAGCATGACTAACCTTGAGGCGGATATTCCGAGTAGTGTGTCTTCTCTTTTGCAGGAATTTCGAGATGTCTTTCGGGAAGATAGCCCAAAGGGCTTACCACCCATTCGTGGGATTGAGCATCAAATCGATTTCGTTCCCGGAGCCACACTTCCGAACCGGCCAGCCTATAGAACCAATCCGGTTGAGACCAAGGAGCTCCAAAAACAAGTTGGTGAGCTTATGGAGAAGGGTCACATTCGGGAAAGTATGAGCCCATGTGCGGTTCCCGTGTTGCTAGTGCCCAAGAAGGACGGCACTTGGAGGATGTGCGTTGATTGCCGAGCCATCAACAATATCACGGTAAAGTATCGCCATCCCATTCCTAGGCTAGATGACATGCTAGATGAGTTACATGGGTCTAGCTTGTTTTCAAAAATTGACTTGAAAAGTGGTTATCACCAAATCCGAATGAAGGAAGGTGATGAGTGGAAAACCGCTTTCAAGACCAAGCATGGTTTGTATGAGTGGCTTGTGATGCCATTTGGTTTGACTAATGCACCTAGTACTTTCATGCGCTTAATGAATCATGTGCTTAGGTCGTTTATTGGAGTCTTTGTTTTGGTGTATTTTGATGACATCTTAATTTATAGCAAGACTTTAGACGATCATGTAGGCCATTTGCGTAAGGTGCTAGACGTGCTTAGGAAGGAACATCTTTTTGGCAATTTGAAAAAGTGTTCTTTTGTTCAAGATAACGTGGTCTTTCTAGGTTTTTTGGTGAGTTCACAAGGCATACAGGTTGATGAGGAAAAGATCAAGGCAATCAAGGATTGGCCGAGTCGTAAGACGGTTGGAGAAGTCCGTAGCTTTCACGGCTTAGCCGGTTTTTACCGACGATTTGTCCGGGACTTTAGCACTATTGCCGCACCACTCACCGAAGTGATTAAGAAGGACGTGGGCTTCAAGTTGGAACAAGCACAAGAAGATGCTTTCCAGCTCCTAAACCACAAGCTTACTCACTTTTCTCTTCTTGTTTTACCCGTTTTCTTGAAAACTTTTGAGATTGAATGTGATGCTTCGGGTGTAGGTATCGGAGCCGTGTTGATGCAAGAGAAGAAGCCGATTGCTTTCTTTAGTGAGAAGGTGGGAGGAGCCACTCTCAACTATCCGACATATGACAAGGAGCTCTATGCCTTGGTCCGTGCACTCCAAACTTGGCAACACTACCTTTGGCCTAAGGAGTTTGTGATCCACACCGATCATCAATCCCTCAAGCATTTGAAGAGCCAACACAAGTTGAACAAGAGGCATGCTCGGTGGATGGAATTTGTGGAAACATTCCCTTATGTGATCCAATACAAGCAAGGCAAGGAGAATGTAGTGGCCGATGCTCTTTCTCGGAGATACTCTTTGATCTCCACTCTTGATGCCAAGATCCTCGGATTTGAGATGATCAAAGGAGCCTATGTAAACGATGCCGATTTCCAGGAAGTTTTTCTCTCTTGTGCTAAGTTTGCTTCGGGCAAATATTTTCAGAGTGATAGTTTCTTGTTTTACGAGAACCGTCTTTGTATTCCTAACTCGTGTTTGCGAGATCTTCTTGTTAGGGAGGCACACAGTGGTGGCTTGATGGGACACTTTGGCGTAGCCAAGACACTTCTCATTGTGCAAGATCACTTCTTTTGGCCGCACATGAAGCGTGATGTGGAGAGAGTTTATAACCGATGCACAACTTGTAAGTTATCTAAGTCCACGAACCAAAGCCAAGGTATGTATACCCCTTTGCTGATTCCTAGTGCACCTTGGACCGACAAGTCTTCATGGTCACCATGCCTCTACTAACTCAATTGGTTTTTGTCAGGAATGTGCACGTCATTGTTGATATGCTCAAATTAATACCCTAAAAGTACTAAAGCAGTAGTTGTAGTAAATGTAGGGGTCGAACACAAGGACTCACAGAAATCACACAATAGATTGTATAGTGTCAAATCAAGCTAAGCAAATAAGATGAAACAAAAGACAATAAGCAGTAAACGAGTTGTAATTCGATGGAAGAAATATAGGCTCAGGGTATTTCTCAGAAAATCAATGAATGCAGATAAACTAACTAGCAGGATTCAGATTTAGCGCAATTCTTGAACTCAAATCACTAAGGTATAATTAACCAACTGTCGTTGCGAGAATTATCTAAATCTAAATCTTATGAATTCCAAATCTCTTTGCGAATCCTAAAGTCTAAATCAGCTTTAATACCAGGCTTAATATGTTCACAAATCAATTAAACCAAATCTCTTTGCGAATAATCAATTTGCTCACCTAAGGTTCTATCAGGTAATTAATCGTACTGTCGTGCCTAATCAATTATTATAAGATCTAAGTTCTAGATTCGTCAACCTAGAATTAGCTTTGAGAACAACCTATGGCGAAGAACTAATTCAGATGGTGAATCCTAAACAGATAATCAACCTAACATTCAAAGAAATCCTTTATGAGAAAACCCTAAACCTAAAGTGGATTTACTCAGACATGAAGAATGAAGCAATCAACATAACTGAATAAATCATCAAAAGGAATCAATAAAAACAGGAGTTCAGAGTTGTCTCTCCAAAAACCAAAAGTAAAATCAAAGTAAAATAAAGCATACAAAATAATGCATAGCCTACAAAGTGGCTGTAAAATCCCTATAAATAACCTAAACACGAATTGGGATCTTCTTGTAAATATCAAAGTCTTATGGACCAAATTGCAATTCTTCAACTCTTCATTAAATTCACGGGTCGTGTCTGCCTCGATGAGTGTCGATCGATACCAGGGGGTATCGATTGATGCTCGACGTGAAATCGGGTACTCAGCAACACGAACTTCAGCTTTGCTCCAAAATGCTCCAGAAAGCTGCAATATCTCCAATTGTGCTCCAAACGTGCTAAGACCTGTAAAAGACTCTAAAACACTACCAAATAGCATAAAGACTCTATAAAACGGACTTATATCATGGCCTAAAACGGGTAAAAACCATGATATATCAATTGTATGAGGAAGAAAAAGTTTATTAAAAACTGTTATAATTTTCTTTGTTACTGTGATTATGATGGAGGATTTAGTATTCCATAAGCTGATAACTTTTCTGTAAAATATATATCAATGAAATAAAAATAACAATAAAATTATTTCAAAATAAGTGTTAGTTCGGCGTTTTTACTTTACATCAGTTACAATGTATTATAGTCCATACGTTTTGTATGTATGTGTGTATTGGATACTTATAATACCTTTAACTATTAGAAACTAGTGGTAATTGATGAAATCGAAATATAATATATTTGCCTATGGATACTGCGAAAGAACACTTTTCTTCTATATAATTCAACCTGAGAGAAAATATTGTCAAGTTAGAAAATTTTCAGAGCGGATTATTTACGACAAAGTTGTTTCTAGTACCTTGTCAGTGGAGATAAAACACAAAAACTCTCTTGGTGGTCGGCAGGGATTGTCAACAATTCTCTCAAACGTTTTATAATATATCATTGACGTTTAGACGAGGGTGTGGACCACGAGCTGAGAAAGGGCGAGGGGGCTTACATGTAGATTAAATTTTATGTATATTTAAATTTATTATACAAATACAATACCACTTTAATATTTTCAAAGCAATAACAATTTAAAGAATTTGATTGAAACTTTACGCTCACTAACTCTCAGTAATTTTAAAGAATTTAAAGAATTTGATTGAAATTTAATATGTGTATTGGATATATGTTTAATGCAATGGTAGTCAACATAACGAAACATAGTAATTTTAAAGAAACTATAAACTTTGTTTTAGTTACACTTTATTACAACTTTATATGGCTAACAAAAAAAATGCATAAAACATTCTAACATCTAGCCGGATTTTTATTGGATATACAAAAACATACATGATACAATAATATTTTGTTTTTTTAATTTATTTTGATATATTAAATTTTAAATATTGATGGGATGACATTAATGTTTCCAAAATCTTTGCCCAAAAAATGTAATATTACAAAGAATAGAAAAATTAATATGTTTTGATATATGAAAAAAATATTTCTGTACTATCCTTCAATGAGGATAAATAGTTAATCAATTATTTTTTTCTTTCATAAATTATTCCTAGAAGTCCAATGTTAAACGTATTGAGCTCTAAGTAAAATAAAGATGGGTGACTAACATGAAAGTGATTTCTAATTCCGTTTGAGTGAAGACAAAACACGAGTCAAAATTTCATGATGATATACAGAGAAAGTGAACAAGTCTTCTAAACCTCTCGAAACATCACACCGGACGTCAGACGAGTATGGGTTCCACATATAGACTATCATATCCAAAGTTAAATAAAAATATTGAGACAACACAAAAATTAACAAAATTGATTAAATTTTCAAGACTTTTCTAATCGATTCCAAATTTAGACACTAGATATGTGAATAATACAAAAAAAGATCCACATCGCACCTATTTTTTTATGTGACTTATCGTGAGAGTAATCCACAGTTAAGCATTCTTGAGCTAGGGAAGTTTAGGATGGGTGACTTAGTATAAATTAATTTTGAGTACCGTGAGAGTGAGGACAATACGAAGGGAAATATTTTATGGTGATCAGAATGGCTGATGAAAAATCTTTCGAATATCCAAGATTAGCGCATTGACAGTCAGACGAGGGTGGGGCCCACATACCGAGAGATGGCGTAGGGTCTCACAAGCGATTCTAGTGGTGTTGTTATAATTGTTATCATAGCGGAACCCTTACGAGTGTGGACTCATGTGGGATCACACCGTCAAGGGTACCGATATTATTGGGTTGCAAGGAAACTAGTGGTAATTGATGAAATCGAAATATAATATATTTGCCTATGGATACTCCGAAAGAACACTTTTCTTCTATATAATTCAACCTGAGAGAAAATATTGTCAAGCTAGAAAATTTTCAGAGAGGATTATTTACGACAAAGTTGTTTCTAATACCTTGTCAGTAGAGATAAAACACGAGAAAAAACTCTCTTGGTGGTCGGCAGGGATTGTCAACAATTCTCTCAAACGTTTTATAATATATCATTGACGTTTAGACGAGGGTGTGGACCACGAGCTGAGAAAGGGCGAGGGGGCTTACATGTAGATTAAATTTTATGTATATTTAAATTTATTATACAAATACAATACAACTTTAATATTTTCAAAGCAATAACAGTTTAAAGAATTTGATTGAAACTTTACGCTTACTAACTCTCAGACAGACATTTCCATCTATGCAAATAATAGTTGAAATTATTTATTTTTTGATAACGTCAGTTTACATGTTTTATCATAGCATGTCGATAAAACAAAATAAAGTTTTATAATTAAAATATGAGGTACATGAAAGAAATATTTGTTGGGTATAAGAATTTTTCCTACATCACCATGAATATATATAAAGCCTTATATATACAAGTATAGATGTCAAATTTGTGTTCTTCTCTTTGATACTCTCACATATATATTAATCTATACTAATAAATATATTCATTCTCTAAATAAAAAATTGAGTATAAGCTAATGAGATTATCTTTTTAATCTTAAAGTAATAATTAATTAATAATAATAATTACGATTACATTCTTATATATATTTGAAAATAATATTATTATTTAAAAGAGAACAGTTTCTCCATTGATCATTTATAACACGAAAACGGTAATTAGAATATTACTCTTGCGTAACATAAGTGTAAAGACATATAAATATGACACTATTAAGCTTATAAGATTTCACAGCAAAAGTTTGAAACAACAACCAAAGCTCAATATTTAAAAAATATTATTGAATTTCCAAAACAAGAATGAAGACAATTGTTTTGTTTTTAACGCTTTTAGTTATTATTTTATCATGTAAGTTTCATTTTTTCTAGTAAAAATGATGTACAAAATATCCAACATTCTTTATTAAAAAATTTCTATCCTAACTAAATGGTTTTTTTTTTAAACTTGTATAGGTGCCTCAAATATTATGACAGAATCGGTTTATGGAGATAAAACTCATTCTTCCAATCTAGCGTCGAGCCCTCTTCCCGATGATGAATTTCATGGTCACCATGCCTCTACTAACCCAATTGGTTTTTGTCAGGAATGTGCACGTCATTGTATGCGGAAGAAAAGGTTTATTAGAAATTGTTATAATTTTCTTTGTTACTGTGATTATAATAGAGGATTTAGTATTCCATAAGCTGGTAACTTTTCTGTAAAATATATATCAATGAAATAAAAATAACAATAAAATTATTTCCAAATAAGTGTTAGTTCGTCGTTTTTACTTTACATCAGTTATAATGTATTATAGTCCATACGTTTTGTATGTATGTGTGTATTGGATATATGTTTAATGTAGTGGTAGTCAACATAACGAAACATAGTAATTTTAAAGAAACTATAAACTTTGTTTTAGTTACACTTTATTACAACTTTATATGGCTAACAAAAAAAATGCATAAAACATTCTAACATCTAGCCGGATTTTTATTGGATATACAAAAACTTACATGATAAAATAATATTTTGTTTTTTTAATTTATTTTGATATATTATATTTTAAATCTTGATGGGATGACATTAACGTTTCCAAAATCTTTGCCCAAAAAATGTAATTTTACAAAGAATAGAAAAATTAATATGTTTTGATATATGAAAAAAATATTTCTGTAATACCCTTAAATTAGGATAAATAGTGAGACAATTATTTTTTTCTCTCATAAATTATTCCGAGAAGTCCAATGTTAAACGTATTGAGCTCTAAGTAAAATAAAGATGGGTGACTAACATGAAAGTGATTTCTAATTCCGTTTGAGTGAAGACAAAACACGAGTCAAAATTTCATGATGATCTACAGAGAAAGTGAACAAGACTTCTAAACCTCTCGAAACATCACACCGGACGTCAGACGAGTATGGGTTCCACATATAGACTATCATATCCAAAGTTAAATAAAAATATTGAGACAACACAAAAATTAAGAAATTGATTAAATTTTCAAGACTTTTCTTATCGATTCCAAATTTAGACGCTAGATATGTGAATAATACAAAAAAGATCCACATCGCACCTATTTTTTTATGTGACTTATCGTGAGAGTAATCCACAATTAAGCATGCTTGATCTAGAGAAATTTAGGATGGGTGACTTAGTATAAATTAATTTTGAGTACCGCGCGAGTGAGGACAATACGAAGGGAAATATTTTATGGTGATCTGAATGGCTGATGGAAAATCTTTCGAATATCCAAGATTAGCGCATTGACCGTCAGACGTGGGTGGGGCCCACATACCGAGAGATGGCGTAGGGGCTCACAAGTGATTCTAGTGGTGTTGTTATAATTGGTATCATAGCGGAACCCTGACGAGTGTGGACTCATGTGGGATCACACCGTCAAGGGTGACGATATTATTGGGTTGCAAGGATTACTTTGCACTCTGTAAATGGGGATACTTATAATACCTTTAACTATTGGAAACTATTTGTAATTGATGAAATCGAAATATAATATATTTGCCTATTGATACTGCGAAAGAACACTTTTCTTCTATATAATTCAACCTGAGAGAAAATATTGTCAAGTTAGAAAATTTTCAGAGCGGATTATTTACGGCAAAGTTGTTTCTAGTACCTTGTCAGTGGAGATAAAACACGAGAAAAAACTCTCTTGGTGGTCGGCAGGGATTGTCAACAATTCTCTCAAACGTTTTATAATATATCATTGACGTTTAGACGAGGGTGTGGACCATGAGCTGAGAAAGGGCGAGGGGGCTTACATGTAGATTAAATTTTATGTATATTTAAATTTATTATACAAATACAATACAACTTTAATATTTTCAAAGCAATAACAGTTTAAAGAATTTGATTGAAACTTTACGCTTACTAACTCTCAGACAGACATTTCCATCTATGCAAATAATAGTTGAAATTATTTATTTTTTGATAACGTCAGTTTACATGTTTTATCATAGCATGTCGATAAAACAAAATAAAGTTTTATAATTAAAATATGAGGTACATGAAAGAAATATTTGTTGGGTATAAGAATTTTTCCTACATCACCATGAATATATATAAAGCCTTATATATACAAGTATAGATGTCAAATTTGTGTTCTTCTCTTTGATACTCTCACATATATATTAATCTATACTAATAAATATATTCATTCTCTAAATAAAAAATTGAGTATAAGCTAATGAGATTATCTTTTTAATCTTAAAGTAATAATTAATTAATAATAATAATTACGATTACATTCTTATATATATTTGAAAATAATATTATTATTTAAAAGAGAACAGTTTCTCCATTGATCATTTATAACACGAAAACGGTAATTAGAATATTACTCTTGCGTAACATAAGTGTAAAGACATATAAATATGACACTATTAAGCTTATAAGATTTCACAGCAAAAGTTTGAAACAACAACCAAAGCTCAATATTTAAAAAATATTATTGAATTTCCAAAACAAGAATGAAGACAATTGTTTTGTTTTTAACGCTTTTAGTTATTATTTTATCATGTAAGTTTCATTTTTTCTAGTAAAAATGATGTACAAAATATCCAACATTCTTTATTAAAAAATTTCTATCCTAACTAAATGGTTTTTTTTTTAAACTTGTATAGGTGCCTCAAATATTATGACAGAATCGGTTTATGGAGATAAAACTCATTCTTCCAATCTAGCGTCGAGCCCTCTTCCCGATGATGAATTTCATGGTCACCATGCCTCTACTAACCCAATTGGTTTTTGTCAGGAATGTGCACGTCATTGTATGCGGAAGAAAAGGTTTATTAGAAATTGTTATAATTTTCTTTGTTACTGTGATTATAATAGAGGATTTAGTATTCCATAAGCTGGTAACTTTTCTGTAAAATATATATCAATGAAATAAAAATAACAATAAAATTATTTCCAAATAAGTGTTAGTTCGTCGTTTTTACTTTACATCAGTTATAATGTATTATAGTCCATACGTTTTGTATGTATGTGTGTATTGGATATATGTTTAATGTAGTGGTAGTCAACATAACGAAACATAGTAATTTTAAAGAAACTATAAACTTTGTTTTAGTTACACTTTATTACAACTTTATATGGCTAACAAAAAAAATGCATAAAACATTCTAACATCTAGCCGGATTTTTATTGGATATACAAAAACTTACATGATAAAATAATATTTTGTTTTTTTAATTTATTTTGATATATTATATTTTAAATCTTGATGGGATGACATTAACGTTTCCAAAATCTTTGCCCAAAAAATGTAATTTTACAAAGAATAGAAAAATTAATATGTTTTGATATATGAAAAAAATATTTCTGTAATACCCTTAAATTAGGATAAATAGTGAGACAATTATTTTTTTCTCTCATAAATTATTCCGAGAAGTCCAATGTTAAACGTATTGAGCTCTAAGTAAAATAAAGATGGGTGACTAACATGAAAGTGATTTCTAATTCCGTTTGAGTGAAGACAAAACACGAGTCAAAATTTCATGATGATCTACAGAGAAAGTGAACAAGACTTCTAAACCTCTCGAAACATCACACCGGACGTCAGACGAGTATGGGTTCCACATATAGACTATCATATCCAAAGTTAAATAAAAATATTGAGACAACACAAAAATTAAGAAATTGATTAAATTTTCAAGACTTTTCTTATCGATTCCAAATTTAGACGCTAGATATGTGAATAATACAAAAAAGATCCACATCGCACCTATTTTTTTATGTGACTTATCGTGAGAGTAATCCACAATTAAGCATGCTTGATCTAGAGAAATTTAGGATGGGTGACTTAGTATAAATTAATTTTGAGTACCGCGCGAGTGAGGACAATACGAAGGGAAATATTTTATGGTGATCTGAATGGCTGATGGAAAATCTTTCGAATATCCAAGATTAGCGCATTGACCGTCAGACGAGGGTGGGGCCCACATACCGAGAGATGGCGTGGGGGCTCACAAGTGATCCTAGTGGTGTTGTTATAATTGGTACCATAGCGGAACCCTAACGAGTGTGGACTCATGTGGGATCACACCGTCAAGGGTGACGATATTATTGGGTTGCAAGGATTACTTTGCACTCTGTAAATGGGGATACTTATAATACCTTTAACTATTGGAAACTATTTGTAATTGATGAAATCGAAATATAATATATTTGCCTATTGATACTGCGAAAGAACACTTTTCTTCTATATAATTCAACCTGAGAGAAAATATTGTCAAGTTAGAAAATTTTCAGAGCGGATTATTTACGGCAAAGTTGTTTCTAGTACCTTGTCAGTGGAGATAAAACACGAGAAAAAACTCTCTTGGTGGTCGGCAGGGATTGTCAACAATTCTCTCAAACGTTTTATAATATATCATTGACGTTTAGACGAGGGTGTGGACCATGAGCTGAGAAAGGGCGAGGGGGCTTACATGTAGATTAAATTTTATGTATATTTAAATTTATTATACAAATACAATACAACTTTAATATTTTCAAAGCAATAACAGTTTAAAGAATTTGATTGAAACTTTACGCTTACTAACTCTCAGACAGACATTTCCATCTATGCAAATAATAGTTGAAATTATTTATTTTTTGATAACGTCAGTTTACATGTTTTATCATAGCATGTCGATAAAACAAAATAAAGTTTTATAATTAAAATATGAGGTACATGAAAGAAATATTTGTTGGGTATAAGAATTTTTCCTACATCACCATGAATATATATAAAGCCTTATATATACAAGTATAGATGTCAAATTTGTGTTCTTCTCTTTGATACTCTCACATATATATTAATCTATACTAATAAATATATTCATTCTCTAAATAAAAAATTGAGTATAAGCTAATGAGATTATCTTTTTAATCTTAAAGTAATAATTAATTAATAATAATAATTACGATTACATTCTTATATATATTTGAAAATAATATTATTATTTAAAAGAGAACAGTTTCTCCATTGATCATTTATAACACGAAAACGGTAATTAGAATATTACTCTTGCGTAACATAAGTGTAAAGACATATAAATATGACACTATTAAGCTTATAAGATTTCACAGCAAAAGTTTGAAACAACAACCAAAGCTCAATATTTAAAAAATATTATTGAATTTCCAAAACAAGAATGAAGACAATTGTTTTGTTTTTAACGCTTTTAGTTATTATTTTATCATGTAAGTTTCATTTTTTCTAGTAAAAATGATGTACAAAATATCCAACATTCTTTATTAAAAAATTTCTATCCTAACTAAATGGTTTTTTTTTGAAACTTGTATAGGTGCCTCAAATATTATGACAGAATCGGTTTATGGAGATAAAACTCATTCTTCCAATCTAGCGTCGAGCCCTCTTCCCGATGATGAATTTCATGGTCACCATGCCTCTACTAACCCAATTGGTTTTTGTCAGGAATGTGCACGTCATTGTATGCGGAAGAAAAGGTTTATTAGAAATTGTTATAATTTTCTTTGTTACTGTGATTATAATAGAGGATTTAGTATTCCATAAGCTGGTAACTTTTCTGTAAAATATATATCAATGAAATAAAAATAACAATAAAATTATTTCCAAATAAGTGTTAGTTCGTCGTTTTTACTTTACATCAGTTATAATGTATTATAGTCCATACGTTTTGTATGTATGTGTGTATTGGATATATGTTTAATGTAGTGGTAGTCAACATAACGAAACATAGTAATTTTAAAGAAACTATAAACTTTGTTTTAGTTACACTTTATTACAACTTTATATGGCTAACAAAAAAAATGCATAAAACATTCTAACATCTAGCCGGATTTTTATTGGATATACAAAAACTTACATGATAAAATAATATTTTGTTTTTTTAATTTATTTTGATATATTATATTTTAAATCTTGATGGGATGACATTAACGTTTCCAAAATCTTTGCCCAAAAAATGTAATTTTACAAAGAATAGAAAAATTAATATGTTTTGATATATGAAAAAAATATTTCTGTAATACCCTTAAATTAGGATAAATAGTGAGACAATTATTTTTTTCTCTCATAAATTATTCCGAGAAGTCCAATGTTAAACGTATTGAGCTCTAAGTAAAATAAAGATGGGTGACTAACATGAAAGTGATTTCTAATTCCGTTTGAGTGAAGACAAAACACGAGTCAAAATTTCATGATGATCTACAGAGAAAGTGAACAAGACTTCTAAACCTCTCGAAACATCACACCGGACGTCAGACGAGTATGGGTTCCACATATAGACTATCATATCCAAAGTTAAATAAAAATATTGAGACAACACAAAAATTAAGAAATTGATTAAATTTTCAAGACTTTTCTTATCGATTCCAAATTTAGACGCTAGATATGTGAATAATACAAAAAAGATCCACATCGCACCTATTTTTTTATGTGACTTATCGTGAGAGTAATCCACAATTAAGCATGCTTGATCTAGAGAAATTTAGGATGGGTGACTTAGTATAAATTAATTTTGAGTACCGCGCGAGTGAGGACAATACGAAGGGAAATATTTTATGGTGATCTGAATGGCTGATGGAAAATCTTTCGAATATCCAAGATTAGCGCATTGACCGTCAGACGTGGGTGGGGCCCACATACCGAGAGATGGCGTGGGGGCTCACAAGTGATCCTAGTGGTGTTGTTATAATTGGTACCATAGCGGAACCCTAACGAGTGTGGACTCATGTGGGATCACACCGTCAAGGGTGACGATATTATTGGGTTGCAAGGATTACTTTGCACTCTGTAAATGGGGATACTTATAATACCTTTAACTATTGGAAACTATTTGTAATTGATGAAATCGAAATATAATATATTTGCCTATTGATACTGCGAAAGAACACTTTTCTTCTATATAATTCAACCTGAGAGAAAATATTGTCAAGTTAGAAAATTTTCAGAGCGGATTATTTACGGCAAAGTTGTTTCTAGTACCTTGTCAGTGGAGATAAAACACGAGAAAAAACTCTCTTGGTGGTCGGCAGGGATTGTCAACAATTCTCTCAAACGTTTTATAATATATCATTGACGTTTAGACGAGGGTGTGGACCATGAGCTGAGAAAGGGCGAGGGGGCTTACATGTAGATTAAATTTTATGTATATTTAAATTTATTATACAAATACAATACAACTTTAATATTTTCAAAGCAATAACAGTTTAAAGAATTTGATTGAAACTTTACGCTTACTAACTCTCAGACAGACATTTCCATCTATGCAAATAATAGTTGAAATTATTTATTTTTTGATAACGTCAGTTTACATGTTTTATCATAGCATGTCGATAAAACAAAATAAAGTTTTATAATTAAAATATGAGGTACATGAAAGAAATATTTGTTGGGTATAAGAATTTTTCCTACATCACCATGAATATATATAAAGCCTTATATATACAAGTATAGATGTCAAATTTGTGTTCTTCTCTTTGATACTCTCACATATATATTAATCTATACTTATAAATATATTCATTCTCTAAATAAAAAATTGAGTATAAGCTAATGAGATTATCTTTTTAATCTTAAAGTAATAATTAATTAATAATAATAATTACGATTACATTCTTATATATATTTGAAAATAATATTATTATTTAAAAGAGAACAGTTTCTCCATTGATCATTTATAACACGAAAACGGTAATTAGAATATTACTCTTGCGTAACATAAGTGTAAAGACATATAAATATGACACTATTAAGCTTATAAGATTTCACAGCAAAAGTTTGAAACAACAACCAAAGCTCAATATTTAAAAAATATTATTGAATTTCCAAAACAAGAATGAAGACAATTGTTTTGTTTTTAACGCTTTTAGTTATTATTTTATCATGTAAGTTTCATTTTTTCTAGTAAAAATGATGTACAAAATATCCAACATTCTTTATTAAAAAATTTCTATCCTAACTAAATGGTTTTTTTTTTAAACTTGTATAGGTGCCTCAAATATTATGACAGAATCGGTTTATGGAGATAAAACTCATTCTTCCAATCTAGCGTCGAGCCCTCTTCCCGATGATGAATTTCATGGTCACCATGCCTCTACTAACCCAATTGGTTTTTGTCAGGAATGTGCACGTCATTGTATGCGGAAGAAAAGGTTTATTAGAAATTGTTATAATTTTCTTTGTTACTGTGATTATAATAGAGGATTTAGTATTCCATAAGCTGGTAACTTTTCTGTAAAATATATATCAATGAAATAAAAATAACAATAAAATTATTTCCAAATAAGTGTTAGTTCGTCGTTTTTACTTTACATCAGTTATAATGTATTATAGTCCATACGTTTTGTATGTATGTGTGTATTGGATATATGTTTAATGTAGTGGTAGTCAACATAACGAAACATAGTAATTTTAAAGAAACTATAAACTTTGTTTTAGTTACACTTTATTACAACTTTATATGGCTAACAAAAAAAATGCATAAAACATTCTAACATCTAGCCGGATTTTTATTGGATATACAAAAACTTACATGATAAAATAATATTTTGTTTTTTTAATTTATTTTGATATATTATATTTTAAATCTTGATGGGATGACATTAACGTTTCCAAAATCTTTGCCCAAAAAATGTAATTTTACAAAGAATAGAAAAATTAATATGTTTTGATATATGAAAAAAATATTTCTGTAATACCCTTAAATTAGGATAAATAGTGAGACAATTATTTTTTTCTTTCATAAATTATTCCGAGAAGTCCAATGTTAAACGTATTGAGCTCTAAGTAAAATAAAGATGCGTGACTAATATGAAAGTGATTTCTAATTCCGTTTGAGTGAAAACAAAACACGAGTCAAAATTTCATGATGATCTACAGAGAAAGTGAACAAGTCTTCTAAACCTCTCGAAACATCACACCGGACGTTAGACGAGTATGGGTTCCACATATAGACTATCATATCCAAAGTTAAATAAAAATATTGAGACAACACAAAAATTAAGAAATTGATTAAATTTTCAAGACTTTTCTAATCTATTCCAAATTTAGACGCTAGATATGTGAATAATACAAAAAAAGATCCACATCGCACCTATTTTTTTATGTGACTTATCGTGAGAGTAATCCACAATTAAGCATGCTTGAGCTAGAGAAATTTAGGATGGGTGACTTACTATAAATTAATTTTGAGTACTGTGAGAGTGAAGACAATACGAAGGGAAATATTTTATGGTGATCTGAATGGCTGATGGAAAATCTTTCGAATATCCAAGATTAGCGCATTGACCGTCAGACGAGGGTGGGGCCCACATACCGAGAGATGGCGTAGGGGCTCACAAGCTATTCTAGTGGTGTTGTTATAATTGGTATCATAGCGGAACCCTGGCGAGTGTGGACTCCTGTG
This sequence comes from Eutrema yunnanense, assembly GCA_002933935.1. NCBI lineage: Eukaryota > Viridiplantae > Streptophyta > Magnoliopsida > Brassicales > Brassicaceae > Eutrema > Eutrema yunnanense. The sequence continues at coordinate 449,656 of PKML01061058.1, forward strand.
GGATCACACCGTCAAGGGTGACGATATTATTGGGTTGCATTGATTACTTTGCACTCTGTAAATGGGGATACTTATAATACCTTTAACTATTGGAAACTAGTGGTAATTGATGAAATCGAAATATAATATATTGTCTTATGGATATTCCGAAAGAACACTTTTCTTCTATATAATTCAACGTGAGAGAAAATATTGTCAAGTTAGAAAATTTTAAGAGCGGATTATTTATGACAAAGTTGTTTCTAGTACCTTGTCAGTGGAGATAAAACACGAGAAAAAACTCTCTTGGTGGTCGGCAGGGATTGTCAACAATTCTCTCAAACGTTTTATAATATATCATTGACGTTTAGACGAGGGTGTGGACCACGAGCTGAGAAAGGACGAGGGGGCTTACATGTAGATTAAATTTTATGTATATTTAAATTTATTATACAAATACAATTCAAATTTAATATTTTCAAAGCAATAACAGTTTAAAGAATTTGATTAAAACTTTACGCTTACTAACTCTCAGACAGATATTTCCATCTATGCAATTATAGTTGAAATTATTTATTTTTTGCTAACGTCAGTTTACATGTTTTATCATAGCATGTCGATAAAACGAAATAAAGTTTTATAATTAAAATATGAGGTACATGAAAGAAATATTTGTTGGGTATAAGAATTTTTCCTACATCACCATGTATATATATAAAGCCTTATATATACAAGTATAGATGTCAAATTTGTGTTCTTCTCTTTGATACTCTCACATATATATTAATCTATACTAATAAATATATTCATTCTCTAAATAAAAAATTGAGTATAAGCTAATGAGATTATCTTTTTAATCTTAAAGTAATAATTAATTAATAATAATAATTACGATTACATTCTTATATATATTTGAAAATAATATTATTATTTAAAAGAGAACAGTTTCTCCATTGATCATTTATAACACGAAAACGGTAATTAGAATATTACTCTTGCGTAACATAAGTGTAAAGACATATAAATATGACACTATTAAGCTTATAAGATTTCACAGCAAAAGTTTGAAACAGCAACCAAAGCTCAATATTTAAAAAATATTATTGAATTTCCAAAACAAGAATGAAGACAATTGTTTTGTTTTTAACGCTTTTAGTTATTATTTTATCATGTAAGTTTCATTTTTTCTAGTAAAAATGATGTACAAAATATCCAACATTCTTTATTAAAAAATTTCTATCCTAACTAAATGGTTTTTTTTTGAAACTTGTATAGGTGCCTCAAATATTATGACAGAATCGGTTTATGGAGATAAAACTCATTCTTCCAATCTAGCGTCGAGCCCTCTTCCCGATGATGAATTTCATGGTCACCATGCCTCTACTAACCCAATTGGTTTTTGTCAGGAATGTGCACGTCATTGTATGCGGAAGAAAAGGTTTATTAGAAATTGTTATAATTTTCTTTGTTACTGTGATTATAATAGAGGATTTAGTATTCCATAAGCTGGTAACTTTTCTGTAAAATATATATCAATGAAATAAAAATAACAATAAAATTATTTCCAAATAAGTGTTAGTTCGTCGTTTTTACTTTACATCAGTTATAATGTATTATAGTCCATACGTTTTGTATGTATGTGTGTATTGGATATATGTTTAATGTAGTGGTAGTCAACATAACGAAACATAGTAATTTTAAAGAAACTATAAACTTTGTTTTAGTTACACTTTATTACAACTTTATATGGCTAACAAAAAAAATGCATAAAACATTCTAACATCTAGCCGGATTTTTATTGGATATACAAAAACTTACATGATAAAATAATATTTTGTTTTTTAATTTATTTTTATATAATATATTTTAAATATTGATGGGATGACAACAATATTTCCAAAATCTTTGCCCAAAAAATGTAATATTATAAAGAATAGAAAAATTAATATGGTTTGATATATGAAAAAAATATTTATGTAATACCCTTAAATTAGGATAAATAGTGAGACAATTATTTTTTTTCTTTCATAAATTATTCCGAGAAGTCCAACGTTAAACGTATTGAGCTCTAAGTAAAATAAAGATGGGTGATTAACATGAAAGTGATTTCTAATTCCGTTTGAGTGAAGACAAAACACGAGTCAAAATTTCATGATGATCTACAGAGAAAGTGAACAAGTCTTCTAAACCTCTCGAAACATCACACCGGACGTTAGACGAGTATGGGTTCCACATATAGACTATCATATCCAAAGTTAAATAAAAATATTGAGACAACCCAAAAATTAAGAAATTGATTAAATTTTCAAGACTTTTCTAATCGATTCCAAATTTAGACGCTAGATATGTGAATAATACAAAAAAAGATCCACATCGCACCTATTTTTTATGTGACTTATCGTGAGAGTAATCCACAATTAAACATGCTTGAGCTAGAGAAATTTAGGATGAGTGACTTACTATAAATTAATTTTGAGTACCGTGAGAGTGAAGACAATACGAAGGGAAATATTTTATGGTGATATGAATGGCTGATGGAAAATCTTTCGAATATCCAAGATTAGCGCATTGACCGTCAGACGAGGGTGGGGCCCACATACCGAGAGATGGCGTAGGGGCTCACAAGCTATTCTAGTGGTGTTGTTATAATTGGTATCATAGCGGAACCCTGACGAATGTGGACTCCTGTGGGATCACACCGTCAAGGGTGACGATATTATTGGGTTGCATTGATTACTTTGCACTTTGTAAATTGGGATACTTATAATACCTTTAACTATTTGAAACTAGTGGTAATTGATGAAATCGAAATATAATATATTTGCCTATGGATATTCCGAAAGAACACTTTTCTTCTATATAATTCAACGTGAGAAAAAATATTGTCAAGTTAAAAAAATTTCAGAGCGGATTATTTATGACAAAGTTGTTTCTAGTACCTTGTCAGTGGAGATAAAACACGAGAAAAAACTCTTTTGTTGGTCGGCAGGGATTGTCAACAATTCTCTCAAACGTTTTAAAATATGTCATTTACGTTTAGACGAGGGTGTGGACCACGAGCTGACAAAGGGCGAGGGGGCTTACATGTAGATTAAATTTTATGTATATTTAAATTTATTATACAAATACAATACAACTTTATTATTTTCAAACCTATAACAGTTTAAAGAATTTGATTGAAACGTTACGCTTACTAACTCTCAGACATACATTTCCATCTATGCAAATTATAGTTGAAATTATTTATTTTTTGCTAACGTCAGTTTACATGTTTTATCATAGCATGTCGATAAAACGAAATAAAGTTTTATAATTAAAATATGAGGTACCTGAAAGAAATATTTGTTGGGTATAAGAATTTTTCCTACATCACCATGTATATATATAAAGCCTTATATATCAAAGTATAGATGTCAAATTTGTGTTCTTCTCTTTGATACTCTCGCATATATATATTAATCTATACTAATAAATATATTCATTCTCTAAATAAAAATTCGAGTATAAGCTAATGTGATTATTTTTTAATCTTAAAGTAATAATTAATTAGTAATAATAATTGCGATTACATTCTTATATATATTTGAAAATAATATTATTATTTAAATGAGAACAGTTTCTCCATTGATCATTTATAACACGAAAACGGTAATTAGAATATTACTCTTGCGTAACATAAGTGTAAAGACATATAAATATGACACTATTAAGCTTATAAGATTTCACAGCAAAAGTTTGAAACAGCAACCAAAGCTCAATATTTAAAAAATATTATTGAATTTCCAAAACAAGAATGAAGACAATTGTTTTGTTTTTAACGCTTTTAGTTATTATTTTATCATCTAAGTTTCATTTTTTCTAGTAAAAATGATGTACAAAATATCCAACATTCTTTATTAAAAAATTTCTATCCTAACTAAATGGTTTTTTTTTTAAACTTGTATAGGTGCGTCAAATATTATGACAGAATTGGTTTATGGAGATAAAACTCATTCTTCCAATCTAGCGTCGAGCCCTCTTCCCGATGATGAATTTCATGGTCACCATGCCTCTACTAACCCAATTGGTTTTTGTCAGGAATGTGCACGTCATTGTATGCGGAAGAAAAGGTTTATTAGAAATTGTTATAATTTTCTTTGTTACTGTGATTATAATAGAGGATTTAGTATTCCATAAGCTGGTAACTTTTCTGTAAAATATATATCAATGAAATAAAAATAACAATAAAATTATTTCCAAATAAGTGTTAGTTCGTCGTTTTTACTTTACATCAGTTATAATGTATTATAGTCCATACGTTTTGTATGTATGTGTGTATTGGATATATGTTTAATGTAGTGGTAGTCAACATAACGAAACATAGTAATTTTAAAGAAACTATAAACTTTGTTTTAGTTACACTTTATTACAACTTTATATGGCTAACAAAAAAAATGCATAAAACATTCTAACATCTAGCCGGATTTTTATTGGATATACAAAAACTTACATGATAAAATAATATTTTGTTTTTTTAATTTATTTTGATATATTATATTTTAAATCTTGATGGGATGACATTAACGTTTCCAAAATCTTTGCCCAAAAAATGTAATTTTACAAAGAATAGAAAAATTAATATGTTTTGATATATGAAAAAAATATTTCTGTAATACCCTTAAATTAGGATAAATAGTGAGACAATTATTTTTTTCTCTCATAAATTATTCCGAGAAGTCCAATGTTAAACGTATTGAGCTCTAAGTAAAATAAAGATGGGTGACTAACATGAAAGTGATTTCTAATTCCGTTTGAGTGAAGACAAAACACGAGTCAAAATTTCATGATGATCTACAGAGAAAGTGAACAAGACTTCTAAACCTCTCGAAACATCACACCGGACGTCAGACGAGTATGGGTTCCACATATAGACTATCATATCCAAAGTTAAATAAAAATATTGAGACAACACAAAAATTAAGAAATTGATTAAATTTTCAAGACTTTTCTTATCGATTCCAAATTTAGACGCTAGATATGTGAATAATACAAAAAAGATCCACATCGCACCTATTTTTTTATGTGACTTATCGTGAGAGTAATCCACAATTAAGCATGCTTGATCTAGAGAAATTTAGGATGGGTGACTTAGTATAAATTAATTTTGAGTACCGCGCGAGTGAGGACAATACGAAGGGAAATATTTTATGGTGATCTGAATGGCTGATGGAAAATCTTTCGAATATCCAAGATTAGCGCATTGACCGTCAGACGAGGGTGGGGCCCACATACCGAGAGATGGCGTAGGGGCTCACAAGCTATTCTAGTGGTGTTGTTATAATTGATATCATAGCGGAACCCTGACGAGTGTGGACTCCTGTGGGATCACACCGTCAAAGGTGACGATATTATTGGGTTGCATGGTTACTTTGCACTCTGTAAATGGGGATACTTATAATACCTTTAACTATTGGAAACTAGTGGTAATTGATGAAATCGAAATATAATATATTTGCCTATGGATATTCCGAAAGAACACTTTTCTTCTATATAATTCAACGTGAGAGAAAATATTGTCAAGTTAGAAAATTTTCAGAGCGGATTATTTACGACAAAGTTGTTTCTAGTTGATATATCATGGTTTTTACCTCGTTTAAGCCATGTTATAAGTCCGTTTTACAGAGTTTTTCTACTATTTTGTAGTGTTTTAGAGTCATTTACAGGTTTTAGCACGTTTGGAGCATAATTGGAGATATTGGAGCAGCATTTTGGAGCAAAGCAGGTTTTCGTGTAGCTGAGTACCCGATTTGAACAATCAGTGTCGATCGATACTGCCTAGTGTCGGTCGATACTCATCGAAGCAGACACGACCCGCGACTTTAATGAAGAGTTGAAGAATTGCAAAACTGCCCATAAATCTTCATTATTTACAAGAATCCCCAAAACGTGATTTAGGTTATCTAATAGAATTTTACAGCCACTTTGATGGCAACACATGCTTTTGTTCTATGATTTGATTTACTTTGGTTTTGTGAGAGAGCTTTTGAAGGGAGACAAGTCTGAAACTCTGTTCGTCCGAGAGAAGATTTCGAACCCTCTTGTTACTCTTTCTATTTTATTTGAGAATTTATTCAAACATGTTTATTGCTTCATTTTCCATGTCTGAGTAGATCTCTTGTTAGGTTTAGGGTTCTCATAAGGGTTATCTCTGAATGCTAGATTAATTTGTTATTAGGATTCCCTATCTGAATTAGTTCTTCACCATAGGTTGTTTGCAAAGCTAATTCTAGATTGATCACCTAGAACTTAGATCTTAGGATAATTGATTAGGCGCGAGAGTGCGATTAATTACCTGATAGAACCTAAGGTGAGCAAAATAACTATTCGCAAAGAGATTTGGTTTAGTTGTTTTGTGAACATATCAAACCTGATTTAAAAACTGATTTAGACTTTAGGATTCACAAAGAGATTTGGAATTCCTAGAATTTAGATTTAGATAGTTTTTGCAACGAAAGTTGGTTAATTATATCTTAGTGATTTGAGTTCAAGAACCGCGCTAAATCTGAATCATGTTAGTTAATTCATCTGCATTCATTGATTCCCTGAGAAATACCCTGAACCTATCTTTCTCCAATCGAATTTACAACCGTTTTAATTTACGTCATGTTTTCAATACCATTGATCATTTAGCTTAATTTTCATATATATAATCTATTGTGTGTCTCTGTGAATCCTTGTGTTCGACCCCTACTTTACTGCAACTACTGCTTAGTATTTTTAGGGTATTAATTTGAGCATATCAAATTTGGCGCCGTTGCCGGGGACTCAATTCGCCATTAGATTTTAGTCTGAGAATTTCGACTAAGCTCGTCAATATCGGTCGATACTATCTAGTGTCGGTCGATACTCGTCGTTTTCTTTTTGTTGACATCACCCAGTGTCGGTCGATACTCATTGTGTTACCGAGTTACTTACGTTTTTTGACTCTTGTTTTCAGGTGTATGCCTAATCGTGAAACCAGAAAGAGCAAGAGCACTCAGCTAGTTGATCTGTCACTCAAGCAGCTAGCACTTTTGGAACGCACAAACAAAAGAGCAAAGAAGCCAGCAAGGATGAACAACAATCAAGCGGAGTTGGTTCAAGATGAGAGAGGGCAACGTCTGGATGGAGAGGGGAACGTCATTCTACCTGCTCTTGTTGTCGCTGGGAACGCGAACGCTGGGAATGTCGCTGAGAATGCTGCGAATGCTAGGAACATTGTGGTTAATCGTGGTAGAACGATTGGTGAATGCAACATGCCTGATCAGTTTTACGCTAATCGATCTGCGATTCGTCCTCCTGCTTTTCCGAGGAATGACTTTGAGCTGAAACCTACATACTACACTCTTGTGGGACAGCACCCTTTTCATGGTCTTTCCAGCGAACATCCCATGGATCATATTGAGAGGTTCGAGGATTTGGTCACTAGCATCAAGAGCAATGGAGTGTCAACCGATTACCTCCTCTGCAAGCTTTTCCCATACTTTCTTGGTGGATAAGCAACTTATTGGCTGAAGAAGTTGCCTCCTGGATCGCTCACTACTTGGGAGGAGACTAAGACTGCTTTCCCAACCAACTTCTGTGACGATGCAGGATCTGAGGAACAAAATCTCCCAATTGTCTCAAGGACCTACTGAGGCGTTCAAGTCTGTTTGGACGAGATTCAAATCATACCAGAGAGACTGTCCACATCACGGATACTCTGATGTTCAGATGATGGGTTTCTTCTTCAGAGGACTCGATTGGAGGTATCATATGACTTTAGATGCTTCGAGCAATGGAAACTTCAACACCAGGTATCCTGATGAAGCCTATGTACTGATTGAGAACTTGGCGTCTAGCAATAGTACCAAGAATGCTGATTTTGAGCGCAAGAAGCTAGCTAGTAGCATGGATGGTTCACAGATTGCTGATTTTCAAGCCAAGTTGGATTCTATGCACAGTCTTCTGATGGGCAAGACACCGAAGGCTGTTCACTTTGCTGAAGATGTTGAGGTATTCAACGAGGATGAAGTGGAGGATGTTAACTACATTGGTGGTTCTGGTTTTCAAGGTCAGAGGAGTCAATTCAACAACAACCGAAACTTCAATAACAACTCTGAGCAAGGAGGTTCGAATCAGTTTGGCCAGAAACCATCTCAGAACAGTGGGTATACCAGGAACTATGGGAACTCGTTTTATCAACCTATACCTTCTAAGCTCCCAGATAGCAAGATCGAGTCTATGTTTGAACAGCTGGTTCAAGGACAGCAGCAGCTCACAGTGAATCTCAATGGAAAGATAGATGTTGTGTACAAGGATCTGAGTGGAAGGATCCATGCTCTCGATACTCATCAGAAGATGTTGGAAACGCAAATAGCTCAGACTGCAACAGCTGTCAAGGGAAAGACAACTCAAGCACAGAAAGAGTACGTCAATGCAATCACCTTACGAAGTGCAAGAAGCTTCGAAACCTCTATCGAAGGTGATTCCGAATCGGATCCGTCAGTATCGATCGACACCACTGCTGATATCGATCGATACCAACCTAAAGAACCGACACATGAGCCTTTTGTCTATTGACACCAACCCTGAATCGATCGACACTCCTCGCAGGCTGAACCAAGGATCGTGAAAAAACCAGAGATGGTTGAGGAACGTGTCTACAAGCCTAAGATACCAGATCCTCGACCACCTAAACACCTCAGAGATCCCATCTCTCTAAAGCAGCTGTGTGGCTTTGAGAAGATGGTACGAAGAATTCCACACACACTGACTTTTGAAGAAGCTATATAGTACCGTCCTCTATTGAGTCACTTCCGAGATTACAGAGAAACTGAGGACGAGATTAAGGTACTGTTTATCAAGGTCAGAACTACGCCACCTCCACTAAAGAAGCTGACTAAGAGGGAAGACCCAGGAAAATTTTCAGTTCCATGCTCCATCTCCGGAGTTGAATTTAAAGAATCTCTGGTTGATTCAGGGTCTAGCGTAAATGTCATGTCAAAGGCACTTGCAGAGAAGCTGAAAATCGATGACATAAGATCTACTCAGATGCCTTTCACATTCGCGAACTCTTCCACATCGGTTCCATATGGTACAATCTCTGATTTGATGGTTAAGGTAGGAGACTGTCTGGTTCCTACCGATTTTCAGGTTGTGGAGATGCATGCAAGGTCTAGCACGCCTTTGATTCTTGAAAGACCGTTCATGGCTACAGCTGGTGCAGTTATGGACACGCCCAGTAAGAGCATCTCGTTTTCGTACATTGACGAACTTGTCTCCTATGAAGCCATCCCTTCCAGAAGAGCTCCCACACATATATTTTGCATCCCCGTTGGTGCAGGAGAAACATTGATGGTTGATCTTTTGGAAGAGCCTTATGATGAGCCGACTGTCATAGAAGTTCTGGATCGTCCTCCTATCATCAACAAGAAAGTCACCAAAAAGACTAAGGTGAAGAACAGAAGAGTCGAGAGTGCTACACATGTCACCTTAATCCCTCAGAAGTGCGATGGAGATTCGATCGAGTATAAGGTGAAATGCAAATGGACCTCAAGACCATTTTCTAAGGCTAGAGTTCTTCTTACTCCGGAGCTGAAAGAGAAAGGACAAGAGGCTATGGAGCACATGTTGCACAAAACTCTGAACCTGGAGATGTCAAGTTGTGGAGCCTGTTTTGCCGCAAACTCTCATTCTTATCCGGACTGATTGTCCGTACAGTCAAGCTCGCGACGTAAAACAAGCGCTGAGTGGGAGGCAACCCACTGGTAAGTCTGTACATATGAGTCTTTTATTTTTCTATTTTTTGCTTTGTGTTTCGTTCTGTCACGTGAATCAGATTCGGAGGTCCTGTGTCGATCGATACCACTTGGTGTCGGTCGATACCCGCCGTTAAACGTACACATTCTGGACCAACCTCCGTGTGGCGAGTCAATCATTCCACACACTCAGTATCGATCGACACCCTACGCGATTGAGAATGTTCATCGTATCGACTTAAGCCTGGTATCGCTCGATACCAGGCCGTGTGTCGGTCGATACTCGATGTTCCAGCACGGTAACTTTTTGTTTCTCATAAATCCACTTGGTTCTTTTGTTTTCTTTCACCAACTCTAGGCTAGATAACACTGGGGACAGTGTTATTCAAGTCTGGGGGAGGTAGTCGCTGACTTTGTTTTTGTTTTTCTTAGAGTCAGTCGTTTTTTAGTCATTCGTTGTTTTATTGAGTCAAAACTTTGTTTGAGACTGTGATCTTTTTCTTGAATCTATTGATCTGACCTTGCTTCTAAGTGACCATTGTTAGATAATCAGCTCTAGATCGAGTAATGAAAAATCCAAAGGTTGACCGGTTAACTAGAAGACACTCATGTTTCCAGGAAAGTTCCTTAAAGCCTGAGCCAATTTTTTGCACTTCATCGATGTGACTGATTTTCCATAGAGCTTGATTCATCATTCGTGTCTGACAAAGTAACCCATGTGTTTAAAATAATGGTATTTCTCTCCCTGTTACAAGTTAATAAATAAGATGCATTAAAAGATGAGATGATTTTCTTCTGAGTAGAGGGTTAGGAAAATTTCCAGCGATCAGAGGAGATGATCACACAAAGGTGAAAGCGAGGTTAGGAAAATTTTCTGTGATACCATTATTCGCCTACACCTTTGATTACTTTTGAGGGAAGAACCGGGGATTCGGTGGTAAACACCATCAATACTCGCGTCTCGAACCTTAATATGTACATGCAAGAAATATAATAAGAAATAAGTCTGGGGGAGAGAAATAATACCAAAAGGTGTGAAAAAGGGTGGTTTATTGTCATGATATTGTATGGGAAAGAATCTAGAAGGTTCTTGGTATTAATCACAGCGATGAAACTGGCGAGGATGGCTTGATTGAACAATGCTGTGAAATAATATGTGTAGTCTGGGAAACTGCGAATGTTTACGGAGAAGTACATGGTGGTTAGATTAAAAACTGGTTAGGTGACATTTGGGTGCTTGGGAAAAGGGTCATTGCAACGTTTTAAGAACAGGTGAGTCTCTATGTTTTCAAACCTCTTTCTCTGGTTTAGTCTTCTATTTGCTTGAGGGCAAGCAAAGGCTAAGTCTGGGGGAGTTGATATATCATGGTTTTTACCCCGTTTAAGCCATGATATAAGTCCGTTTTACAGAGTCTTTCTACTATTTTGTAGTGTTTTAGAGTCCTTTACAGGTTTTAGCACGTTTGGAGCATAATTGGAGATATTGGAGCTTTCTGGAGCATTTTGGAGCAAAGCAGACGTTCGTGTAGCTGAGTACCCGATTTGAACAATCAGTGACGATCGATACTGCTTAGTGTCGGTCGATACTCATCGAAGAAGACACGACCCGCGACTTTTATGAAGAGTTGAAGAATTGCTAAACTGCCCAAAAGTTTTCATTATTTATAAGAAGCCCCAAAACGTGATTTAGGTTATTTAATAGGATTTTACAGCCACTTTGATGGCAACGCATGCTTTTGTTCTATGCTTTGATTTACTTTGGTTTTGTGAGAGAGCTTTTGAAGGGAGACAAGTCTGAAACTCTGTTCGTCCGAGAGAAGATTTCGAACCCTCTTGTTACTCTTTCTATTTTATTTGATGATTTATTCAAACATGTTTATTGCTTCAATTTCCATGTCTGAGTAGATCTCTTGTTAGGTTTAGAGTTCTCATAAGGGTTATCTCTGAATGCTAGATTAATTTGTTATTAGAATTCACTATCTGAATTAGTTCTTCACCATAGGTTGTTTGCAAAGCTAATTCTAGATTGATCACCTAGAACTTAGATCTTAGGATAATTGATTAGGCGCGAGAGTGCGATTAATTACCTGATAGAACCTAAGGTGAGCAAAATAACTATTCGCAAAGAGATTTGGTTTAGTTGTTTTGTGAACATATCAAACCTGATTTAAAAGCTGATTTAGACTTTAGGATTCGCAAAGAGATTTGGAATTCCTAGAATTTAGATTTAGATAGTTTTTGCAACGAGAGTTGGTTAATTATATCTTAGTGATTTGAGTTCAAGAACCGCGCTAAATCTTAATCATGTTAGTTAATTCATCTGCATTCATTGATTCCCTGAGAAATACCCTGAACCTATCTTTCTCCAATCGAATTTACAACCGTTTTAATTTACATCCTGTTTTCAATACCATTGATCGCTTAGCTTAATTCTCATCTATATAATCTATTGTGTGTCTCTGTGAGTCCTTGTGTTCGACCCCTACTTTACTGCAACTACTGCTTAGTACTTTTAGGGTATTAATTTGAGCATATCACTAGTACCTTGTCAGTGGAGATAAAACACGAGAAAAAACTCTCTTGGTGGTCGGCAGGGATTGTCAACAATTCTCTCAAACGTTTTATAATATATCATTGACGTTTAGACGAGGGTATGGACCACGAGCTGAGAAAAGGCGAGGGGGCTTACATGTAGATTAAATTTTATGTATATTTAAATTTATTATACAAATACGATACAACTTTAATATTTTCAAAGCAATAACATTTTAAAAAATTTGATTGAAACTTTACGCTTACTAACATTTTCAGACAGACATTTCCATCTATGCAAATAATAGTTGAAATTATTTATTTTTTGCTAACGTCAGTTTACATGTTTTATCATAGCTTGTCGATAAAACAAAATAAAGTGTTATAATTAAAATATGAGGTACATGAAAGAAATATTTGTTGGGTTTAAGAATTTTTCCGATATCATCATGTATATATATAAAAAGCTTTATATATACAACAAGTATAGATGTCAAATTTGTGTTCTTCTCTTTGACACTCTCACATATATATTAATCTATACTAATAAATAGATTCATTCTCTAAATAAAAATTCGAGTATAAGCTAATGAGATTATCTTTTTAATCTTAAAGTAATAATTAATTAATAATAATAATTACGATTACATTCTTATATATATTTGAAAATAATATTATTATTTAAAAGAGAACAGTTTCTCCATTGATCATTTATAACACGAAAACAATAATTAGAATATTACTCTTGCGTAACATAAGTGTAAATATATATAAATATGACACTATTAAGCTTATAAGATTTCACAGCAAAAGTTTGAAGCAGCAACCAAAGCTCAATATTTAGAAAATATTATTGAATTTCCAAAAAAAGAATGAAGACAATTGTTTTGTTTTTAACGCTTTTAGTTATTATTTTATCATGTAAGTTTCATTTTTCCTAGTAAATATGATATACAAAATATCCAACATTCTTTATTAAAAAAATTCTATCCTAACTAAATGTTTTTTTTTTATTTGAAACTTGTATAGGTGCGTCAAATATTATGACAGAATCGGTTTATGGAGATAAAACTCATTCTTCCAATCTAGCGTCGAGCCCTCAAATTGATTTCCAAAGAAGAAATCAACTTCCCGATGATGAATTTCATGGTAAACATGCCTCTACTAGCCCAATTGGTTTTTGTCAGGAATGTGCACGTCATTGTATGAGAAAGAAAAGGTTTATTAAAAACTGTTATAATTTTCTTTGTTACTTTGATTATGATAGAGGATTTAGTATTCCATAAGCTGGTAACTTTTCTGTAATATATATATTAATGAAATAAAAATAACAATAAAATTATTTCCAAATAAAAGATTTGTAGTCTACTCCCGTAATCCTACACACCTACTCATTTCGGTACTCGGACGGTAGCTTTCGTCTCCACCCGCGCAAGAAGTGAATGATACTCTTGAAAGTCATTTACGCCCACAATTCCTCTGTAAGTATACTTTCGAAATCTTACGACGGATTTGCTCGTCTACCCTAGGTCAAGCGATTAGATTCAGCACTCTCGTGGCTCTAAAACACCTAATATTAGTTGCTAAGACGGTTAGTCAAGCAACGCATTAACAACAAGGATAGAACGAAGAACCCGTATCGGTATCCTAGTCGAAAAAACTCAAACAAAAATCGAACCATGAAAGCCCCTTTGAACCCCTATACCCAACGAGAGAACTACTCAGCCACGACCATGCAAGACAAAATCAAGTTTCTGAATTGGACAATCAATAGATAAGAAATCAAACAAGAGGGTTCAAGGGAAATCCCTATCTCCCTAAACAAAGAACAAAGAACAAAAGCAAAAGTTTGGTGCAAAAAAGTCTAAAATGTAACAAAATGGGGTCACGAAATTGTGGATGTAAAACAAGTATTTATAGGTCTTCAACTCGTTTTGGTCGAGTTAGGGTTTGATGGAAAAACACAGTTTTGGTCTCGGGTGAAGAAACAAAATGAATTAGGCTAATTTGGTTTGGCCGCGGGTCCGTGCTCTCCAGGAGTGGTGAACAGGGCTCTGGCCGTGGGTCCGTGCTCTCCAAGAGTGGCGAACTGGTGTTTGGCTGCGGGTGGGAGCTCTCGACCCTCGGTGGACTGCTTCTCGGAAGCTTCGTCGGTCTTCTGTGCTTTGGATATATTTTAGGATCCAACCATTGGATTGCCCCCAATCCAATTGCATTTGAAAGCTGGTTGTCTCTACTTTGTTGTGTCAACATTTGGTGATGATCAGACGGTGAGAAGGCCTCCTATGATGGCAAGACTTATGACGGTCTGAGTTTATCTAAAAACGTAATTTTGTTCCGAAATGCACTATTTTACTCCGAGTTACCTGAAATGTCTTTCAAAACACTAAAAAATAGAAATCATTTGAAAACTATTGAAAAACGGTGTTAAAACACCTGCAAAAGAATATGAAAGTGATCCATAAAAATGGTCAAAACTGGTGTTATCATAACGCTAGCTTAGAAGAACCTGCAATGGAGGTAGAAATTACTGTAGGTCATGTTCAGATGGTGAACGATGCATTTCGTGAAAGTATACCATCGGTTTCTGAGTATGGTGATAGAGGAGAAGAACCTAACTTAGAAGCTCGGAGATTCTTTGATATGTTAGATGCCGCTAAACATCCGTTATATGATGGGTGTAGAGGTGGATATTCCCCTTTATCAACTGCGACTAGGGTGATGGGTATAAAGATGGATTTCAATTTGAGTGAGGAGTGCGTGGATGCAATCGCTGATTTTGTGAAAGACATTTTGCCAGAAGATAATCTTGCACCGGCATCATACTATGAGATACAGAAACTTGTTGCTGGTCTAGGATTGCCGTATCAGATGATAGATGTATGCATCGACAAATGTATGCTCTACTGGAGAGAGGACGCAGACCATTCGACATGCCGTTTTTGTCCGAAATCTCGATATAAGGAAACAGGTGGAAGAGTGTTATATCAGAGAGATTGAAGCGATTATATCAGTCAGAGCGCACATCGGGAGCATTGAGATGGCATGCAGAGCATACATTGGATGGAGAAATCGCTCATCCGTCAGATGCAGGAGCATGAAAATATTTTCAATCAATGTATCCCAGTTTTTCGTATGAGGCGAGGAACGTATATCTTGGATTATGTACCGATGGTTTCAACCCTTTTGGGAAGAACATCAGGCAATATTCTTTGTGGCCAGTAATTGTAACACCTTATAATTTACCGCCATCTTTGTGCACGAGATGGGAGTTCTTGTTCCTTAGCATTCTCGTTTCTAGACCAGAGCATCCGAAGAGATCACTTAATGTTTTTTTGCAGCCATTGATTTATGAGATGCGAATGTTATGGGACCAAGGTGTTGAGGCGTTTGATGTTTCTTGTCAGCAGAATTTTGTCATGCGGTCGGTACTTATGTGGACCATTAGCAATTTTCCAGCGTATAGCATGTTATCAGGATGGACAACGCACATAATGTTATCGTGCACGTACTGTCAAGATAACATATATGCGTTCCAATTGAAGCACGGATGCAAAACGTCTTGGTTTGATTGTCATAGGCGATTCTTACCGAGCGATCATCCTTATCGTCGGAGCACCACATTGTTTACGAAGAACCGGAAAGTATTTGATGATCCACCTCCTGAGTTAGATGGACACTATTTGTTGACTCAGTTCAGAGATTTTGGTGCAAAGAAGACCGTTGATTGTGGTGGTAATGGGCATCATCCTGTTGATGGTTGTGGCAACGTACATAATTGGCACAAGAGAAGTATTTTCTGGGATTTGCCTTATTGGAAAAATCATCTTTTGAGGCATAAACTGGATGTCATGCACATTGAGAAGAATTTTTTCGACAACATTATGAACACTGTTCTCAATGTCTAAGGGAAGACGAAGGACAATCTGAAGTCTAGATTGTACTTGCCAGACATTTGTTCTCGTAGAGCACTACATGTGACAGGGAACGAAAGCCTCCGGTCCTGGCTTTTCAGTTGGATGAACCTTCAAAGGCCGAGTTTTTTAACTAGATTTCCGATAGTGTTAGTGATGAGGACATCGACTCTAAAGCCGATCCAAAGGAGATTCCCATTGCCCAAGAAGGTCCAATGACACGTTCCAAGGCCAAACAACTCAAAAGGAGGTTTGGGACAGCCATACAAGCTTTCATCAACTCACTAAGACCAGACGATCCATTTCAAGAAATAGCCGAGACAAAATCAGTTTTAGCCGAGAGATCATGTACCGGATCAGTTTTAGCCGAGAGATCATGTACCGGATCAGTTTTAGCCGAGAGATCACGTGCTATGGGAAAATCAGTTTTAGCCGAGACGATTTTCCCCAACGAAAAGCTAGCCGATCAAAACCAACCCGCAGCAGTTTTTAGCCGAAACAGTTTTAGCCGAGGCAAAAGAACCAACTCCAAACGATGATCCAAACGATCCGATCATCACTGAGGGAGGTAAGTTTCTTCGTCAAAGTGGCCATTTTAAGACTAACAGGACAGGTGATTTTTGCCCTAGGACCACAGAACCAGTTCTAGCCGAGAGACCTTATGCGAAGGTAGTTTTAGCCGAGAGAAAGGATCCAACTCTACATGATAGTCCAAACTATCCAATCAGCACTAAAGGAGGTAAGTTCTCTCGTCCAGTTACATCTGTTAGGACTAACAGGACACGTAGTTTCCCTCTTAGAGATGCAGAACAGTCAGTTGCTTCACTCACAAGCCATTTAGCCGAGGAGAACCAAAAAGGAGTTGAAGAAGAGATTGAAGCTGAGGGATTGCAAGAACTTGAAGATGATGGCTTCTCTGTTCAAGAAGACCTTCTGGAAGACTTCACCAAGCTGCTACACGTCCAGGACGCACCTGAACCAAAGTCACCTTCAAAAGCGCCTCATGCACCGCATTGGACCTCTTCACATCAATGTAAGCTGTTTACATTATTCACTGTTCTTGCAGGTGTTCCAGGCACCAACAACGACTAAGAGCAGCATCAAAATCGACCTTAAGTCTTTAGTTTAGATCGCGCGGCCAAACTTTCCTTTTCTTGCTTTAATGAAACGATGAGCTTTGTTTTAGAGTATTTTTGCTTCGTGTTGTTTTTGTTTCAAACGTCCTGTTGTTTTGAGTCTTTCTTGTCGTTTTGAGTCGAACCCTAGAAGGTTCAAGCTGACGGACTATTAATAAATTCCCACACGCAGCTTTGTAGTCACAACTTTTACCCTAGATCAATAAAGAGCCGCACTTTCTTCTAAGTGTTCTTGAGAAGCGAATTCTCTTCTTGTTCTTGTTCTTGCTCGTGTGATTCGATCAAGACCAAGTCCGTGCACCGTATCAGAGAGCTCATCATCCTCTCCGTGTCGTGTATTCACTCCATCTCACTACTTAGACTCCACACGAGAGAAGCGATCGCCATCGTGTCAAGTTCATTCCACCACCGACCATCAAACCGGCTAAAGGAGAGGGCGACCGCCTGTCTTTAGCACCATCACTATCCGGTCTTAAGTTCTCACCACCGAGGCTTATACCATCTGGTATCAGAGACAGGTTCCCCCTTTGGTTTTCTATCCCTTTGTTTCAAGTTAATTTAGTAGTTCTTATCGTTAGGTTGTTTGATCCGTGTAGTCTAAGAAAATACCAAAAAAAAGATTGTGGTTAGGGTTTATTAGTTCTGTTGTGTCGTCGTGTTAGGTTAAAGAAAAGCAAAAAAATTTTAAGTAGTCTAGTTCGTAGTGTTTCTTTATTTCTTGTTTACGCAAAGTCAAAAAAAAAAGAAAGGAAATTTGTCTTATAATTTTGTTAGAGTTCGGGAATAATTCCCAAAAGGTTTTAGAAATTTTCTTGAACTCTTTTGTGATTGCTAGTTACGTCCTAGACCACCTAGTAATTTTATTTGAGTCATAGAAATTCTTTGAGACCCGGTTGCAAATTATTTTTGATCCCATTCGGTATTTGACGAGTTGTTGTTTTTGAGTGAAATTTTGAAGCAACCAACTAACGACCATGGGAGAAGAAGCCAACAACAATCCCCAAGATGCTATCATGCAGATGCTTACTGCCATGAGGGAGGAGCTGAGAGGATTTGGCCAAAGATTAGGTCAGCTCGAGCAGCCGCAACCAAGGGCAGCCGAAGGAGCTCAACAACAAGCAAGGAGGAATGCTCCTATGAACAACCAACAAGATGCGATGGATGATGATGATGACAGCATGCCGGAGATGGAGGACGACTTGCCCCCTGACCCTCTACGTCATCAAAACCAAAGGAGACGTGACCCCATTAGAGGGCATCGCCCAAGAGAGCGTGAACCCAATCATGACATGAAATTGTCACCACCTACCTTTGCTGGAAAATCAAATCCAGAAGTATACTTGGATTGGGAGAGGCGTATGGAATACATATATGAGTGCTATGGCTACGGAGAGAGCAAGAAGATAGCCTTGGCAGCTGCACAACTCACCGAGAATGCACTTGCATGGTGGGACAAAACTGTTGCCGAAAGAAGAAGGCAACTCTTTGGACCGATCCAAACGTGGCATGACATGAAGTATCTCCTAAGACTAAGGTATGTGCCTGATCATTACCACCGTGACCTACAAAAACGTTTCAGGAAGCTAGCACAAGGCAGCCGGACAGTAGAGGAATACTTTGAAGAATTTGAGAAGCTGATGAATTCATTGGAGTTAGAAGAATCTGAGGAAGCTTTGATGGCTCAATTCATTGATGGGCTTCAAGAACGTATAGCCAGAAAGGTAGAAAGAGCTAGGTCTAGTGGACTTCATGAGCTACTACACCTATCTGTGCAAGTGGAGCAACAAATCAAGAGGAAGACCTCACTCTCCAACAGAACCAGGAACAATCAACCTTGGCAAGCAATTGGCAGCAAGCCAATAGACAAGGGCAAAGCTGTTGAGATCGATTCTCGATTCAAAANGCAACTCTTTGGACCGATCCAAACGTGGCATGACATGAAGTATCTCCTAAGACTAAGGTATGTGCCTGATCATTACCACCGTGACCTACAAAAACGTTTCAGGAAGCTAGCACAAGGCAGCCGGACAGTAGAGGAATACTTTGAAGAATTTGAGAAGCTGATGAATTCATTGGAGTTAGAAGAATCTGAGGAAGCTTTGATGGCTCAATTCATTGATGGGCTTCAAGAACGTATAGCCAGAAAGGTAGAAAGAGCTAGGTCTAGTGGACTTCATGAGCTACTACACCTATCTGTGCAAGTGGAGCAACAAATCAAGAGGAAGACCTCACTCTCCAACAGAACCAGGAACAATCAACCTTGGCAAGCAATTGGCAGCAAGCCAATAGACAAGGGCAAAGCTGTTGAGATCGATTCTCGATTCAAAAACAAAGCCAATGACTTCTCTAAGACTTCACGGCCAGAACAAGGTAAGTTCTCTAACACTAGTCAAGCTAGAACCCGTGATATTACATGTTTTAAATGTCAGGGGAGAGGACACTATGCTAGAGACTGTCCAAACCAAAGAGTCATGATCATCACGGCAAGTGGAGGTTATGAGTCTCAAGATGAGATGGAAGAAGAAGAAGATGAAGGGGATGACGACGTTGAGTATCCAGACACTGGTGATCTACTAGTAACTAGAAGAGTCCTTAGCGTGTTAGTTCAACCTGAAGAGAAAGTCCAAAGAGAGAACTTGTTCCACACGCGATGCACTATTAATAGCAAGGTATGTAATCTTGTTATTGATGGAGGATCTTGTGCTAATGTGGCTAGCAAATTCATGGTGGACAGGTTGGGATTAGAAAAGACTAAACACCCTAGACCCTACAAGTTACAATGGCTCAATGACACCACCGAGCTCAAAGTCACGGAACAAGTGACCGTTCCCTTTAGCATAGGCAAATACCAAGACCAAGTGCTTTGTGACGTAGTTCCTATGCAAGCTGGCCATCTCCTGCTGGGGAGACCATGGCAATTTGACCGAGCAACTATTCACAATGGCCGGACAAATTACTACTCATTCGTTCACAAAGAGCGCAAGCACAACTTGGCCCCTCTAAGCCCTACGGAAGTGCATGAACTTCAGGCTAGAATGATCAAGGAGACCAAGGTAAGTGTTTCTAATCTATACATCAATGCTGGTGGTTTAAAACATGCTATGAGTGCCGAGGGCACTATATTACTAATGCTTTTTAAAGAATGTCTAAGTACAGAAAACAAAGA
>PKML01061058.1:472511-483415 GCA_002933935.1 Eutrema yunnanense
TCAAGAAGACCTTCTGGAAGACTTCACCAAGCTGCTACACGTCCAGGACGCACCTGAACCAAAGTCACCTTCAAAAGCGCCTCATGCACCGCATTGGACCTCTTCACATCAATGTAAGCTGTTTACATTATTCACTGTTCTTGCAGGTGTTCCAGGCACCAACAACGACTAAGAGCAGCATCAAAATCGACCTTAAGTCTTTAGTTTAGATCGCGCGGCCAAACTTTCCTTTTCTTGCTTTAATGAAACGATGAGCTTTGTTTTAGAGTATTTTTGCTTCGTGTTGTTTTTGTTTCAAACGTCCTGTTGTTTTGAGTCTTTCTTGTCGTTTTGAGTCGAACCCTAGAAGGTTCAAGCTGACGGACTATTAATAAAGTCCCACACGCAGCTTTGTAGTCACAACTTTTACCCTAGATCAATAAAGAGCCGCACTTTCTTCTAAGTGTTCTTGAGAAGCGAATTCTCTTCTTGTTCTTGTTCTTGCTCGTGTGATTCGATCAAGACCAAGTCCGTGCACCGTATCAGAGAGCTCATCATCCTCTCCGTGTTGTGTATTCACTCCATCAGCATCTCACTACTTAGACTCCACACGAGAGAAGCGATCGCCATCGTGTCAAGTTCATTCCACCACCGACCATCAAACCGGCTAAAGGAGAGGGCGACCGCCTGTCTTTAGCACCATCACTATCCGGTCTTAAGTTCTCACCACCGAGGCTTATACCAGTTAGATTCCCAGACGAATAAGCATCTAACCTTCGGAACTGCGTTGGTCATGGAGAAGGGAAGTTTACTGGGATGAAGAGTAATGACTGCCATGTTGTGATGCAGCGCCTCCTTCCATTTGCCTTCGCATGTCTTCTACCACGTAATGTCCACGAAGCAATTGCAGGTACAATCAATAAATTAATTTTCTTAATACTTAATTTACACAAACTTTAGTATTTATTTATTCATTTGTTATGCATATAATGCAGGGATTGGTGCTTTTTTCGAGATATATGTTCGTGCGCTCTTACATCAGACGTTATCCGCAACCTTGCGAATAATATACTTGTAATCATTTGCAGTTTAGAGAAGATATTTCCGCCTTCCTTCTTTGATGTTAAGGAACATCTACCAATTCATCTCCCTCGAGAAGCAGAGCTTGGGGGCCCAGTTCAGTACTGTTGGATGTATCCTTTAGAACGGTATATGTTTCATCTAAAGAAAAAGGTAAAAAATTTGAGCAAAGTGGAGGGTTCTATTGTCGCACAGAGCATCAATGAAGAAACCTCACATTTTGTCGAGTTCTACTTTCCATCACAAGTTAAAACGAAGAGTCATAGACCAGCTCGACATGATGACAGAGGCGTAATACCTTTCTATCTGGTCGATGTTCCTCATATATTCTTAGAGATTGGACGACTTTGTGGAAAAGGCAAGAAGAGCAGACTTTCAACACATGAGCGAGAGCAATTGTATATGTATATTCTCGCAAACTGCGACGGAGTTGATGAATATGAGAGGTAGTATATTGAACCAAATTATTAATTATTTATTGGGTCCTTGATTATATATATGTTTACGTGATGCTCACTTCAATCTCACAGGATGTATATGGCATATCAACGTTTTGCATTTCCGAACAAAACAGAGGACGAGCGAATCGAGCTCAAATAGGAAGAGTTCGGACGTTGGTTAAGAGATTATATAAGTGTTTTAATTGCCTTGTTTTTAATTATCATATATAATGAATGATTTATTGACAGTTTTTTATTTTATTTGTGCAGGTCACGATAAAGAAGGCTAACGGACAAATATTTCCCACGTGGTTAAAAGAAATTGTGTGATTTCCACTAGCAACCGTGTAGTTACATGTGATGTATAGCACACGGGGGTACGCTTTTAAGATTCTTCGAGATGATAGGAGTGCGACAACTTCATATTACGGTGTATCTACTCAGTCCGAAATGAAACTCTACTAATTTTTTATTTGTCTCATCATCTACTCGACTACTCTCAACAATAAACTCGTATTTACCATAGACGAGATGAACGGCTGAGATTGAAGGATTTGAAAGGACCGCGACCTCAGATTTACTTGCTATGTATCTCGAGAAAAGATACGAAATCATTACGCTATTAGACGGTTCTCGATAAAAGCTACGAAATAATAAATACTAAATTTTAAACCCACGCGAGGTGATGTTTTTTATAATTAAATTTTGTATAGAAAGTAAAAATGAGAAATAAGACTTAATATAGATTCTTATCATTAAGTGTCTTTTCTTTTCAAATTTCATTTAGTTATGTCGAATCGTCTCGGAAAACGACAACTGTCTTTTAACTACTATGTCGTATCGTTTCGTATACGCTATTTTTCTTATTTTCATGCATTGTTATCAGTTTGTCTGGATTTATGGTTTTATAAAATAATTCTCAATATTGAACTCGTATCTTTGATAGACGAGATGAACGACCTATATTAAAGTATGTGAACGACCTAGATTTTGACACGTGTTTACTAAATTTCTAATTAGATATTGACACATAATATTAACAATAAAAGGAAAAAATATAATTTGTTTTGTAGATTACTGTTACTAGCATGTCTGAGAGATCCCGGAAATAAAATATTCCATTTTGTAATGATGACCAACCTGATCCGAAGATTGATTATCTCATCGAATACATTCTGTCACGCAACGCGTTGAGAGACATAAAATGGACCGCGTTGGGCAATGTCCCGAAATTGTATGCTAACAGTGCTAAAAAAAGGAAAGCATTTCATACGAGGGAAGGAAAGAGGGGATATGGAAATCGGTGGAAAGGAATTGAAGAGGAAGAGGAACAAGACGAAGAATATGATGAAAAAGTTGTCGGACGTTCCATCGTGAAACATCATCCGGTGAAGAAGCAAACTTGTATGAGTCAAGAAATGGTCAGATCCATTATTGCACCAGAATTAGAACGAGAGCGAGATGTGACTCAAGAAAGGCTCACATCTATTGAGCATAAACTTGCTGTCATGGATCAACAACAGCAGGCTATCATGAGTAAACATCAAGTTGCTATCATGGATAGAAATCATCAAGAAGAAATGTCCGAAATCATAATTAAGTTAGTTCTAGTCGTAAACGACATGTTGAATAGGTTTGCTGCACTCAGGCAGCAGCAAGATACTCTCTCAAACAACAATGCCAAACCAATAGAGCATAACCCCACGGTAATGACTATGCTTTTATTAAACTGGTAGGAATATTGTTCGTCCAGTTAAGGTTTATGTTTTACTTCAGCGAGATTTCGATTTTTCGTATATGTGTTACATGGCAGATCTAATGTTTGATCTGCCGTTTGATGAGTTATTGTTTTATGGTTTTATTATGTACGACAATGTGTGACATGTAATTGTGATTTGTGACGGCATATAGAATTTACAATTTATTGTATTTAATTCTCATATGCTTGTATTTCATTCACTACGAAGAACTTCCAACCTTTGCCGTTCTAAACTTAAACCCTTAATCTTCCTCTACATGCATTGTTTGCATTTAATTCACATCTCACAACTACTACAAGCTGTATGCATATGATTCTCATATGCGTGTATTTAATTCAAGTTTTATAGAACGTCAAAGCTCTTCGTTGTGAATTAAAATTGTAATCGTGTCACACCAAGCTGTGAATCCTTCACAAATATCGGAAATCTGCCTGATATATGGTTTTGCAGTGGTAAGGGAATCTATTTAAATCAGAAACCGAATTCGTTGAAACTTGAAACCAAAGGTGTGATTGCATTATTCGGCTATCGGTATGCCTATTTATTAAGAATTTGTAGACAAACCCGTCTCTTTTATATTAATTTTGGATGGAGTTACTCGGGCATGACACCTGCAAGATACATATCTGCTAAACTACAGTACAACATATTGTCCATCGATTGCCCTCTCTCTGGTTGCTCGGGACGGCTCGAGCCCAATCAATGTCGTGTAATCCTGCCACGAGAGGTGTTCAATCAGTGGGGAGACGCTCTTTGCTAGGCGGTGGTGATGAATTCGATTCAGTGATAATAAATTATACAGTATAAGATTTTCATGTTTGACCACATTTCCCGTAAAAAACAAATTTCAATGTATTTTGCGATAGCATTTCAACAATGCATACACCTTGTAGAAGTTGGTAAATGTGAATTAAATGCAAACAATGCATGTAAAGAATGAAATGCATACATCTCAAACAATGCATTTAGAGAATTAAATGCATACACATTGTAGTATTTGGTAAATATGAATTACATGCATTGTTTGCATTTAATTTACAATTACCAACTGCTACAAGTATTAGCTTCCTTTAACATGAAGAGATAACGAGGCAGCTCGTGGTATGAATCATCGGCCATATGTGGTATTCTTCAAAAAGTTGGGTAACTCCAGTTGCGTCTTCGTAAGCCCATGTTGCGTCTTCGTTCGAAACAGTCATTCAACTATGACAAATCGTCTCGAAAACCGACATATGTCGTTTAATTATGTCTTATCGTTTCGTATACGCTATTTTACAGTTTTACTTATTTTCATTCCTTGTTATCATTATGGATTTTATATTGCCTATACGTCATTTTAATTATGTGAAGTTTGTCCAAAATTATTTTACAAATTTCCTCTACAACAACTTTATTTAACGAGAACATGCTATGATATATAGAGAAAATTACACTCAAAGACACATTTTGAAACTACAATTACTCTAATATATAAGATTTTATAACAAATGGTTTCTTCAACAAAGTTAGATAGGTTGAGCTCCCTCATGACAGCTGGTTCCTTCAATGTTTCGTTTAGTCTTCAGAAGCATCGAGATGACCATCAATCAATACAGGTTCGGAATCGCCATGGTATCGACCGATACCAGCAGGGTATCGATCGATACTGAAACCTGCAATACGTGGGAATTGCTGAGTTGCTGCGAAATTCATCTGAAAACCAGTTTCAATGAACCATATTGATTCCTCTGGTAGGTGATCATCAATAGGGACGTCTGCATCGATCTGCATCCTTGAGAGATGGTCAGCGACTCCGTTCTCTATGCCTATCTTGTCCATAATTTCGATGTCGAAACCTTGTAGCAAAAGAATCCAACGATAAAGACGAGGCTTCATATCCTTATTCTGCATCAGATATTTGAGAGCAGCATAATCAGTATGAACAATCACTTTGCTCCCAATCAAGTAGGATCGAAATTTCTCAACGGAGAAAACAACTGCAAGTAGTTTCTTCTCAGTGGTGATGTAGTTCCTATGAGCATCATCTAATGTCCTGCTGGCATAGTAGATGACGTGCAGCTTCTTATCCTTCCTCTGACCCAGAACTGACCCAACAGCAAAATCACTAGCGTCGCATGATATGCTCAATTTAATACCCTAAATAGTACTAAAGCAGTTGCTGCAGTAAATCAGGGGTCGAACACAAGAACTCAGTTATCACACAATAGATTGTATAGATTCGAAACACGCTAAATCAAAAGATGTAATTGAAAACAAGATTGCAAGTAAAAGAGTTTGTAAATTCAGTTGGAGGAATATAGGCTCAGGGTATCTCTCAGGAAATCAATGAATGCAGCTAAATTAACTAACAGGATTCAGATTAAGCACGGTTCTAGAACTCAAATCACTAAAATATAATTAACCAACTCTCGTTGCGAAAACTATCTAAATCTAAATCCTAGGAATTCCAAATCTCTTTGCGAATCCTAAAGTCTAAATCAGCTTTAAAGATCAGGTTTGATATGTTCACAAATTAATTAAACCAAATCTCTTTGCGAATAATTAATTTGCTCACCTAGGTTCTATCAGGTAATTAATCGCACTCTCGTGCCTAATCAATTATCCTAAGATCTATATTCTAGGTAGCTAATCTAGAACAAGCTTTGAACACAACCTAAGCGAAGAACTAATTCAGATAGTGAATCCTAAAAGATAATCAACCTAGCATTCAAAGAAATCCCTATGAGAAAACCCCAAACCTAACAGGTGATCTACTCAGACATGGAGATTGAAGACAACATGTTTGAATAAATCATCAATAAAATAATCAGAAAAGGTTTAGAGATCTGATCTCGGACGAAGGGAGATTCAGACTTGTCTCTCTAAAACCAGAGTAAAATAAACACAGAAAATAAAGCATAGCCTAAACAAGTGGCTGTAAAATCCTATTTATAACCTAAAACACGAATTGGGGTCTTCTTGTAATTATCAAAGACTTTTGGGCACTTTTGCAATTCCTCAAGTCTTGGAAAACTCGCGGTTCGTGTCTTGCTGCGATGGGTATCGATCGATACCAGGGGGTATCGATCGATGCTTGTCGTGAAATCAGATACTCAGCAACACGACTTCAGCTCTTGCTCCAAACTACTCCAGAGAGCTCCAATAATTCCAACAATGCTCCAAACGTGCTAAGACCTGCAAAAGACTCTAAAACATTACAAAACACTAGAAAGACTCTATAAAAAGGACTTATATCATGGCTTAAATAGGGTAAAAACCATGATATATCAACTCCCCCAGACTTAGCCTTTGCTTGCCCTCAAGCAAATAGAAGACTAAACATAGAAAGAGGTTTGAAAACGCGGAGACTCACATGTTCATGAACCATCGAAACGACCTTCTTTCCGAGTACTCAAATGTCACCTAACCAGCTTTCGATCTAACCACCATGTACTTCTCCGTAGACATTCGCAGCTTTTCCAGACTCCATACATTATCCCACAGCTTCGTTCAAGTAAAATCTTCATCGCCAGTTTCATCGCTGCAGTCAATGTTCAAGAACCTTCTAGATTCTTTACCATACAATATCATGACAAGGAACCACCCTTTTTCACACTTTTTGTATCAATTTCTCTCCCCCAGACTTATTTCTTATGATGTTCTCTTTTTTTTTATTCTCAGCTTTGCATATACACATCAAGGTATGAGACGCGAGTATTGATGGTGTTTGCCACCAAATCTCCGGTTCTTCCATCTCTATGTATCGAAGGATGTAGGCGAATAATGGCATCATAGGAAAATCCTAGCCTCGCTTCCAAACCTTTGTGTGATCATTTCCTCTTAAGTAGAATAATGGGATCGCTGGAAATTTTCCTAACCCTCTACTCAGAAGAAAATCATTTCAATCTTTTATGCTCTTATTTATCAACTTATAACAGGGGAGAGAGATACCATAACTCTAAACACATGGGTTCCTTTATCAGATATGAATGATGAATCAAGCTCTAAAAACACTAACCACATTAATGAAGTGCAAAAATTTGGCTCAGGCTTCAGAAGAACTCTGCTGGAGACATGGATGTTTTCTAGTCAACTGGTCAGTCTTTGGATTTTTCATTAGTCGATCTAGAGCTGATCCTGTAACATTGTGCACTCAAAAACAAAATCATATCAATAGGTTCAAGCACAGGATCATTATCTCCAACAAGTTTTGACTCAATAAAACAATTTGACTCGATAAAACAACTGACTCTAAGAAAAACAAAAACAATGTCAGCAGACACCTCCCCCAGACTTGAACAACACTGTCCCCAGTGTTATCTAGCCTTGAGTAGGTAAAAGAAGACAAAAGGATAGATGAAACGAAGAGAAACCAGAAGTTACCTTGCTGAAACATCGATCGACACACAGCCTGGTGTCGATCGATACCAGGCTTAAATCGACTTGATGAACCGTATATTCGCGATCGGTGTCGATCGATACCAATGGGGTATCGATCGATACTAAGGCGATTTCGAGTCTGCTCCTTGTTTATCCTGACACAAACACAAAACAAACGAAAAATAAAAAGAAAAACGACTCAAAAACAGACTCACCAGTGGGTGCCTCCCACCAAGCGCTCGTTTAACATCAATAGCTTGACTGTAACGCCCTTCAGGCTGGATAAGAGTGAGAGCTTGCACCAAAACAGGCTCCACAACTTGACATCGCTATCTTCAGAGTTCTGCTCAACATGCCTTCCACGAACTCTTTTCCCTTCTCTTTCAGTTCCGAAGTAAGAAGAATCCTAGCCTTAGAGAATGGCTTCGAAGCTCCTTTGCACTTGACCTTATACTCAATCGAATTCCCATCACTCTTATGAGGTATCAAAGTGACATGGGGATTCTCGACCTTTTTTCTCTTGGCCTTCTTCTTTGTTGCCTTGGGAACGCTGGGCGGTTCAGCTGGAACGTCTGTGACAGTAGGCTCATCAGGAGGCTCTTCCAAAAGATCAATTGCTAGCGATTCTCCTGTGACAACCTCGATGCCAGAGACACGTGTGGGAGCACTCCTAGGGGAAATGACATCATAATAGACCCCTCCGTCAATGTAAGAGAAAGAGATTCTCTTATTAGGTGTGTCTATGACTGCGCTAGCAGTAGCCATAAATGGTCGTCCCAAGAGTATAGGCATACTAGATATCGCACTCATCTCCACAACCTGAAAATCAGTAGGTACCAGACAGTCTCCTACTTTGACCAGCAAACCATGGATAGTACCGTGTGGAAGTGAGGTGGAGTCGTTCGCGAGTGTGATAGATACCTTTGGTGCTCGAATATCAGCCCCTAACCGCTCTGCAATTTCCCTTGAGATGACATTGACACTAGCCCTTGAGTCAACAAGAGACTCTTTAAACTCGACTCCTGAGATAGAGCATGGTACAACAAATTTCCCTAGATCTTCCCTTTGGGTCAACTGTCTCAGTGGAGGTGGACCTCTAGCCTTAATGAAGAGTGCCTTAATCTCTTCCTCAGTTTCTCTGCAATCTTTGAAGTGACTTAGCAGAGGACGGCACTCTAGAGCTTCTTCAAATGTTGAATCAGGGGAAATCCTTCTTACCATCTTCTCAAAGCCACACAGCTGCTTTGGAGAGATGGGATCTCTGAGGTGTTTAGGAACAGGATTCACCTTCTTGGTCCTGCGAACTCTTTCTTCAATCTGCTCAGGTGTTTTCACATGTTCTGGCTCGTTCTGCGATGGGTATCGATCGACACCAGGTAGGGTATCGATCGATACTCTTGCGGTTGAATCATCCTTGACAGATTTATCATCACCAAGAGGCTCCACAATCAGACCATCCAGCATAGCCTTCCATCTGGCGTCTTCTACCTCCTCCTTAGCCTTCTCAAGAGCTCTGGGATAAGGTATCCTTGGTATATATACCCTTTCTACAAGTACTTTAGGCACCACAGTCGACATCTCCGGTGTCTCCTCTGAAATCGCCTCAGTATCGACCGATACCAATGGGGTATCGATCGATACACGGGTTTTTGAAGTATCCCGTTTCAGAATTGTAACTGGCATCTATCGACACTTGGGGGTATCGATCGATGCTATGGCGATTTCAGGATCCTCATCGAAATTTTCTGCACTTGAGGAGATCGCATTGACGTGTACATTGTGTGAATGAACCGATTTTCCCTTGGAATTTGATGCAGTCTGAGCTACTTGCGTTTCCAGCATCCTGTGACTGGTATTGAGAGCCTCGATCCTTCGACTCAAATCAGTGTACACAGCATCCAGTTTCCCATTGAAGGTTACTGTCATCTTCTCCTGCCCTTGAACCAGCTGTTCAAGCATAGCCTCAATCTTACTCTCAGGAGCTTTGGGTGGTGGGGAGTGGTATCCGCCTTGCTGAGCATTGTTGGTGAAGTTTCTATTGGAGTTGTATCCAAATCGCTGACCCTGAAAACCAGAACCACCAATGTAGTTAACATCTTCCACTTCATTCTCAGCAGCAAAGTGGACGGCCTTTGATGTCCTTCCCAGCAGAAGACTGTGCATAGAATCCAGCTGAGCTTTAACTTCAGCGATCTGTGACCCATCCATGTTACCAGCCAGCTTCTTGCGCTAGAAGTCTGCGCTCTTTGTGCTACTGCTAGATGCAAAGTTTTCAATCAACACATAAGCATCTTCAGGATACATGGTGTTGAAATTACCATTGCTGGAAGCGTCCAAACCCATCTGATACCTCCAATCTACTCCTCTAAAGAAGATACCCAGCAGCTGCACATCAGAGTATCCATGATGTGGAAAATCTCTCTGGAATGATATGAATCTCGTCCAAGCAGCCTTGAATGCCTCAGTAGGTCCTTGAGAAAAAGTGGAGATTTTATTCCTCAGATCTTCATATCGTCCATCATCGTAGAAATTAATCAAAAAGGACCTCTTAGTGTCCTCCCAATTAGTTAGCGATCCAGGAGGTAGCTGCCTCAGCCAGTAAGTAGCTTCTCCACCTAGAGAGTAGGGGAAAAGCTTGCAGAAGAGATAATCGTAGGACACTCCATTGCTCTTGATGCTAGTGACCAAGTCCTCGAATTTCTCCACATGGTCCATTGGATGTTCATGAGGAAGACCATGAAAGAGATGCTGTCCCACTAGAGTGAAGTAAGCAGGCTTCAGCTCAAAGTCATTCCTCTCAAACGCAGGAGGACGAATTGCTGACCGATTGGCGAAAAACTGGTTAGGCCTGTTGTACTCACCAATCGTTCTTCCACGATTAACCATGTCATTCCTCGCGTTCCCAGCGACATTCGCAGCGACAACAGGAGCAGGTGGTATGACGATCCCCTCTCCATTCAGACGTTGTCATTGCTCATTGCACAACCGACCCTCTTGTTCTCTGTAAGCACCAGCTGCATCACGAACCAACTGATTATTGTTCATCTTAGCTGATTTCTCTGCTTTCTTCTTCGTGCGTTCCAAAAGTGCTAGTTGTTCCAATGATAGATCAACTAGCTCAGCGTTCTTGTTGCTTCTGGTTTCTCGATTAGGCATGCACCTGAAAACAGAAAATCAAGAACGTAAGTAACTGAAATTTACGTCGGGTATCGACCGATACTCAAGGGTATCGATCGATACTCGGGCGATTTAGACGAATTTCTTAGCTAAAATCTAATGGCGAATT
>PKML01061058.1:487830-581466 GCA_002933935.1 Eutrema yunnanense
TGTAAGATTTTGTAGAGATTAAGTTTTGATTAACCAAGATCAAGCAAGAACAAGAGAGAGAGAAAGAGAGAATTTTCGTGAGGAAGAAGAAGATAAGAGAAAAAGATATTTTCATTGAATTAATTTGTGGTTACAAATGAAAGTTATATAACCATACATATCTGCAATAGTAACCAGCACTAACTAATCACTAATAGACTTAATTGAGTTGCCCTTATAACCTCGCTTATAAACTCTTATAACCTTGCTTATAAACTCTTATAACCTCGCTTACTTATAAACTCTTATAGCCTCGCTTATAAACTCTTATAACCTCGCTTATAAACTCTTATTTGTTAACAAAAACCATGATATATCATCGCACATGATCTCAAAAGGCAGAGTCCAATCAGGAGGTTGCACAATAGGAGCACTTACCAAAGCCATTTTAATCTCCTCAAAGGCTGTAAGACAGTCAGGTGTGAAATCGAATTTGATCTCCTTGCATAATAGAGCGGTGACTTGGCGAGCTAGCTTGGAGAAATCTTTGATAAACCTTATGTAAAACCCAGCATGACCAAGGAAACTTCGAATGTCCTGCACAGAAGTCGGTGGTTGGAAGCTTGTCATGACCTGAATCTTGGCTTTGTCAACCTCGATCCCAGCTTCAGAAACCTTGTGCCCAAGCACGATGCCGTCCTAAACCATAAAGTGACACTTTTCCCAATTAATGACCAAGTGTTTCTCTTCACACCTCTGCAGCACCTTGCACAGATTATCCAAACAGTCCTTGAACGATGGTCCGTATACTGAGAAATCATCCATGAATACCTCCATAAAATCCTCAATCATGTTTGTGAAGATAGATATCATGCACCTCTTAAAAGTGGCTGGAGCGTTGCACAATCCAAATAGCATTCTTCTGTATGCGAATATGCCATAGGGACATGTGAAAGTCGTTTTCCCTTGGTCATCTGGATGTATAGGGATTTGAAAGAATCCGGAATATCCATCAAGAAAACAGTAGTAGGGGTGACTAGCCAACCTCTCCAACATCTGGTCAATGAATGGCAAGGGGAAATGATCTTTCCGTGTAGCTGCATTCAACTTCCTGTAGTCAATGCACATTCGATGTCCAGTGATAGTTCTAGTAGGAATCATCTCATCCTTTTCATTCTTCACCACGGTTATCCCTCCTTTCTTAGGAACAACGTGCACTGGACTGACCCAAGAGCTATCTGAGATGGCATAGATAACTCATGCATCCAAGAGTTTCATGACTTCTTTCTTAACCACTTCTTTCAGGTTTGGATTCAGCCTCCTCTGATGCTCAATTGAAGCCTTTGACTCGTCCTCAAGATGAATCTTATGCATGCACAGGTCCGGTGATATACCTGAAATGTCATCAATAGAATAGCCAAGAGCTTTGCGATACTTGCGTAGCTTGCTCAGCAGTAAGGTGACCTCTGTGTTGTTCAAGGAAGCATTAATGATCACTGAGAATGTGGAATTAGGACCAAGAAAACCATACCTCAGATTTGCTGGAAGTGGTTTGAGTTCCACCTTAGGAGTTTTCTCCTCGCTCCAATCTCCAAGCCAAGCAGCTTGCTTAGAATTTTTGGCCAAATCTTTTTCTGGCCGCAGGGTATCGACCGATACTAGGTGAGTATCGATCGATATTGGCAGTGCTGTATCGAGCATCTTCGCGTATTCAGCAGCAACATCACTCGAATTGACCTCTGACTCAGCTGAACAGACCAATGCCCTCTCCAATGGGTCCTCAGGATGCATCTCCAGGAAATACTCTTCAGCAATGTCACTAAAGGTGTCAACAAAGAAAGTCTGCCCATCGATGGTTGGTCTCTTCATCATCTTCTGCATGTTAAAAGTCATGACTAACTCACCGATGTTAAGAGCTATTTTCCCATTCCTGCAATCAATCATAGCACCAGTTGTTGCTAGGAATGGTCTTCCCAAGATAAGAGGATCCTTAGGCTCAGCATCATACTTCAGGACGATGAAATCAGTTGGGATCAAGCAATTCCCAATCTTTATAGGAACATCTTCGAGCAAACCCTCTGGAAGTCTAACTGATCTGTCAGCAAGTATCAGTGAGATCCTCGTGGAGGTGAAGTCTGTCTTTCCCATCCTTTTAGCAACTGAGTATGGCATGAGGTTGACACTTGAACCAAGGTCACAAAGAGAACGCTCAAAGCTGTCTGTAAAGATTGTGCAATCTAAAACAAAACTCCCTGTATCTGGTAGCTTCGTTGGGATCCTGTTGGTTATGATTGCACTGCACTCATGAGTGATCATCAGGCAACCATCTTCGAGGTTCACATTGTTGGACACCATCTTCTTGACATATCTCCTGAAAGCTGGAGAAGTTTTGATAGCAACGATGAAAGGAAGTTCAACAACCAGCTTGTCCAAAATTTTCTTGCATCTAGAGTCTTCTACCTCCTTCTTAGTCTTCCCAATAGCTCTGGGATAAGGTATCCTTGGTATGTAAACTCTCTCTGCAACCGCTTTAGGTTTTTCCTCCATAACTTTAGGTGCTGTATCGACTGCAGGTTCAGTGTCGATCGATACCGGGATGGTATCGATCGATACACGGGACTTTGAGTTTTCCCGTGAAAGTATCTTGATCGGTGTCGTAGTGTCGATCGATTCCCTGGCGATTTCAAAGTCCTCATCATCAGACTCGACGAAATTCTCAGCAGTTTGGGCAATTTTCGCTCCTGGAGTGACCTCTTTACCACTTCTCAAGGTAATGGCATTGATGTGTGCCCTAGGGTTCTCTCCTATGCATGGAAGAAAACCTTCTTGTCTTCTCGCACCCTCTGATGTCTGGGCTACTTGAGTCTCCAGTTTCTTCTGATAGATACCAAGAGCATCGATCCTTCCACTCAGATCTTTGTACATAGCATCCATCTGGCCATTGAAGGTCACTGTTATATGCTGCTGTCCTTGAACCAGCTGTTCAAGCATAGTTTCGATCTTGCTCTCTAGGGTTTTAGCAGGTACATGCTCATAAGAAGAATTCCCATAGTTTCTGTTGTAACCACTTTATGGGAAGGTTTCTGGTTGAATCCTCCTTGCTGGAAATTGTTATTGAAGTTTCGGTTGTTGTTGAATTGGTTCCTCTGACCCTGAAAACCAGAACCACCAATGTAGTTAACATCTTCTACCTCACCTTCATTGAACACCTCAACATCTTCAGCAAAATGGACGGCCTTCGTTGTCTTCCCCAGCAGAAGGTTGTGCATAGAATTCAGCTGGGCCCGAACTTCAGCGATCTGCGATCCATCCATGTTACCAGCTAGCTTCTTGCGCTCAAAATCTGCACTCTTGGTGCAACTGCTAGATGCAAAATTCTCAATCAGCACATAAGCATCCTCAGGATACATGGTGTTGAAATTTCCATTGCTTGCAGCATCCAGCGTCATCTGATATCTCCAATCAAGTCCTCTGAAGAAGAAACCCATCAACTGCACATCAGAGTATCCGTGATGTGGACAATCTCTCTGATACGATATGAATCTCGTCCAAGCAGCCTTGAACGCCTCAGTAGGTGCTTGAGAAAACTGGGAGATCTTGTTCCTCAGATCCTTAGATCGTGCATCATCATAGAAGTTGATCAGGAAAGCCTTCTTAGTCTCTTCCCAAGTAGTCAGTGATCCAGGAGGTAACTGCTTCAGCCAGTAAGTCGCTTCTCCACCTAGAGAGTATGGGAAGAGCTTGCAGAAGAGGTAATCGTAGGACTCCATTACTCTTGATGCTGGTGACCAAGTCCTCGAACCTCTCGATATGGTCCATGGGATGCTCATTGGAAAGACCATGAAAAAGGTGTTGTTCCACAAGAGTGTAGTATGCGGGTTTCAGCTCAAAGTCATTCCTCGGAAACGCAGGAGGACGAATCGCTGATCGATTGGCGTAAAACTGATCAGGCCTGTTGTACTCACCAATCGTTCTACCACGATTAACCACTGCATTCTCAGCGTTCGCGTTCCCAGCGACATTCCCAGCGACAACAGGAGCATGTAGAATGATGTTCCCCTCTCCATCCAGATGTTGTCCTTGCTCGTTGCACAACCGACCCTCTTGGTCTCTGTAAGCACCAGCTGCATCTTGAACCAACTCCACTTGATTGTTGTTCATTTTTGCTGGCTTCTTTGCTCTTCGGTTTGTGCGTTCCACAAGTGCTAGCTGCTCCAATGACAGTTCAACTAGCTGCGTGCTCTTGCTCTTTCTGGTTTCACGATTAGGCATACACCTGAAAACAAGAGTCAAAAACGTAAGTAACTGAAATTCACGACGGGTATCGACCGATACCACTAGGGTGTCGATCGATACTCGGGCGATTTAGACGAAATTCTTAGCTAAAATCTAATGGCGAATTGAGTCCCCGGCAACGGCGCCAAATTTGATATGCTCAAATTAATACTCTAAAAAGTACTAAAGCAGTTGCTGCAGTATATCAGGGGTCGAACACAAGAACTCAAGAAAACACACAGTAGATTATAGGGAAAATTACATTTTTAACCTTGAAAGTAGAAGTTACTAACACTTTAAACCTCAACAGAATTTCACTCTCACTTTAAACCATAAAAGTTGAAATACTGACACATTAAACCATAGAAGTAGCTTCAGAGTTTCCACCGTCAAAAAAATTAACGAAGCTATTCAAATTCCGTTAAAATGTGATTACTTGGCTTTAATTAGTATTTTATTATATATCATAATTAAAAAAATCCAAAAATCAAAAAAAAAAAAAAAAAAGATATTACTTTCGCCGGTTTTTTTTCTCTCTTGTCGGGTTTTCTATCGCCAATTGCAAGGACATTCGCCGGTTCTCCTGCCGGCACTTCAGCGGTTTTCTCTCCATCTCCCACCCGTCGGTGCTCTATCTCCTTCTCGCTAGTGTTCTCGCCATATCTCGCCATTGGTTATCTCTCTCAATCTCGCTGGATCTGACGCCGGAAAAACGCCAAGCAAACCATCGATTTCCATTGATACCGGTTTAGGGAATCCCAACGCCAACGATAATCATTCTCTTCCTTAGCTTCTCCAACAACAATTTTGTTTTGAATCTTCACTGAATCAAACAAAAACTGAGAAACTTTTTTTAAATAAAACAAAATCAAATCAACTCAAAGAATCGATTGGATAACAAATTTGGTTTATTTTTGGTCAAGAACAGTCACATAGAATCTCTCCTTCAATTCCGGCGACAAGTCCACATCACCTACATCGTTTTCTTTCCCGGTCACAATCAAATAATCGATTTGGTATAAAATTAATAAGGGAGATCGATGCAGATCGAGAAGAGTGGTAGATCGAACATGTATATTTGGGATAAAATCGATTTGAAGAAGAAGGTGATGGTGAATATAAGAACTTGAGCTTGCGAATTTGTCTAAGTTCTTGATTGATTCTTAAATTGGTGAATTAGTTGTGTGGATTCTTGATGGTTGGTTTAATTTATCGGATCGGAAGAGGAGAAAAGATGGTCGTAGAAGAGGTGGAGGAGAGGAGATGGAGAATTTCAGGAAGAAACTTTTTTTTTTTTTAAACTGATTTTGTTTATTAAAAAAAAAAATTAAAGCCATGTCAACACATTTTAACGGAATTTGAATAGTTTGGTTAATTTTTTTTACGGTGGAAACTCTGAACCTAATTTCATGGTTTAATGTGTCAATATTTCTACTTTTATGGTTTAAGGTGAGAGTGAAATTCTGTTGAGGTTTAAAGTGTTAGTAACTTATACTTTGAAAGTTAAAAATGCAATTTTCCCGTAGATTATATGGATCCGAATTAAGCTAAATCAAAAGATGTGATTGAAAACAAGTATGCAATTAAAAGTGTTGTAAATTCAATTGGAAGCAGATAGGTTCAGGGTATTTCTCAGGAAATCAATGAATGCATATAAACTAACAAATCAGGGTTCAGGTTACGCACGGTTCTTAAACTCAAATCACTAAAGTATAGCTAACTAACTCTCGCTGCGAAAACTATATAAGTCTAAATCCTAGGATTCCAAATCTCTTTGCGAATCCTAGAGTATAAACCAGTTTTTAGTTCAAGTTTGATTTGTTCACAAAACAACTAAACCAAATCTCTTTGCGAATAGTTATTTTGCTCACCCTAAGTTCTGTCAGGTAATTAATCGCACTCTCGTGCCTAACCAATTATCCTAAGATCTAAGTTCTAGGTGATCAATCCAGAATTAGCTCTGAGAACAACCTAAGGCGAAGAACTAATTCAGATTGTGAACCCTAAACAACTAATCAACCTAGCATTCAAAGAAATCCCTATGAGAAAACCCCAAACCTAACAAGAGATATACTTAGACATGGAGATTGAATCAATAAACATGACTGAATAAATACTCAAATAAATAATAAGAAAGAGTAACAAAAGGGTTCGAAATCTTCTCTCCGACGAACAGAGTCTCAGACTTGTCTCCCTTCAAAAGCTCTCTCACAAATCCAAAGTAAAAATAAAGTGGCTGTAAAATCCTATTAAATAACCTAAACACGTTCTGGGCTTTCTTGTAAATATTAAAAACTTCTGGGGCAATTTACAATTCTTTAAATCTTCAATAAGCCGCGATCCGTATCTGCTGCGATGGGTATCGATCGATACTGATGCTTCAAATCGGGTACTCAGCAACACGAACTTCTGCTTTGCTCCAGAATGCTCCAGAAAGCTCTAATATCTCCAATTATGCTCCAAACGTGCTAAAACCTGTAAAAGACTCTAAAAGACTCCAAAATACTAGGAAGACTCTATAAAAGGGACTTATATCATGGCTTAAAATGGGTAAAAACCATGATATATCAGGTTCTCAGCAACATGAACTTCTGCTTTGCTCCAGAATGCTCCAGAAAGCTCCAGTATCTCCAATTATGCTTCAAACGTGCTAAAACCTGTAAAAGACTCCAAAATACTAGAAAGACTCTATAAAACGGACTTATATCATGGCTTAGAATGGGTAAAAACTATGATATATCAGGGGGAGAGGCTCCCCCCAGCAAGTGGGAAGCTCGCAAACTCAAAACCATAGCTTCAAGATATTGTATAATCAGCCCCCGCCTTTATAAGCGAAGTATGAATGGCCCTTACATTGTATGTGTCCACGGGCTCGAAGCTTTTACGATATTGTTGGAAGTGCACGGAGGCTCGTGTGGCAGCTATTCAGGAGGGAGGGCATTAGCCATCAGGATCAAAAGGCCAGGGTATTTTTGGCCCACCTTGGTCATTGACTGCGAAGAACACTCTAAAGCATGCGACAAATGCCAACGGCATGCTCCCACATTGCATCAGCCTACTGAAAACTTATCTTCCATCTCATCTCCATACCCTTTTATGAGGTGGTCTATGGACATAGTAGGACCTATGGTAACCTCGGGAAAAAGGAGGTGTCGTTTCCTACTCGTCCTCACCGACTACTTCACCAAATGGGTAGAGGCACGAGCTTTCCAGCAAGTTAAAGCAAACCACGTACAGGAATTCGTATGGCAAAACGTAGTCTGCCGGCACGGAATCCCATACGAGATTGTAACCGATAACGGTTCACAGTTCATCTCAAATCAGTTCCTCGAATTTTGTGAAGATCACGGAATCAGGCTGACAACCTCGACTCCACGTTACCCTCAAGGCAACGGGCAGGCCGAGGCAGCAAATAAGCTAATATTGAGCAATCTCAAAAAATGATTAGATGCTAAAAAGCAAAAATGGTCCGACGAACTCCCTGGAGTACTATGGGCTTGTCGGATCTCACCTCACAAAGCAACCTCAGAAACACCATTCTCCTTGGTTTATGGGATTGAGGTCGTGGTTCCCGCTGTGGTCGCAGTCCCCAGCCTGAGAGTAGATATGTGTCCCGTAAACGAGGAGCTAAATAAAGGTGCAGCTATTAAAATAAAAAAATCTCTATCCCCTCAAGCATGTTAAATGCAGCTTGAGGACTCTTAACTCTTACTTTACAAGCTAAAAGCTTTACTCCATAAATGAACAGCCTTACGAGCTAGAGCATAATTCCAGCTAGCATGACTCAACTTTGCGTCTAAATTACAAGGTCACAACCTTTTTAGTCTCTAAATGACAACAATCTCTACGTCTAAACTGTTTAGGTTGCATGCCTGCCTCTAAACGGCTTCGATCTTGCGTCTTAAAATCGCCTGGTCAGCTCCAGAGGTCTCAAAACGACCTTGGAGCAAGGTCTCTGAACGACATGTATCTTTGGCTAAAAAACTGCCTCTGATCTAATGAAAAATGTCAGCCTCTAAATGGCGAAAGTTATAAAAAAACACACACAAAAAGAGGAACTTTAAAGAAAAATCAAAATGATTAAAGCCTCCTCAATGGAGCATAAGTTCGAACCAAAAAGCCCATCAGGGCATAACAAGTTCAACAATAAACAGAAACGGGTTTAAAAGCCTCCCAAGGCACCAAGTTTGAAAAACAGAAAAGGATGAAGGGTCTCTAGCAGGCAGGTTCAGTTGTTTTATCCGCCGAGACAGGTTGATCCAAGGGCAGTGGGAACTCCTTCCTAAGCTCTTGAGAACCAAGGTCCAGCTGATCACTTAATGGTGGGGCACATGGCCCAGCAGGCAGCGTAACCGAATCATCGGATACCTGCGAAATGTCAAGTTTACCCAGGGAAAAATCTGATACATGGACGATGGCAAGCTCCGCATCCAACCTCAACTTCTCAGCTTCAATATCCTTCTTCTCAGCCTCAAAATCGTTGATGGTCTGATTAATAATATCATCGAGAAGAAGGATGTTGGACTTACACTCCATAATCTGACTCTAGGTGTCAACCTCGAACTTCTTCTTCTCGAATTTATCCTTTATCCCCAAAAGAATGGTGCAATATTGTTTGGACATCTCCCTTCTCGCAGCCTTCTCAGTCCTCTTCACCATCTCCTTCTACCTCTTTGCGAACTTCTTCGAATCCTCCTTGACCTTGCCGACCTGGACTTTTAAGCCTACTATACTCTCGCTGGCAGAGCATAAGCCTTCCTCAGCAGTCCCAGCTCGCCCCTCGGCGACTCGGAGGTCCACCCTCAAATCTTCACCAGATTTCTCCGAGCTTGAAGAGTGTCAGCATGAGCTTGAGCCTCCTGAGCGGAGTCTTCCCATCTCTTGGCCAAAATGGCCTGATCTTTAACCTGACTTTCCAGAAGGGTGATCTCAGCCATCTTCTCCCTACCTCGAGCAAGCCTTGCCGCCAGCTCGTCTCGCTCAGAAAGCAGGTCGGCAATAGTTCTAGCCGCCCTTTCAACCTCCTCAGGTTGGGTGGCAGAGCGAAGGTCCTGCTCAAATGAGTTAACCAGCTCGTTTGCAGCAGAGATACCCTGAAAAAAAATGCAAAAAACTCAACGAAGAAAAATAAAGAGAAACGATAAGAAAAAAGGAACCGAAGCTACTTGACCAATTACACCCGCGAACTTGGTATAGCTTTCAGGCTTCTTCATATTCTTCAGAGACGGCAAAAAGCAGGAGGAAGGCCTAACACGCCTGAAAATATTCGTTAGCTAGGAAGGCCTAATTCTCTACGATTGCTTCAGGTCCATCAAAGTCGAACCTAAAAGCATTCGGAGAATTTCCTTCACCACCTTGCGAACGAGGTGCCACTTTCCTCCTTGACGTTTCCTCACCATCAAATCCATCATCGCGAGATCGCTTAGAGCGAGACTGATCCTCATGCTGCGAGGTCTCAACGCGGGTAGATTTACTGAGCGCCTACCTGACCTTCTTGTCAAGAGCACCAGCTGGCGTCGGAGCAGGGCACAGTCGCATCCTCTCCCTGTATGAAAGGCGCTGCGCTTTATTAGGAGGAACCATCTTGTTGGATTTGGTGCTATCGCTACGAGTAAGATCAACCTGGGAGGTAGCAAGGGCAGTATCCGGCACCTGGGAACTGACCGGAGGATCAACCTCAATGCGGGCTAAATCTTTAGCGACTACCTCGATCCTCGGGATAATGGATAGAACTTGAGTCAAAACTTGAACTTGAGGTGGGGGAGACGGAGTCCGAGAATCTGCGAAATCAAACAAGGGTGATTTGAATGAAGAAAAGCTCATAACCCAAAAGATGAAATATAAATGTACATGCATACAAACCTATGAGCCGGAAAGAAGATGCGACAGATAGCCCGGGAGCTCGGCGCTCGCGAGCTTGTTGAATCATATCGAGGGTGAAACCCTTCCAGTCAGAGCTCTCCCCCTTGACAAGATCGACGAGCTGTTGAACCTCAGTTGTCACTACTTTTGAGGAATCAATTGACTCTGCAAAAAAGAAAACCAAATCAGAACAAAAGAAAACAGCGATTAAGAAATCCCTAGAAAAGGCACTCGAATCGGCATCCTGGGGATCGTACTGACCAGTAATCTGAGCCCAAGAATGCCTATGTACCGACTCGCCCTCAACAGATTTGCTGGAGATTCTGAAATAGAACCACTGCTCCCACCACTTATCATCCCTCACATTAAACCTGAAAACGGACCAGTTAACCTTCGCTGGAAAATAATAGGTCCCGCGAAGATGAGAGTTTCCTTTGCCATTAAAGAGCTAGCGAAAGACCTCGGTGTCAAACATGACCCCAGACTCTTTATAACGCACCTAGAGCGCGACAAGGGATCTCATTGCGCTGGGCATAAGCTGTGGAAGGGCGAGCCCGAGGTCGCAGATGATGTTAGAGACAGCCGCCGGGATGGGGAAAGTGAGGCGGCATCTCAAAAAGAACGCAGCATAACCGCATGTGTAACATTTCGGAGGACTTTCCGGAGAGCTATCAGCCGACGGGATGAGCAGGTCGCAGGTATCGAGTCCGCATAAGGCAGAGATATTTGCGAGCTCGGCAGGCGAAATCGTACTCTTCGAGTGAGATTCGAACCGATCGGCGAGGGGGAGAGAAGCACCCAGCTGAGAGGAAGACGCCATTACAGAAAGGGCAAAAAATCGAGGTTAAAAGAAGAAATTTGGCCGGAAACAATGGAGGATGAGCTTTTGCAAGAGGAGAGTATCTCGGATAAAAGTAAAAATGAGGCTAGGACAGTTCAATTAAAGGAGTAGTGATATATCATGGTTTTTACCCTGTTTAAGCCATGATATAGGTCCGTTTATCGAGTCTTTATTCTATTATAGAGTCTTTTAGAGTCTTTTACAGGTTTTAGCACATTTGGAGCATTATTGGAAATATTGGAGTTTTATGGAGCATTGTGGAGCAAAGCTGAAGTCTGGCGACTAAGTACCTGATCGAAGCGTCGGTATCGATCGACACCCATCGAAGCAGATCACAAGTCGCGACTTTAATGAAGTTTGAAGAATTGCAGAACTTGCCCAGAAGACTTTAATATTTACAAGAAGACCCCAACTCGTGTTTAGACTATTAATTTAGGTTTTACAGCCACTTTGGGCTGTGTGCTTTTCATTACGTTTGTTTAAGGATTTCTGAGAGAGCTTTTGAGAGGGGAGACAAGTCAGAACTCTGTTCGTCTGAGAGAAGATTTCGAACCCCTGTTTTATTCTACTCTTATTTATTCTATTGATGATTTATTCAGCTATGTTGATTGGTTTAATTTCCATGTCTGAGTAAATCTCTTGTTAGGTTCAGGGTTCTCAATAGGGTTTTCTCTGAATGCTAGATTGATTTGTTATTAGGATTCACCATCTGAATTAGTTCTTCACCATAGGTTATTTGCAAAGCTAATTCTAGATTGATCACCTATAACTTAGATCTTAGGATAATTGATTAGGCGCGGAAGTGCGATTAATTACCTGATAGAACCTAAGGTGAGCAAAACAACTATTCGCAAAGGAATTTGGTTTAGTTGTTTTGTGAACATATCGAACCTGGTTTAAAAAGCTGATTTAGATTTTAGGATTCGCAAAGGAATTTGGAATTTCTAAGATTTAGATTTAGATAGTTTTCTCAACGGAAGTTGGTTAACTATATCTTCGTGATTTGAGTTCAAGAACAACGTTAAAATCTGAATCCTGTTAGTTAACTTGTCTGCATTCAGTGATTCCCTGAGAAATATCATGAACCTATCTTTCTCCAATTGAATTTACAACCTTTTAATTTACGTACTTGTTTTCAATACCATTGATTGCTTAGCGTAATTCCCACATTCATAAAATATTGTGTGTCTCTGTGAGTCCTTGTGTTCGACCCCTAGCTATACTATAACAACTGCTTTAGTATCTAAATAGGGTATTAATTTGAGCATATCAAATTTGGTGACGTTACCGGGGACTCAATTCGCCATTAGATTACGTTTTTGAATTTCGACTAAGTTCGTCGGTATCGGTCGATACTATCCAGTATCGGTCGATACTCGCCGTTCTCTTTTGTTGATATCGATCGACACCACTCGGTATCGATCGATACTCATCGTGTTACAAGTTACTAACGTTTTTGACTCTCGTTTTCAGGTGCATGCCTAGTCGTGAAACCAGAAAGAACAAGAGCACTCAGCTAGTTCAACTGTCATTGGAGCAACTAGCACTCGTGGAACGCACAAACAGAAGGACAAGAAAACCAGCAGCTATGAACAACAATCAAGTAGAGTTGGTTCGAGATGAGGCTGGTGCCTACAGGGACCCAGAGGGTCGTTTGTGCAATGAAAGAGGACAACGTCTGGATGGAGAGGGGAACATCATTCCACCTGCTCCTGTTGTCACTGGGAATGTCGATGGGAACGCGAACGCAGTGAATGCTGAGAACGCTTTGGTTAATCGTGGTAGGACGATTGGTGAGTGCAACAGACCTGACCAGTTCTACGTAAATCGCTCTGCGATCCGT
This sequence comes from Eutrema yunnanense, assembly GCA_002933935.1. Taxonomy (NCBI): domain Eukaryota; kingdom Viridiplantae; phylum Streptophyta; class Magnoliopsida; order Brassicales; family Brassicaceae; genus Eutrema; species Eutrema yunnanense. The sequence continues at coordinate 500,631 of PKML01061058.1, forward strand.
CCTCCAGCTTTTCCAAGGAATGACTTTGAGCTGAAACCCGCATACTACACTCTTGTGGGACAGCACCCTTTTCATGGTCTTTCCAGCGAGCATCCCATGGATCATATTGAGAGGTTCGAGGACTTGGTCACTAGCATCAAGAGCAATGGAGTGTCCTACGACTATCTCTTCTGCAAGCTTTTTCCATACTCTCTTGGTGGGGAAGCAACCTACTGGCTGAAACAGTTACCTCCTGGATCGCTGACTAGCTGGGAGGAAATTAAGAATGCTTTCCTGACCAACTTCTATGATGATGCAAAATCCGAGGATCTGAGGAACAAGATCTCCCAATTCTCTCAAGGACCTACTGAGGCGTTCAAGGCTGCTTGGACGAGGTTCAAATCATATCAGAGAGACTGTCCACATCATGGATACTCTGATGTTCAGCTGATGGGCTTTTTCTTTAGAGGACTAGATTGGAGGTACCAAATGACTTTGGATGCTTCAAGCAATGGAAACTTCAACACCAAATATCCTGATGAAGCCTATGTCCTGATTGAGAACTTGGCGTATAGCAATAGCACCAAGAATGCTGATTTTGAGCGGAAAAGGCTAGCTGATAACGTGGATGATTCGCAGATCGCTGACTTTCAAGCTAAGTTAGATTCTATGCACAGTCTTCTGATGGGAAAGACACAGAAAGCTGTTCACTTTGCTGAGGATGTCGAGGTATTGAACGAGAATGAAGTAGAGGATGTTAACTACATTGGTGGTTCTGGTTTTCAGGGTCAGAGAAATCAATTCAACAACAACCGAAACTTCAACAACAACTCGCAGCAAGGAGGGTCGAATCAGTTTGGCCAAAAACAATCTCTGAACAGTGGGTATGTCAGGAATTAAGGATGAGAGGATACCTTATCCCAGACCTGCTGGGAAGACTAAGAAGGAGGTAGAAGACTCTAGATGCAAGGCGATTATGGATAAGTTGATCGTTGAACTACCTTTTATAGACGCCATCAAGACTTCTCCAGCTTTCAGGAGATATGTGAAGAGGATGGTGTCCAGCAACGTGAATCTTGAAGAAGGATGCTTGATGATTACTCATGAGTGCAGTGCAATCCTAACCAACAAAATCCCAAGGAAATTGCCAGATCCAGGGAGTTTTGTGCTGGATTGTACGATATTTACAGACAGGTTTGAGCGTTCTCTTTGTGACATTGGCTCAAGTGTCAACCTCATGCCATATTCAGTTGCCAAAAGGATGGGGATGACAGACTTCACAACCACGAGGATATCTCTGATACTTGCTGATCGTTCAGTTAGACTTCCAGAGGGTTTACTCGAATATGTCCCTATTAGGATTGGGAATTGCTTGATCCCAACTGATTTCATAGTCCTGCAGTACGATGCTGAGCCTAAGGACCCTCTCACCCTAGGCAGACTTTTCCTTGCAACAGCCGGGGCTTTGATTGATTGCAAGAATGGGAATATCGCTCTCAACATTGGTGATTTGGTCATGACTTTCCATATGGATAAGATGATGAAGAAACCAACCATAGATGGGCAGACCTTCTTTGTTGACACCTTCAGTGATATAGCTGAAGAGTATTTCCTGGAGATGCATCCTGAGGACCCACTAGAGATAGCATTGGTCTGTTCAGCCACTTTAGAGATGCACCTGTGTGCTGATACAGCTGAATACTCGAGGATGCTCGATTCAGCATCGCCAGTATCGATCGATACCCCCTTTGTATCGGTCGATACCCTACGAATCGAGGGAGAGATGGCCGAAAGTTCTAAGCAAGCCGCTGGGCTTGGAGATTGGAATGCAGAGAACGCTCCTAAAGTGGAACTAAAGCCTCTCCCACCAAACCTAAGGTATAGTTTTCTTGGCCCTAATTCTACATACCCAGTAATTGTAAATGCTTCTTTGAACAACGCAGAGATTGCCTTACTGTTGAACTTTGGACGATGCTCATAGGAACTATAGCACTACAGAGAAGGAACTACTTGCAGTCGTTTTCTCTTTTGAGAAGTTTCGATCCTACTTGATTGGAAGCAAAGTAATTGTCCATACTGATCATGCTGCTCTCAAGTATCTAATGCAGAACAAGGACCTTAAGCCTCGTCTTTGTCGTTGGGTTCTTTTGCTTCAGGGTTTCGACATCGAGATTAAGGACAAGAAGGGCATAGAAAACGAGGTCGCTGACCATCTTTCGAGGATTCGGATCGATGCAGACGTCCCCATTGATGACCAACTACCAGAAGAATCCGTCTACTTCATTGAGACTAAATTTCGGATGGGTTTCGCAGAAACTTAGCAATTCCCACGAATTGCAGGTCTTGGTATCGATCGACACTCATATGGTATCGGTCGATACCAGGCGATTCCCGAACCAGTTCTGACTGTTGAACACCTTGGTGTTTCAGAGGAGTATCTAGTAGCTGCAGCCGATTCTGATCAACCATGGTATGCTGATATCGCCAACTACCTCGCTGCATACGCAGAGCCAAAGCACCTCAAGAGCTATCACAAGAAGAAGTTCTTGTGGGACATAAGGCGATACTTCTGGGATGAACCTTACTTGTACAAGCACTGTTCTGACGGTATCTACAGAAGATGCATTGCCGAATCAGAAGTGTCGAACGTTTTGTTTCATTGCCATGGATCCGATTATGCTGGACACTTTGACACTTTCAAGACATTATCCAAGGTTCTTCTGGTGGCCTACTATGTTTAAGGATACACATGTTTTCGTTTCGCAGTGCGATGCGTGCCAGCGGAGAGGGAAGATCAGTAAGAGACATGAGATGCCACATAATTTCATCCTTGAGGTTGAGATTTTCGATTGTTGGGGCATCGATTTTATGGGTCCCTTTCCTTCGTCGTATGGACACAAATACATCTTGGTTGATGTGGATTATGTGTCTAAGTGGGTTGAAGCCATTGCTAGCAGAACCAATGATTCTTCGGTGGTCCTTAAGCTGTTTAAGACCATTATTTTTCCTCGATTTGGAGTACCTCGAATTGTGATAAGTGACGGTGGCTCTCACTTTATCAACAAGATTTTCGAGAGGTTGCTGAAGAAGTATGGTGTGAACCATCATGTTGCTACTCCTTATCACCCTCAGACCAGTGGGCAAGTTAAGGTTTCCAACAGACAGATCAAGGAAATCCTGGAGAAGACAGTGAACGTTACCAGAAAGGATTGGTCTGTAAAGCTGGACGACGCGCTTTGGGCATACAGGACCGCTTTCAAGACACCACTTGGGACTACACCGTTTCACTTGCTGTATGGAAAAGCATGCCATCTTCCAGTGGAAATCGAGCACAAGGCAGCATGGGCTACAAAGATGATGAATTTTGACATCAAAACTGCTGCTGAGAAGCGATTAATCAAGCTGAATAAGCTCGATGAGATTAGGCATCTTGCCTATGAGAACTCGAAGCTGTACAAGGAGAGGACTAAGGCATACCATGACAAGAAGATCATCTCCAGACACTTTGAACCAAATGATCAGGTACTTCTGTATAACTCTCGTTTGCAATTGTTTCCTGGTAAATTGCGCTCTCGTTGGTCAGGTCCTTTCACAGTCAAGGAAGTTAGACCACATGGTGCGATTGTCCTGGCAAATCCTTCAGGAGGAGAGTTCGCTGTAAATGGACAAAGGGTGAAACACTATTGGGCGAAAACCGAAATTCTGGAAGGACACATAATGCCTCTGGATGCAGCACCCACTACCTGAACAGCAGTACAGTCAAACTAATGACTTTAAAAGAGCGCTTGGTGGGAGGCAACCCACTGGTGAGTTTGTCTTTGAGTCTTTTTCTTTTTATTTTTCGTTTTTTTTTTTGCGTCTGTTTCAGGACGAACAAGGAGGGAAACGCGAAATCGCTGAGTGTCGATCGATACCCTTGGGTATCGGTAGACACCCTACGCGAATAAGGAAACATATATCGACTTAATCCTGGTATCCATCGATACCAGGCTGTGTGTCGGTCGATACCCAATGTTCCAGCACAGTAACTTCTTGTTTCTCATTATTCCATTTGATCCATTTTGTTTTCTTTCACCAACTCTAGGCTAGATAACACTGGGGACAGTGTTGTTTAAGTCTGGGGGAGGTAGTCGCTGAGTTTGTTTTTGTTTTTCTTAGAGTCAGTCCGTTTTTTGTGTCATTCGTTGTTTTGTTGAGTCAAAATTTTGTCTGAGACTGTGATCTTCTTCTTGAATCAATTGATCTGACCTTGTTTCTGAGTGACCATTGTAATTTTTTGCTCTTGTTCTTTGTCAGATACGAATGAGGAATCAAGTTCTGCAATTCTTCAAACTTCATTAAAGTCGCGACTTGTTGGTCAAGCATCGATCGATATCCCCTGGTATCGATCGACACCCATCGAAGCAGATCACAAGTCGCGACTTTAATGAAGTTTGAAGAATTACAGAACTTGCCCAGAAGACTTTAATATTTACAAGGAGACCCCAACTCGTGTTTAGACTATTAATTTAGGTTTTACAACCACTTTGGGCTGTGTGCTTTTCATTACGTTTGTTTAAGGATTTCTGAGAGAGCTTTTGAGAGGGGAGACAAGTCAGAACTCTGTTCGTCTGAGAGAAGATTTCGAACCCCTGTTTTATTTTACTCTTATTTATTCTATTGATGATTTATTCAGCTATGTTGATTGGTTCAATTTCCATGTCTGAGTAAATCTCTTGTTAGGTTCAGGGTTCTCAATAGGGTTTTCTCTGAATGCTAGATTGATTTGTTATTAGGATTCACCATCTGAATTAGATCTTCACCATAGTTTATTTGCAAAGCTAATTCTAGATTGATCACCTAGAACTTAGATCTTAGGATAATTGATTAGGCGCAGAAGTGCGATTAATTACCTGATAGAACCTAAGGTGAGCAAAATAACTATTCGCAAAGGAATTTGGTTTAGTTGTTTTGTGAACATATCGAACCTGATTTAAAAAGCTGATTTAGATTTTAGGATTCGCAAAAAAATTTGGAATTTCTAAGATTTAGATTTAGATAGTTTTCTCAACGGAAGTTGGTTAACTATATCTTAGTGATTTGAGTTCAAGAACAGCGTTAAAATCTGAATCCTGTTAGTTAACTTGTCTGCATTCAGTGATTCCCTGAGAAATACTCTGAACATATATTTCTCCAATTGAATTTACGACCTTTTAATATACGTACTTGTTTTCAATACCATTGATTGCTTAGCGTAATTCCCACATTCATAATCTATTGTGTGTCTCTGTGCGTCCTTATGTTCGACCCCTAGCTATACTATAACAACTGCTTTAGTATCTAAATAGGGTATTAATTTGAGCATATCAAGTAGAAGTAATAAAAAAGGGGGAAAAATAAAAAGACATCATTACCTTGGTGAGTGGGAGTCGGGGCGGCGTGGAAGGTTGAAACAGCGTGAACCGATCATTTATATCCACTACCCACTCGCCTTGTCATATCCCTTAAAAGTCGCATAGATATTACAAGATCCCTGTAAACTCGGCATCTAAGCACGCAATAAATCAATCAGAGATCCGAGATCGCAAGATAGTGTCGAGTAGGAAATCAATCAGGACCCGAGATCGCAGCTTCGCAACCTCAGTGATAAATCATTAAGGATGCTAGGGGGGAACGGTTGGGCCCAAATTCCACGCTTAAGACCCAGCCTGATGAAAATGTCTAAACAAAGAAGCCCAATGCTCGATGAGACCTCATGGAACTAGCCCACAAGCTGGAGGGAGCCGAGCACGCAGGAAGGGGCGAGGTCGCCGAGAGCAGGAGCTTGCGCTTTGTCAAGTCAAACAGACCAATTCAAAAAACCCGAGATCAAGATCGGTATTAAAGTCTTAGATTGTAAATTTAAGTCTATATTTAATGTAAATAAATAGGCCTAGACAGTTACGCTCTCAGCTGGTATAAGAGAGAGCGGGAGCTATCTAGGAAAGGGACCGAATTCTTGGCTAATATAATAATATACACTATTTTCTCTTAAATCTTCTAAGTAATTCTCTAAAGATACAACCTGAAAAGCCAAGGATTGAGGTTGTGAGATTCCGCTCTCACAAGACTCATAAGGCGTTTCTCTGCGTTCATAGAACAAGGAGCCTCCGATGCTGATTTATGGACCCTAAGGCAAATCCCAACAGAGTCGCTACGGAACTTTATGGGGTGTTACTAAATGGCACTTTCAAAGGAAGAAGGCGTGAGTGACTGAGTTGCACTTAATACACTAAAATGGGCATTGTGGCACCGATCAAACTTCCGAAGAGAAATCACACTCAAGAAGCCCTTGACAGTCCAGGAAGCCTTGCACCGAGCCTCGGATTTTATTTCCAATGAAGAAAAGACGAGAGACGCTCCATCCCGAAGCCAGATCAACGATCAACCAAGAGCACACCTCTGTGAATATGATGGGACCAGCATCGACAAAAGACACCACACCCCAAGACGCTCCAAACGTAAGAGATTCACTTCGACCGTGGAGGATATACTCGAAGAAATCCCTAACCCATTCCGGTTAAAAAACGCGGTAGAAGAGAGTCAATTCCTCAATTCAACGAACTGAACAAGATGATGCAGCAAGGAGAAGAATCCAACCACGCTCTCTATCCATCAATATGACCAATACCGCGAACAAATCTCGAATATGTGATGAAAGCTCAACCTAACCCCCCTCTTCACCCCATCAGAAGAACTTGCCGAAGACATCAAATATGTCATATATTGATTCATTCATTTGTCGCGATAACACGGATTTCTACTGCAAATCTTATTCCACCTTCGCACCTACCTCTCACATGTCTGCTCCACAGCCCTGGCACCCGAATAAGATAGGTACATAGAAACTCGAATAATTTTTTCAAGTGGTTCGCAGTCTACCCGTAGAAGTCACGTTTTCCAAAGCTTTCACTGAATGCAAACTCGGACATTTCTTCCGCGATAGCACCGAATCCACATCAGAAATAGAGGATCTCGTCACTTATGCAAGACGCGGAAGACCGATTGAGATAATTTACAAAACTCGGGAACAAGAGCAATTTCTCATCTCGTGCAACATCCAAGGCATCGATTTCACTAACCTCATGTGCAACTCCGGAGCTTGCCTTAGCATCATCTCCAAATCAACTGCCAAACACCTTGGCATCAAGCATATCTACCCAAACAGAACAAGGATCATCATTAACCTCGACACCACACTCGGCGCATCTGACCAGGGTTACTATCAAATGAGGAAGCCCCCGAGGCGTGACTAGACCCAAAGTGACCCCGTGTCTCCAAAGGTATCGTATAATAAGTTTCGGAGCTGAAAACCACAAGAAACACATGGGGAAGAAACTCTCGTGGACGGTGAAGCAGTCCGAAGGAGGGTTATTGGGTCGATCGAATGGACCAGGTAGGGCGAATTCAAACTCCTTGGATAGTTTGAAGCGTCGCCTCAACTCGGCAAGGGTCCCCTCAGTGAAAAGAGTTGAACCATGAAGAACGTCTTCCTTTTTCTTTTGACGTTTGGATCTCGGTGCAGCTCGCTTTCTCGACGGACATGCTTGCTGATCCGACATCGTGTACTCTAAGTCTTCGGCGAATTCTAGTAGATTTGCCGATAAGTTCGTTTCGGGCGGGTGCATTGCCTCGGTTAACCTGCCAACATTGAGATCGGGAGACATAGTCAAAGGGAAAACCACCACGAAAGATTTATCCACCTCGTCACCACTCACGGAGTCACAGCCAAACCGAACAGAAGAATATCTTGAATTAGCCGAACCGTTCGAAGCAATAGGACCAGACATCACGCTTTGGGGATGATTGATTGAGTTCGGATCGACGAAGATGAATCAGAAAGTATAATGATAAATCGACAAATTCAAAGGTTCGCCGCGCTTCGGATCAAACAAACTAAACAGTGAATCAGAAAACGCTAACCAAAAAAATAAATATATGGAGAGGAAAAGAGAGAGAGGAGAGGGCCGACCTGGTTTTTCGAAAGCGAAGAATAAAAAGAATGAGGAGGACACCTCGCTATTTATAAGCAATTCGGCGCGTGGGTGCGCGTGACCTCGAGAACGAACAGAAACGCTTGCGATTCCCAAGGTATTCAAGGTAAAATGCACGAACACGTGTAAAAACATCAACGAGACCAGATAGAAGATAAGTATACCCCGAGATATGCCGAGACAGAGCAGTTCAAAATTTTATTCTCTTCACTATGGTCCAGAAATAGCTCGGCGTCAACAAAGAAATCATTCACCTTGCCTCAACGGCAAACCTTAGCGATCATCTCGGCGTTATTACGGTCCGGCGGTTAATCTCGATACCGATAAAACTTCACCTCGTCACAATCACCCTCGAATCTTACGAGCTAGGGGGCAAACTATTGGGGTCAGATTTCATCCGCTCGAGATTAACGATTCAAGACAAGGAATGCCAACCCAATGGAACAAGGAGAAGCCCGACCTGCGGTATAACAGTCCCGAATAGACTGCTTCGAACATTCTACTTCGGTGAAGCAGCCTTCAGCGGAGCAGGGCCGAGCCGAGGTCAAAGACAGTGATTTCTTCCGACTGAACCGAGACCAGACCGAAACGGATCGGTTCACCCCAAAAGGAAAGGTTGAGCCCATTAGATTGCAAATGGGCCGAGAAGAAGGTTTATGGGCCGAACTAAAGGCCCAGGTCATCAATTGCTCTACTCGGCGGCAGCACGAAGTAAAAATGAAATACTCCTTTATCTTTCGAGATTCTCGCTGATGTAGACTTGTATAAATAGTCATCATGATCACTTGTAATGGGACATCTGAAAACCCTTGCAGAAACTCTTAGCAAAACAGCTCTTGTACTGAAACGCTTACAAACAACAATAATAAAAACCATATTTGGATCTTTGTTTGTGTTTTCCCCAGAAACTCATGTTCCCTTAAAAGTCCTTTACAAAAATAGATTGTGCGAGTTTCGACTAACACAGCGATATTCGATTTCTTGATATTCATCATCAGTCTTCTCTCTGTACCAAGAGGCAAACTCGCTAGTCTCCTTGATTTCTTGCTTTGATTCGCGAATCTCCATGGAATTTTGAATGATGTCTTATTTTTACATGGTTTGCTCTTCCTCCATGGTTTTCGTTCTTTCTTTGATAGTAGCAGCGTCTTTTAGAGTCTGCTCCTCGGGTATGATGACGTGGGCAGCAAGATCATCAAACGTCTTGTTGAATTCGGTGTAGATTGTATCTAGCTTCTTGTTCATGGCCGCTTTGGTTACCACTTGATAATCAAGGTATTGATTTATCATCACGTTGAGTCGCTCCAAACGCATGCTAATCTTTGAGTTGAAGATGTGTTGGTCCGAGAATTTATGGGGTTGATGGTGATGGTTCTGTTCAGTGTTGACGAAAGGAGATGCAAAAGGCTTGTCTCGGGAATAAGGAGGCTAGTATCGTCTTTGAAAGTATATGGTCGGTGCTGGTTTACGATCCATGTAGAACGAGTCACAGTTGGTGTGTAAGTCGTGAGAGTAGTGAGCACAAGATGGGTTGTAGCAACCCTGCTCGTAGTAGCAATCTCGCTCCAGAGGCGAGTTCATGTTTCAAAGCCTAAAACGAAGAAAAACAAAAAAGAAAAATTAAAAAGAAAAAGTTTGTTCTATAGTCGATTCACTAACCTCTAAGGTGTGACAGAGCAATATCAATTTCCTCCCTAGCAACGGCGCCAAAAACTTGATGCGAGCGGATTGTTAATCCAAACTCTCGGGTTTTAAATTTATAACCTAAAAGTTCTGCAAGTGCACAGACGTGCGTTGTAGTACATGAGGTATCGATCCACAAAGAGGGAAATCTGTTCTATGAGACATTAGACAGAGAATTAACAAGGAAGTCTATAACGGAAATAAGTTTTATAGGGTTTTTGTCACGAAAATTGTAAAGAACGAGAAAACGGAAAATTGTTTGAAAAACTATGTATGAAAATCAATGGCTTGAAAGTAAAGAGGAAACGATTTGTAAACAATAATAAAACGGTGTTGGGTCGATATTGATTTCTTAGGGTATGCTCGATTCAATCACGGCCCCTATGAACTATGCCCGGAGAAAACCTCTTCACCAATCTCGAAGAGTAATCGAAAAAAAAGTAAAGAGCGGAAAGTAAAGAGCAAAAAGTAAGAGAAAAACTAAACTAAAAATGGTGTAAAAGCCAGCACACGAAATTTGGTCTCTAAAACACATATTTATAGGTCTTGAGCTCTGCTTTCGTCGGTCTTTAGGGTTTTAAGTTGACGGGAATTGAACGGGCCTTGAAATTGGGCTTTCGAGATGAAATTGGCTTGGCCGCGGGTCCAGGGTCTCTGGCCACGGCGAAACATGCCTTGGCCGCGGCGAAACATGCCTTGGCCGCGGGTCAAAACATCCTCGCCACGGAAAACTGCCTCTTTGGTCGTGGGTCGGGAGCTTATGCCCGAGGTGAACTGGGACATCTTGATCTTGATGTACATTCTGATTGAACCATTGGATCGTCCTCAAATCACTTGGAATGAAAAGGTAGCTGGTCCTTCTTGAATATCTCCAAAATTGGGATGGATCAGACGGTGAGAAGAACCTTTTTGGTAGTTGAACTTCTGACGGTTTAACTCTGAGCCAAAAGTCTGGTTTTTCTCCAATCTTCAATGCTTTTGCCTAAGTAATCTGAAAAGAGTCTTGAAACTACAAATATGCGAAAATCGTGATAAAAACATATAAAAGCGAATGAAACACATATTAAAGTGTTCTAATATAGATAGTAAAATGCGTAAAAATATGGTGTTATCAGCTGAGTAGTTCTCTTGTTGTGTATAGTGTTCTCGATTTGTCATTAGGTTTTAGTTTAGGATATCGATTAGGGTTCTTCGTTCTATCCTTATTATTAATGCATGTTTGTTTGATTAGCCATCTATACAACTGAACTTATGTATTTTTAGAGTTACAAAAGTATTAGATCTATATGCTTGACCTAGGGTAGACGAGCAAAACCATTACAAGATACGAAAGTATACTTGTACAACTCATCTTTAGTTGGTATCCCACCCGAACCTTAACCATTTTTCAAACCTCATGCATTCTCTCTTTGTGTCTTATGTGCAGATATGTGCGAAAACGCCGGAGAGGGAGGAATGACACATTTTTTAGTCACTAAAGACGAAGACTATACACGATCGGTAGAGGTGAAATCAACAAATACGAGAGCTTGGTTCTACCTTGTAAATCTCAAAATTATGTTAAATTTTTGTGCCCCTAAGACTCTATCTCAATAAAAGGCGTCTTAGGGGCACGAAAGAATCTAAAAAGAGTCTAGGTTGGCTGAAATACTTATGAGGCATCCATGGTTCGTTTATGAGAAGTCTGTCATTTCGAGCCCATAGCAAAATCTAAGTCTGGGAGAATAACAGAAAACTTTTGTTTTTGGACAAATGAGGAAGTGCAACATTTTTACGCAAGTAGATGTGACTAGAAATAGGTCCTTCCTCTCTTGCTGTTTTGCATCCCGCACCCTCCGGTGAAATTATGGTAACCCGAAATAATTTTAACCTCACCTCTAAATTCCTTTAATACCTAGCATCGATTGTCTTGGTTTGATCATTTTGATGATAATTTCACATTTGCACTTAATGAATTTAGAGAGCTAGTTGACCAGAATTTTGGATTTTGAAAGTTTAGATTTCGTATGTCGGATACCGTGGACTAGTATTACGAAAACTTTTGGTGAGAATTTTCTAGGCTAGATTGCGATTGATGTAGTTCTATAGTTATGGTTTATAAGGACGGTCTCCGAGATTTTGAGTTCCCTATGATTTTTGTTTGATCTTTCCGAGCTTTGGTTTTGTTTTGTTTGAGGACAAACAAAGTCTAAGTCTGGGAGAGTTGATAACACCGTATTTTTATCCGTTTTACTATCTATTTTAGAACACTTTAATAAGTGTTTCATTCGCTTTTATATGTTATTATTACGGTTTTCGCATATTTGTAGTTTCAAGACTATTTTCAGGTTACTTAGGCAAAAGCATTGCAAATTGAAAAAAAAACCAGATTTTCGGCTCAGAGTCAAACCGTCAGAAGTTCAACTGCTAAAGAGGTTCTTCTCACCGTCTCATCCCGCCCAATTTTAGATATTCAAGAATGACCGGCTACCTTTCCATTCCAACTGATTTGAGGACAATACAACGGTTCAATCAAAAGATACATAAAGATCAAGAAGGCCCATTTTACCACAGGCAGAAGCCACCGACCCGCGGCCAAGAGGCAGTTCACCGCGGGCAGGAGCCTTCCACCTGTGACCCGTGGCCGAGCCATGTTTCGTCCCGTAAGCCCATTTGCAAGGCCCGTTCAAATCCCGTCAACTCAAACCCCTAAAGACTAACGATTGCAAGAGAGAAGACCTATAAATATGTGTTTTAGAGACCTAATCTTCTGTGCTTGCTAATACACCATTTTAGATTAGTTTTGTTCTTACTTTTTGCTCTTTACTTTTTGTTCTTTACATTTGAGATTGGTAGAGAAGTTCTCTCCGGACCTAGTTCTTAAATTCGAGAGCCTTATTCTTCCATCTCCTGCTTTTATTTAATTATGTCTTTACTTTCGATTATGCTTGAGTAGTTTCATCGTTGGGTTTAAAGGGATTATCGAGGGGAATTCTATGTTCGATAAAGATTTCACAAGGTAAAACCCTAGCCGATTTCTAGAATTATTTCTTATAGACCGTTGTTAATGCATGAATCTAGTGTCATGAACTAGAGGCTAATTCCTAAGTGTTAAAGAACCACCAAAAGTGCTTAATCTAAACACATGAATCGTTCATCTATAAGAGCGTGTCGCGTCGTAAGATACGAAAGTATACTTATGGAGTGCTATGAGCTAATAAGAACCAGCTCGAACATCATGACTTTCTGCACGGCCGGAGACGAAAGCTACTGGTCGAGTATATAAGTTATTGGTGCGTAAGATGTACGAAAGTAGGTTACGCCATTTATTATGTTCAGTTCGTGGAGTTACTAGAAACTTTGTTACTAAGAGCTTAGGGACCGTGTTTGAATCGAACATACCTTAAGATATCCTTGTCGATCCAACATCGTTTTTATTATAGTTTACAAATCGTTTTTCCCCTTTTACTTTCAAGCCATCAATTTTCATTCTAAGTTTACAAGCAATTTTTCGTTTTTCATTTTTCGTTCTTTTCAATTTTCGTGACAAACACCCTACAAAACCTTATTCTCGATTTAGACTTCCTTGCTAATTCTTTGTCTAAGGTCTCACAGAAAAGCATTCCCTCCCTGTAGATCGATACCTTAAGTCTTACAACGCACATATGTGCAGTCGCAGACTTTTAGGTTTATAAATTTAAAACATGAAGTTTCGGAAACAATCCGACCGCATCAACAAGCCTCATCAAATTCCAGAGACGGGACTAATTACGGAAGAATACAAACAAGGACTGCAGGAATTCTTGGCATTTGCGGGTAGGCAGAAGAAAACAACAAAAAACGGTAAAATCTAATGCCCTTGTACCAATTGTCGGAATCGTAGATTAATCATGATAGATGAAGCATGGTCACACTTGTATTGTAATGGGTTTGTGCCAGGTTACAAGATTTGATATTATCATGGAGAAAATGATACAATGGTGAATTATGCTAGTACTAGTGAATAGTATATTGGGGATAGCACTAACTTAGAAGAACCTGCAATGGAAGTAGAAACTGTAGGTTATGTTCAGATGGTGAACGATGCATTTCGTGAAAGTATACCATCGGTTGCTGAGTATGCAGATAGATGAGAAGAACCTAACTTAGAAGCTCATAGAATCTTTGATATGTTAGACGCTGCTAAGAATCCGTTATATGATGGATGTAGAGGTGGACATTCCCCTTTATTAGCTGCAACTAGGATGATGGGTATAAAGACGGAATTCAATTTGAGTGAGGAGTGTGTGGATGCAATCGCTGATTTTGTGAAAGACATTTTGCCAGAAGATAATCTTGCACCGGTATCATACTATGAGATACATAAACTTGTTGTTGGGCTACGATTGTCGTATCAGATGATAGATGTATGCATCGACAACTGTATGATCTACTGGAGAGAGAACACATACCGTTCGACATGTCATTTTTGTTGCAAACCTTGGTATAAAGAAACAGGTGGAAGAGTGTCAGTCCCATATAAACGGATGTGGTATTTGCCTTTAACAGAGAGATTCAAGAGATTATATCAATCAGAGCGCACAGCGGGGGCAATGAGATGACATGCATAGCATACAACGGATAGAGAAATCGCTCATCCCTCTGATGCAGGAGCATGGAAGCATTTGGCATGTTATCCGAATGGACAACGCATGAAAGGTTATCGTGCCCATACTGTAAAGATAACACATATGCGTTCCAATTGAAGCACATACGAAAAATGTCTTGGTTTGATTATCATAGGCGATTCCTACCAAGCGATCATCCTTATCGTCAGAGCACCACATTGTTTAGGAAGAACAATCGAGTATTTGATGGTCCAACTCCTGAGTTAGATGGACAGTATTTGTTGATTTCGTTCAGAGATTTTGGTGCAGAGAGGACCGTTGATTGTGGTGTTAACGGGCATCATCATGTTGATGGTTGTGGCAACGTATTTAGATTGGATAAGAATTGTTAGATTATAATTTAAGATAAGTTTTTTAATATGAAATTTAAAAACGTTTTAGTATTTAGAATTTGTTAGGGGGTTTAGATTTTTTTTAGTATTTAGAAAATTATAATCGAATTTTTCATAATTTTAACTAATTAAAAACAGTTTTTTATATATTTTTGATTTTTATAAAAACGTTTTTAGGTTTTTTAATAAAACGTTTTTTTAATTAAATATGGTTTTACTAAAAAAACTTATTATAAACGTTTTTTACTTTAGGTTTTTTTTTGAAAATTTTGAAATTTATAGAATTTTTATGAAGGTTTTGAAAATTTTGGAACATTTTGAAAATTTGACATTTTTAATTTTTTGAAATTTTTTGAAATTTTAGAAAATTTTATGAATTTATTTAAAAAATTTGAAATATTTAAAAAATTTAGTTTTTTTACGAATTCTTATGAATTTTTGTAATTTTCAAAAATTTTAGAAATTTTTGATTTTAAAAAAAAAATTAAAGAATTTTTGAATTCTAAGTACTAACTATGTTTTTTCCGCAGGAATAACGATGACTCCCTTTGTTTGGGCTCCCAGGGACGGGACCGTTCTCGGGGTACGGATCGTAGCAATACTCAATCGACCTCGGGAACTGAAGTCCCGGAGTCCGAGCAATCCGGTGCTCACAGCTGGATTATGATCGAGGATCTTGTCTAACAGCCGAACCGGGGCCATTGCATCTGACTCGACCCGAAGTTCGAAGACGGGACTTGG
The DNA here is from genome assembly GCA_002933935.1 of Eutrema yunnanense. NCBI lineage: Eukaryota > Viridiplantae > Streptophyta > Magnoliopsida > Brassicales > Brassicaceae > Eutrema > Eutrema yunnanense. Next base: position 516,024 of record PKML01061058.1, read on the forward strand.
TAAGTGAAATTTTGTTTATTATTTCAATTTATTTAGATGATGAATCTATTAGTATTTATTTCTTTTTAAAAATATTTTCAAGTTTAAGTTGTCGACTGAGATCACAAAGGCCGGATTGCGGATGCTCCACAATATGTTGGACAAATCGTATGAGAAGTACTCGGACATGCTGGAAGACGAGAAGGACTTTTGGCACCAAACTTTTGCGGTAAGTAATTTTTTGATTTTTTTTTCCTTTTAGTTAATTTTGTCAATTTTAATCGCGGAAACTAACATTATGAGTTTTTTTAAAATATAGCAAGAGTTCACTTGGGAGCACATGTACGAGTGGAAGCAGAAGTGGGCGGAGAAGAAAAACAAGCCGAAAGACCTTGAGGACGACGTCAGGAAGGGTTTCTACGAGTACCGGAGCCGGCATGCAACGAAGAAGCTCTCCGAAAAAAAACTCGAAGAACCGGAAGAGCGACCGAGGAGGAAAGAGGTTCTATATTCACAATGGGAGCGCAAAGACCGTCGAACGCGAGGCGATGGAAATGGTAAGTATAATTTCAATTTTTAATTAGTAATTTCTTTTTTTATTATCATTTTACTTAACAAAATTTTACTGGCGAAAGAAGACGGTGTCGCTCCCGATTACCTTAAAGTCATGGAGAAGGCACACCAACAAAAAATCTGGTGTGATCAAGGACTTGGGGTGCGTGAGGTTGTTTAGACCTGCAAGAAGAAGAAGGTGGAACGTGAAGTTTCAATGTCGCAACTCACTCTTGAAGGATCGTTGATACAAGATTTTTTAGTCTCTAGGAGGTATCAATATCCCTAATACGATGTAGTAAAGAGGTTATCAATCCATAATCGGGATTATTCTAAACACTAAGAATGCAGGGTTCATTAGTAATTTAAGCTAACAAGGCAATTGGTGATTAAGTGTTCTAGTTCAAATTAAACAAAGCAATAACTAAACGAATTGTAATCCAAATAACAAAAGCGGAACAAGAGATAAGGTTAATGATATAAGGTGATCCAAGTTCAATTAGTGATGTTCATTTACTCAAGAAGCTAATTCCTAGGCAATAGATCTCTAATCTAGATTAGTTCTCTTAAGCAACTAATCACTATGCTAATTATCAAGTCCATTAGCAAATCATCATTTATGGATTAACAATTAGCAAGCATTAAGAATCATAACAAGATCAACCAAAGATATACCCTAAACAACTAATGTCTTAGGTTAGGAACATAAATCTCTTGTCTAGTTTGGTCTTGGCATTTCATCAAACAATTGGTGTTCATGAAATGCCTTGTAATCTAGATCCACTCTTTCAAGCTAGATCTAACATTAAGGACTCTAGACAAGAAGGAATATAAGATTATCTAATCCTAAACACCACTAATCAAACCCTAGATCACCCTAATCTACCTTATCTCAAGATCCTTAAGACTACTCACTAATCATCATGGGTTTAACAAATCCAAGAAAAGAAGTGTTAAAACTCATGATCAAGATGATTGAATGATTAGAAAGTAGAAGATAGATGGATTCAATCAAGAAAACAATACTCAAATTGCATAAATTAAAAGGATCAATCTCTTACAAATCACTCTTAGAGAGGGTTTTTGTTTAAGAAAAGACTTCGCCCCTCCAAATTAGGTTTTTGGGCTTAACTAGTGAATAGTGACAAACCGGGTCGACCCGGGACAAACCGGGTACCGACCCGGTTTAAATGGATAGAAAAGTTCTGATTCGGCCAATACCGAGGACACATCTCGGTGTAACACCTCGGTATTGAGCCTAGGTATTTCACACCGACGAGTCAATACCGAGCAGTAACCTCGGTACTGAGACGATTGTTCTTCAGTGGATACCGAGGTCACTCCTCGGTATCTTTGCTCCGTATTAAGGAATTTTTCCCGGGTTCTTCCTGTGGCAGCACCTAGCAATGACACCGAGCAGTGACATCGGTGTAGTCCCCTGAAGCTTTGGTACCGATGTCACTCCTCGGTGTTGTACGTCGGTATTGTTTTCCCCGTCGAGCAATACCGATCAGTTGCACCGAGCAGTGACCTCGGTGCAACCCCTCTGTTTCCGATACCGAGCACCAGTACCGAGCAGTGACCTCGGTACGGTCTCTGCCTCCTCTCCTCGGTTCTCGAATCTCCTCGTTAACACCTGAAATACGATCCAAAACATGCAAGAACTCTCTAGGACTAAATGTGGACACACTAGACTCCTAAAATGACTAAAATGCTAAAAAGATATCATGAACTACATGCAAATGACTCGAAACCTATATGAAACGGATGCTAGAATGATGCAAAATATGATGATATCAATCGTCGTCCTCAAACGAGTTACCCCAACAAGAGATCAACGAAATTGTTCTTGCTGTAAATTTTTATTTGTTTTCATTAAAAAAAATTTTCATAATTTCATTAATAATTTTTATAATGTTTTGTAGGAAACTCGATAAGCCAAAGGTTGATTCGCTGGGTTAGACGGACTTCTGACCCAGGAATCTTCTTCTTCGGTTCCTCGGTATGCTTCAGAGTACAAAGAAGAAATTGAGAGGCTCAGCCGAACGGTGAAAGATTGTGACGCGAAGGTCGTTGAGTTGGAGTCCGCACACGAGAAGTTGTAGTTTGCACACACTTAAACCCGTAAGGAGCTCACCGATTTGCAGAAGATCATGAAGGACACCTTCCACATCTCTTTTCCAACTAAAATTCTGTTTTTTAATCACATTTTATGTTTTATGAATTTTTATATGTAATGAATTTTTTATAAAGAAAATTTTCTATTTATAAATTATTTTAATTAATTAAATAATTAATAAAAATAAAAAATTGATTTAATTAATTAATTAATTTATTAATTGTTATAAAAATTTCTTTAAAAACAAAATTATAGATTACCGTCGGAAATCTCTCGGAAATAGTCCTTCGGAAATCCGTTGAAAAGTTGTCGGAAATATTTACGACGGATTACCGAAAGAATATTCCGACAAAGATCCGTTGGAAATAAAGTCCGTCGGAATCCTGTCGAAAATATTTCTGACGGTTTTCCAACAACGTTCAGACGCATAGTTCCGATCAAACATCCGTCGGAAATATGACTGTCGGTAATCCGTTGGAAATATTCCGACCAGTTTTCGACGACTGTTGCCCGTCGGAACATTCCGATGGATTTCCAACCAAAATCAAATTCCAACGAGCTGTAACCAATTGATTTTTCTCGTCGGAAAACACATGTTCGGTTGTAGTGTCCATATATCTCCACCAATTCATATTTGTCCCATACTTCTTATAAAATTATTTTACTTTATTGATAAAATTTATTTTTAGACCTACCACCGAACGTAACGTATAAAATTTTCGTAGATCCTTCTTTGTTGCCTCTGGACAAGCCAACTTGGGGATCTCAATCAACTTTTTCCAGTAACATGCAGACTGTGTGTGCCCATTGCCTTCATGAATGATACCATTTATATGCAAATATTTTTATTTTTTATTTTTTTATATGCAAATATTTTATATATATAGATTATAACATGCTTTCATTTAATTATTTTACCGTCGTTTAAGGGATATATGTTAATGTGTTTGCATCAGTTAATTTAGTTCTAGCAAGCATAAAAATAGTTAAGATTCTGGGAGAATTTAAGTCGAATTAATTTATGAGGTAGAGACACAACATGATTTGAAAATTGTCTGGAAATTACACGCTTATATGTTACACAATACATACAAAGTAGTAAATCAAAGCAATTTTGAAACATACTTGTTAATTAGCACTCTTTTTGACCTAAACCTTGTTCCTAGTCCTAGATAGCAAAAATCAAACATAAGCATAACTCAAAACCAGAAGAAGATGAAAACAATTAAAAAATGGAAAGAAAGAAAGCCATGGTTTTGAAAGTTAAGACTATATATATATATATGAAGGTTAAAAAAAGTGACAATAAAAGAGCATGTCAGTTATGAAAGCTTCAGAACATTTTTCTTCAAAGCTTGAAATTTCAGAACAAATTTTGGACCGTTGATCTCTTAGCGATCCTCGCGATTGTTTAATCTCCGGAAAGTGATAGGCGCGCCGTGCTGAGGATAGAGCAACATGAGGACAGTAGGTGCGTGCTGGTAAGTAGGAGCCAAGTGAAAAGTGAAGCGTTGGATCATTATAGCGATTGTCAATTTGGCTTGAAGTATAGCAAGATTCTGACCAATGCACGTACGAACTCCAAGACCAAATGGTATGAACCCAACGGGGTGTTTTGCGGCACGAGGCACTCCGTTTGCAAATCGATCTGGATTGAATTCGTTTACATCGTTACCCCAAATCGCTTGATCGTGATGGACCGCTATAATCGGGATTAGAAGCTCAGTTCCACAGGGGATTTTGTACCCTCCTAGCTCTACATCCGATTTCGCCCTTCTGATCGTAGCTACTATTGGTGGATACAACCTTAGGGACTCGTTTAGAATCATGCTCAACTGCAAATTAGAAACAGAGATTAAAAAAAAAAAAAAAACATCAACATGTCTTCTTCGTATATTTACCGTTTTGTCCGACTGATTATCTTTGATCAAAGCGAAAACTATTCGATCCATTCAAACAAACAAAAAAACAAAAAGTAAATTTTATTATGAAATTTTTAGTTTTAACAAAAATTTCAATTGTTATTGTTTTGAACATTATTTCAGGTATTTGAGTTAATACTTATTTTCTGGTTAAAAATAGATATTTTTGTTATTTTCATAATTTGGAAAAAAAATTGTTGCACATTAATCTGGAAAATATAAAATCTATTTTTTTTCTTGGTATATGTAGAATTTAATCATATAAAATTAAGAGATTAGGCGACAAAAAGTCCATGATTAACGGTAACGGAAACTGTCATTACCAATTCATCCTTTTATCTGTAATTTGTTTTTTTTTATTTTGTTTGGTCAAGATTGGATGAAATTTTGGAGGGGGGTTTTAATTTTGAGATTAATATTTTTTCCGAAATTGAAATAATACAAAGCAAAAGCCAGAAAGAGAAAAACGCACCGTTTTAAGCTTAACGACATGGTCTTTAGTGGGGACATCACGTGAGCCGCAGACCCTGAGGACCTCATCACGTGCTTTGGCCTGCCACTCCGGGTGCATGGCGAGCAAGATGGTCGTCCACGTCAGCAGATTGGATGTTGTCTGTTTTCCGGCGAAAAAGAAGCTTTTACACTCCTCCACAATATCCTGCACCGTCACGTTCTTCGCCTGAATCATCAAACCCAGCAAATCCTTCGCCGCCGGTTCCGGCAGCTCCTTACCTTCTTCCCCGTCTCCTTCGCCGCCGGCGATCTTTCTCCGCCGCTCTATTAGCCTCAACAAAGATTTCCTTATCTCCTTGTCTAATTTCCAAGATTTCAGATTCCCTTTCGTCGGAAAAAATCTGAAAACAAAAAAAATCGAAAATTAATTAGTCTTTTCGGACCAGGGGACCATAACGAGTAAATTAGGCCGGTCTTAGAAGATTTCCTCGGACCCGGGACCAGAACATGTAAAATCGATCTCTTTAACAATATCGAGACTTGAAAATCGATTTGATTGAAATTACCTGTAACCAGGAATGAAGACTTTCTGAAAAGCTTCGGCGCATAGAATCATTTGTTGAGCTTGAAGTCGAAAGATTGCTCGGCCATCTTCGTAGCTACTTCCAAAAGCCGTTCTACTTATAACATCTTCGGTCAAAATCTGAAACCATTCATAGACATCGACCTCAACTTCGCCGTTTTCCGATAATTTCTCCGACCATTTCTCCACCATCTCCGTCACACTCTTCAGCACCACCGGTACAAGCAACTGCCCAACAAAAAAAATGAGAAAAAAAACAAAACCAAAAAAAAAAAAAATCGAATTTCATGAAAATGGTTTAATTCAACTACTTTGAGATTCTCCATATGGAAAGTGGGACTAATGATTTTGCGATGATGAGCCCATTTTTCGCCTTTGAGGCTAAGAAGACCATCGCCTTCAAGCTGCTTAACCAAAGGATGAGCTTCGTTCTTCTCGTAGAACTCAGATTTTGAGAATATCTCTCGGATCAGATCCGGATCTGCCACCGTTAACCGGAAAGTTGGTCCGAACCATACCAGAAATGTAGCACCTGAAAATTAATTATTAATTAATTAGACAAAACATGACAAAAGGAGCTGTAAACATGAACAGATACTGAAGTGGGAAATTTGATGATAAAAAAAAGAGGGTATGGTATTAATGCCCAAGTCCTCTTCCATATTTTACCAAATTGTTGCAATTTAATTCACTGCACAGAAACCAAAATTTCATTTTTTTTTTTTGTCTAAAGAAAGAAGACAAGAGTTAACAGAGGGGAAAAATGATGACTAAGCCCGTGAGGAAAGAGTGGGGAAGAACAGAGCCTCCTTTTTCACATCAAAGTACTGACATCATAATTTGATCATGACAAAACAAAACACATAAAAATAAAAAGAAAAATTGATTTTATTTTATTTCTTTGGGTAATAAAACAAAATCCTGTTGTGTTTCATGACTTGAAAACTCACTGTGTTGCATCTCGCAGAGAATCGGAACCAAATCACAAAAAAACACCAATTTTCATTTCAACTTGAAGATGAAAAAACCCAAAAAACCCAAATCCCAGAAGTAAGAAAAAAATAAACCAAAACAGAGAAAAAGAAGAGACAAAAAAGAGTCTTTTGTTCTTTTTTTAGTCTTAAGTCTTAACAATTCACAAAAATTACGAGAAACTTTACAAACTAGAAACAGAGTAAAGAAGAACTATTCTGAATCTGGAAAAAAAAAGGAGAACGAACCGTAGATTTTTCTCCAGTGATGGTAGAAAGAGAGAACTCTGGGAAGAATATTGTGGGAGAAAGGCATAGGATGAGAGGAAGCTTTAAGCATCATTCCAACAAGTTCTTTAACATTACCGATGAAGAAATGATAAGGAGGACCTCGAATTCCTTGTTTTGAGAAATGTTCTTCGATCTTTCTGGGTCTCCACCAAAGCAGAGACATGCCTTTCACCATTACAAGAGTAAACACTACAGACAAAACAAGAACCTTTGGAATGAACCAGCTGCTACTTTCTTCCTCCATTGTCGGAAACAAAATTATGAAAAAAGAAAAGAAGGAGAGAAAAAAACACTAAAAAGGAGAGCTTAAAGTTTGCTTCTTTGGTCTCGTTTTTCGTTATACAGAGTGCCGGAGAAAGAGGGAATGAGGTGTTAAAAAGGCGATTTTTTTCCCTCACCTTTAAATCTTTATTTTTTTGGATTTTTTTTTTTTTCGCTTTTTGTTTCTATACGAGTTTGGTTTCTTCTTATCTTGTTTCTTTTTGGACTATTTTGCTTGCTGGGCTATTTGAGCTTTTTAGAGAGAGAGAGATGGAAGAAAGAGAGAGGCAAGGCCAACGGCGTAGGGGCCGCCATTGGAGGACAGTGAAGGGTCAACGAATTGAGGTTTTTTATTTAATTAGAAAAAATAATGCAAATTTGTTTCTTCTTTCATATGATTGTGATACAAGTCTTTTTTATTTTCGTTTTGATAAAAATTGTCTCTAGCGATTTCTTTTTCTTTCTTTTTTTTTTGTTTAAAAAAAAAATAATTTCTGTCGAATTCCACATCATTTTCTAGTAATATTGTAATGATTTATAGTTTTTTGTCCTTTGCTCCGTTGTTGGTGCAACTGCTGATATTAAATGTCTACGACCAATATGTATATCTAGTAGAGTTTAAATTTTTTTACAACGTAACATATATGATATATATATATAATATATTTGTAAAACGACTCTCGTTTTTTTTTGACCAAAGTAAAACGACTCTCTTTAAATAATCATATTACAAATAAAACCAAAATTGAACTCAACGCTTATATAAATAAATAATTTACTCGTCTCTCACAAACAAATAGTACATACAAAAAATTTGTATGTTTTTGTTTTGGAACTTCTAGTACATACAAAATTGAAAGACTAAAATGTAACGCACGTTTAGATATAAATATATTCTTAGTTTTACCACCATTAGTTTTTTCTATTTAACTATAATTAAAGGATTGGTTGTTCGCCCAAAACAGTAAGAAAGTCTTTACAGATAACTAATTAAGTGATATATTAAAAAAAAAATATTCAGAACTTTCTAATTTTGTTAATCCTTTCCAAATTCGAAATTTATATTTAAAATGGAAGAAGACAAATAAAGAAAATGTAGCCAAAGGTTGAAAACAAATGTAAGCAAAATATTTTGTTTTTTTTGAAAAAATTAAAATAATGCAAAGTATTAGACTTTGTTATTCTCAAAAAAAGGAAGGTTCGAGTATTTTATAGAAAATGTGACTAAAGGTGGAAACCAAATGTTATCTTATATAATAAAAATAAAATAAAATAAATAAAAATGATACTTTATATTATTTATATTAAAAGGAAGGTTTGCGTATTTAATACATATATTTAGGAAATTATATTGAATAAGAAAAGGGAAAAACAAAGCTAGGAAATAGGAACAAAATTTGTAACAACGTGTGAGAGATTGGAAAATCACAGAACATTAGAAAAATAAAAATGTCCATAATGTTGGTTCATTGCATATTTTGTTTTCCATTTGTAACAAATCGAGTTGATACGAGATTTCATATTTTCAGTGAAACAGATTGTGTAATTTTATTGATAGATTTCTTTACTTTCTATTTTTATAGTTATATTTTGTAATTATTGTCAATTTTATGAGTATAGATCCGCGGATCAATATAGATATAGTTGCACATTAGATGGCGACTATAAACATAATGCTCCTAAAAGAATGAATAGCCAATCTTGGTTTACTGACCTTGAAAAATCGTTAGAATCGTGTCATATTTGCATGTAACATTTTTTTTTTTTTTTTTTGAGAAAAATGTTAGCATGTAACTTGGAAAGACTGGAATGATTTTAAGATTGAGTTATAAAGATATGAAATATGATTTCGAAGAATCTATAATATTATTTAAGAAGTTATTTAAAAATGAATTTTATTTTGTAAGTTATTATATATTACATCGTTATAAATAAGAAAATATAATAGAATTTGAAAGATCTAAAATTGATGTATTATTTTTGAATAATAAATACAAAAGGAGACTACTCATCTATATACAATGATTACTCTAAACCCTAAGTTATACACACAATAAGTTCAATAAGCTCAATCATAATATTACCCAATGATAGTAGACTTTTTCGGTCTTTATAAATATCAATTCTCTAGATACTAAGTAGTATAAAAGGTATCGAATCCAATGGGTTAAGTTTCAAAACACCAAGAATGCATAGAACTACTTAAGTTAAGCAACAAGATTGGGTTTAGTTTCAATTCTAGCAATCCTAATTCAATTCAAGCAAAGCAAATAAGTAAACAAGTACTAATCGAGACTTAACAAATGATTAAAGTAAGCTCTAGAGTGAGGTTATTGACTTAGGTGAATTCATTGATTGATCAAGGATGCTAAATAACACAAACAAGCATTTCTCCCTAGGCTTAGAATGTCAAAACAAGACTAACCCACTTCCATGGTCTTAATCACTTTGTTAATTAGATAACCAAGAACAAATTTCCATTTGTGAAAACCTAATTAACAAGCATGAATATCCAATCCCATGGCCATAATACTCTTTAGACAACTAATTCCTTAGGCTAAACAAGTAAAATCTTTTATCTAACTTGTATGAGCATTTCATCAAACACCTTATGTGCATGAAATGCCCTAAGGTCTAAACTAGCTTTTCCAAGCTTAATCTAGCATTAAGAGCATTAGATAAGAGAGGGAGAAGATGATCTAGATCCTAAACATCTTTTCAAGAAGACACCTAATCTACCTCACCCATGAGCTTTAGAACAAACTACTCACTAATCATCATAGAACCCCCAAATCTCATAAAAGAAATTAATGATCCCATGATTAAGTGATTAGGGAAATGAAAGATTAAAGAAAGAAAGATGAAAACTAGATTAATAAAACTTAGATTGCATAAATAAAACCAAGATCTTCTTACAAAATTACTTAGTAAATCCAAAAAGGGTTTTTTGTCTTAGAAAATGGGATAGATCTAAGAAAATTAGGTTTTGAGCTTAAATAATGTTGTTGGGCGGACCGGGTCATCCCGGAACAAACCGGGTCTGGGTCGTCACAGGTTTCAGGCTGCATACCGGACGGGGGATACCGAACGGGAGATCCGGTATGAAGCTTCCTTCGGGTGAGATTTGCTTGGCACCGGACGGGTGGATCGGCGTGGAATCAGTCGTCATCCGGCATTGGGCTCAGGCTGCGTACCGGACGGGGGATCCGGTATGATGCCCTGAAGATGCATGCTGAATGCTTGGATCGACGTGGAACGTGGCTCTTCCGGCGCTGGGCTCACGCTGCGTACCAGACGGGATACCGGACGGGGGATCCGGTATGAACGTTTGGCGGCCAGACAGACATACTCTCTGTAAATCGGCCATATCTCACGAACCACATATCCGAATGACCTGAAACCACTTTCTGTAGTCAGCTACCTCTCCTGGCCAGTGGCGGACCCATAATTTTTTTTAACCGGGTTCAAATTTAATATTAAATATTAATTTCATATATATTTAATAAATTAACAAATATAAAACATTAAAAATGATACAATTTAGTTTTTTTAATCATTTCGATATGAACTAATATCTCTAACTAAAATGTTTGGTGGGCTATAGGTCATGGGCCAATAAGAGAACTTAGAGAAAACAAATAAAAAAATTGGGTGCAACTAGGAGATTTGAACTCTAGTCACGGGGTCAAAACAAGTGCACACAACCAAATTATCCAACATTTATCTATTAACTTGAAGTAAAATAACCTTTTATATAATTTAAGAGGTGTCACTTGAACCCCCTACCCACAACGTAGGTCTGCCACTGCTCCTGGCTACAACTTTCATGAAGGCCATTGAAGCTGAATCAGATCGGGGATCCTTCGTCCTGCCGGTTCTTTCAGACACTATGGAATGGTCCTTTTGCTCGATTACTCTAAACTTCTCCAAAATGACTCCAAGCACCTATAAAACACTCTAAAACATGCAAAAACTCTCTAGGACCTAATGCAACAGCCTAAACCCTAACAAATACCTAAATTCTAAATAAAATCATGATTAGGCATGCAAATGACACAAAAACTCTAAGTAAAATGCATGCTAGAACATGTAAAATATGAGAATATCACCCAATACCCCTCATCAAGTTGGAGCATGGAGATCTCGAATGCCCAACTTGGATAAGAGTAACTAAAACGATCGACCACCGAGTGCTTAAGTGAAGACATCTGCCAGCTGATCGTGTGTAAAAACATGTTTAGTCTGAACAATTCCACGCTTAATATCATCGCGAATAAAATGATAATCTGTCTCGACATGTTTCGTACGCTCATGAAACATCGGATTCGCCTTAATATGGAGTGTCGATTTACTATCACAATAGAGATCCATCACACTCGGATGTGATATACCCATCATTCCCAATACACTTTTGATCCACTTCAACTCTTTCAACGCATCAACCATTGCTCGGTACTCTGTTTCCGCAGAAGATAACGATACGACATCATGTTTCTTCGCCTTCCACGACACATGAGAATTACTCAACTGCACCAACCATACACTCAAGGAACACCTAGTGAGAAGACAACTTGCCCAATATGAATCACACCACGTTGTGAGATGAAAATCACTCGTAGAATCCAGGAAAATACCTTGGCATGGGCACCCTTTCAAGTAACGAACCACCCGTAAAGCAGCCACCCAATGATCTTCTCTTGGCTTTTGCATAAATTGTGATAAAATGTGAACACAATAAGCCAAATCGGGGCGAGTAGCTGCAAGATAAACCAATCTCCCAACAAGTCTTCGATACTCTTGCGGATCCGTCAGAAACTTTCCCATCGACTTAGAAAGTTGATGGTTATGTTCCATCGGAAACTCAACAGGTCTTCCTCCAAGTATACCCACATCCGCTATAATATCCAAAGTATACTTCCTCTGCGAGATAAAAATCCCCTCAGGATTTCGAGCAACTTCTAGACCAAGAAAATAGTTTAGTTTTCCAAGATCCTTCATATGAAAACAGCCACACAAATAATCTTTAAACTCATGAATGACTTGTGGTGAACTCCCTGTTAGCACAAGATCATCCACATACACCAACATATGTAGTTCCACGTCACCCTTAATCATAGAAAACATAGAATAATCTCCTCCACACTGTACAAAACCATAGTCCAAAAGTGCATTTGCAAGCTTAGCAAACCAACACATTGGCGCCTGTTTCAAACCATACAACGACTTGTGCAATCTACAAACCATTCCTTTTTCAGGTGAAGTGAAACCTGGAGGTAACCGCATGTAAACTTCCTCGTCCAAATCACCATGTAAGAACGCATTATGAACATCCATCTGATGTATATCCCAATTCTTTCCAGCCACAATTTTTAAAAATAATCGAATCGTGGTAATCTTCACCACTGGGGCAAACGTCTCAAAATAATCAATACCTTCTTCTTGTCGATTCCCACATGCCACAAGTCGTGCTTTATATCTCTCCACCGTACCATCTGCCTTATACTTAATTGTATAAACCCATTAACACCCAATTGCATGCTTCTCTTTTGGCAAGGGCACTACTGAAAATGTTCCATTCCTCTCAAGAGCTTCAATCTCTAAGCCCATTGCCTTTATGTATTTTTCATACTCCATTGCTTCTGAAAAGCTTCGTGGCACAACTTCTTCAGTTATTTTTGCCAAGAATGCCGACAGCATATGTGTGTAACACACATGCAAACTGTGTCACTTGCACACCTACTAGCTGTGTCATGATTGCTTTTTCTGATACAACATCTGTGTGTAACACACATGCATCTGTGTAACACACCTGCAGACTGTGTCACTTGCACACCTACAGTATCGATCTCTGCCACATCCTCCTCAGTATGAGAGCACTATTTCTCATCTCCAAATTCCACATCATCCTCTCCAATTAATATGGACGGCCCAACATCCCTCGACATGTGTGTCTTTGTAGGAAACTTTATGCTCAACAAACGTTACGTCATGGGAGACAAAAATTTCTCGTGTATCCAAATCAAATAAGGCCCAACCTTTCTTTGCATATGGATACCCTATAAACACACATCTCCTGCTACGACTAGCGAATTTGTCTCTATGTCGTTTTTGATTATGTGTATACGCAAGACACCCAAACACCTTAATGCCACTATAATCGGGAACCTTACCAAATATGATTTCGTGAGGACTTTTCGCTTTGTGTATTTAACACGGCGTCATATTAATCAAGTGTGCAGCACCCATCACGCATTCACCCCAAAGTTCAATCGATAAATGTGCTTGAAACATTAAATACCGAGCAACATTCAATATATGCAGTGCTTCCTCTCGACTCTCCCATTCTGTTACGGTGTGCCAACACACGATGTTTGATGAACTATCCCCTTCTCAAGAAAACAATTCTTCATTCTCATGAATTTTGTACCATTATCACTTCTCACAACACGAACTACCTTGTCAAATTAACGAGACACAAGTGCCATAAAATTTTCGAGTGTCTTATGGACTTGTGTTTTGTCAGCTAGAAGAAATACCCATACACCACGCGAGAAGTCATCTACGATGGTTAAAAAGTAATAAGATCCACATAGACTTGGTGTTCGATATGACCCCCATAATTCACAATGAATCATCTCAAAGCATTCCTTGCTTTTATCTGTACTCAATGGAAATTCACTACGACACTATTTTGCTTGAAAACAAATGTCACAATCAGAAATACCATCACTCTTATAATCGACTAATGGCAATCTTCGAATTACCTTCTCAGAAGCATGTCCCATCCTCTTATGCCAAGTTTCCAACGATTCCATCTTTGATACTCCAATTGGAATATCCAAACCAAAATTCTGCAAGAGACATCATGTCTTTGTAAATAACACAATGCAATTCATCACATCAACCACCTGTGACACAGAGATGAAATTGCATTTAAGCTCCTCAACAAAGAAAACATGTTTCAACATCAACTTCTCTGTCAAAACCATACTTCCTTCACGATAAGCAATCACAATCTTCCCATTAGGCATCCCAACCAAACAAGGTGCTACTCGATGCACATCAACCAAAACATTCAATGTCCCAGTCATATGATGTGATGCCCCACTATCAACTATCCACTCTTTTGTATACTCTTTATTCCTTACACTATTAACAGATTCTATTTTTGCTTCAAGCATTTGCACAAGCCTTTCCCACTGATCCTTCGTCAGCCCCGTCATGGCTCGTCTATCAACCTGCAATACTTCTTTGTGTAACACACTATTAGCCTGTGAAACCGCAACTCCTGTCTGTGATGCACATATTTTTGCTTCAAGCATTCACAAAACCTTTTCCCACTGATTCTTCGTCAGCATTCTCTTGGCTTCTCTATCAGCATGCAATACTTTTCTGTGTGACACCATATTCGCCTGTGCAACCACATAATTCTCATAGCTTATACTATCATAACCCTGATTTATATGAGATCTCTGATTATCTTCCCCAACTCCTCTGTTTTCTCTATACTTTTCTAGCCACCAATCGAGATATTCATATATCTTAAAGCATGATCGAACATCATGTCCATACTTCAAACAATAAGAACACACCGTACCTTGATTCGTAAATCCAATTGCGTTCCTACTGTTTTCTTCTTCTCGATTTAAATACCTAATCTGTTTTCTTCTATAATCCATAGAATTGACACGATCCACTCGTTCAATTACATTCTTTAGGCCGTCCTTCACGAACAGAGCTTAAGGCGACACAACGTTGTTTGCTAACGTGTCTGCCCTCTTGCTCTCCACCCTCACAAATCTGTCACCATCATATTCAATCACCATAGCTCTGATACCATGAAAGATCCAAAATTTATGTATTATTTCTGAATAATGAATACAAAAGGAGGCTACTCATCTTTTTTTTTTTTTTTTGACGTCAAAAGTTCCATATATTATTAAGGTGATTCGAATATGGTGGCCTCGGAGGACATCTAGATCGGAATCATAGAGTCTACATGGGAAAAGACAATACCTCGGGCTCGAGCCCCTTTTGCAAGGGTATCGGCACATACATTGAGAACACGAGGGATAAAGAAAATATCAAAATAAACAAGTAGAACGTAAATGTTTAAACTCATCAATTTCCGAGGCCAAAGCAGACAATTCTTCTTCTCCATTGATCACATTAACTAACTGTAGGCAATCTGATTCAAAATGCATCGCTAGTACTCCTAGCTGCAAGACGGTCTTCATGGTCCATAATAAGGTATTAAATTCAGTATGAAGGGGGGATAAAGTTCTTTCCTTCGCAAAGGCGCCGAAAGTTTTTCGTCCGTTCTCTAGCTCGATTACACAACCACCCCCAAACAGGGCATCAATGGATGCCCATGAGGTATCTATTTGGCATCGAGGTCTTGGGCCACTTCTCTCAACTCCTTGGGGTGAGGTCGGTGGGGTGACGCTTTCTTCCCCTATTTGCGAGGCCACTTGTGCAATTTTCCAATTTTCTGCTTCATGGATGGCGAGTTGAAGAATGTCGACAGGGGAGACATCCTTACCATTAAAGGCTTTTTCATTTATGGCCTTCCAAATATACCAGATTATCCATGGGAAAGCCTCTAGATATTTTTCCATTACGCCTCCCTCCTTTGCACGCCAAATGAGATAATCAAAGTTTCTGTATAGAGAATCACTCGGGAAAAACCCCGGACGGGATGGGATCCCTGAGAGTGCCCAGGACTGGATTGCTGGGGGACACTCGAAGAGGAGGTGATTTATAGATTCCACCTCCGCTCCACATCTCGGGCAAAACATGTCTGTGCCGCAGTGACGATCTGCCAGGTTGCTACCAACGGGAACACACCCCGAGACTGCCTGCCACATAAAATGTTGGATCTTCCTTGGTGTTTTCAAAGTCCAGATTTTTCTTTTTAGAGGAGTAATAATGGGCTCGAGGATCTGTTGCGGGCCTTCTTCCTCCTTCAGCTGAATTGCGAGTGCATAACCTGATTTTACCGAATAAATGCCAGACTTTGTATGATTCCAACAGAACACATCTGCCTTATAGCCTCGGCTTGGCTTTATACTCCGTATTAACGGGATGTCTTCAGGGGCGATTAGGTTCTGCAAAGTCTTCAATCTCCATTTCTTGGTATTCTGGTCAATCAGGTGTCCAACATAGAGAAGCGAGTCTCTGTATGCAATGCTATTATCTGAGGCTAGTCTATAAGGAATTACTGGGATCCAATTGTATTGCCATACTTTCGTATTAAAGCCCAATCCTATTGATTTCTTTAGACCGGCTTGGTGGAGATTACGAGAAGCCATTATGCTTCGCCACCCATACAATGGGGAATTTGCTTTCCCCACTTCCATCGGGGTTGAGTACCGAAAATATCTCCCTTTTAGAACCCGGGCGAGGAGTGATGACGAGAATTGGATAAGACGCCATAATTGCTTCGCAAGGAGTGCGAGATTAAAGTTCTTGAGATCACGAAAGCCCATGCCGCCTTTATCAATGGGGAGACATATTTTGTCCCATGCTATCCAATGTAGGCCCCGATTATTTTGCTTGGTACTCCACCAGAATTTTGAGATAGCGCCTTTAAGTTTATTAATAATCTCTTGGGGGAGAAGGAAACATGACATAACATAGGTCGGGAGAGCTTGAGCAACCGATTTAATAAGGACTTCCTTTCCTCCTTTTGATAAGAATTTTGCTGACCAGGAATTAATACGGCTATTTATACGCTCTTGAATAAAGGCGAAAGCTTGTTTCTTCGAGCCACATATCCTTTCGGGGAGACCCAGGTACATCCCCATACCTCCTTCCTTCAAAATACCTAGCGTTCTTTTAAGTCCAGTCTTGACCTCGGGGGCCACTCTGCTTTCGAATAAGATGGACGACTTTGAGACATTTAGCCGTTGTCCGGAAGCTCGTCCATAGCAATTTATGATCTTCATTAACTCTGCACATTGCAGGACATCCGCTTTAGAGAAGAAGAGGCTATCATCCGAGAACAGGAGATGGGATACCGCTGGGCTTGCTTGAGCTATTTTTAGTCCCGTTATACGCCCTTCTGCTTCCGCTCCTCGAAGCTGAGCGATAAGGGCTTCAGTAAGGATGATGAATAGGAAGGGTGAAAGGAGGTCTCCTTGACGAAGACCCCGAGATGGGCTTATATTTCCTTCGGCTCTCCATTAATGAGGACTTGGTATGAAACCGAAGACATGCACCATCGGATCCATAAAACCCACTTTGCATCGAAGCCCATTTTAAGCATTAAAGCTTCCAAGAAGTTCAATTCCACCCTGTCATATGCCTTACTCATATCTGTTTTTATTGCCACAAAGTTTGATTTGCAAATATGATTCGTTCGTAAGGCATGGAAGATTTCCTTGGCTACCAGTATATTATTTGTAATCAGGTGTCTAGCCACAAAGGCTGATTGAGTCTCCGAGATTAGCTTTGAGAGGAAACACTTTTGTCGTTTACACAGAATTTGGAAATGATCTTGTAACTAACGTTACACAGGCTGATGGGTCTGAACTCTGTCATCTCTCTCGGTCTCTCTGTTTTCGGGATTAAACATATATTAGTTTGATTGAGATGATCGTCAAAGCTTCCTATGACAAAGAATTCTTTTACCATCATGATGATGTCTTTTGCTGTCACTTTCCAGAACTTCTGGTAGAATAAGCCCGTCATCCCATGCGGGCCGGGCGGTTTTTCGGGATTTATCTCAAAAACGACTTTTTTTTATCTCTTCGTCCGTTGGAGGCCGAGTGAGAGATGAATTAATCTCTGGGAAAACTTGTGCGGTAACATACCGGAGTGCTTCCTCAAAATCATTAGGCTGCGACGACGTGAAAAGGTTCTAGAAATAATATGTGGCTACCTTCTCTATGCTGTCTTCGTCTTCTGCCCGAGATCCATTGGGTTTTTTAATCCTTGTGATTCTGTTTCGCGTCCGTCGATGTTTAGTTGTCCCATTAAGGCTACTCATCTATATACAATGATTGCTCTAAACCCTAAGTTATACACACAATAAGCCCAATCATAATATTACCCAATAGAATTAGGAAATAATATAATTGTCTTTTAAAATTATTGATTAAAATATATAAAATATTTATTTATCATTAAATAGGTTATTTACTATTTAGTTTCTAAATTATTATAATATCTTACTATATAAAGCTGGATCTCTCAACGTGAACGTGACACGTAAGATAATTCTCACTCACGAGATCGTAATATTTGTCACGGTTAAAATAGATCTTGACATGTGTCAATTTAATTAAAAAGGTAAAAATAAATTAAAATAAGTATTAAAAAAGATTAAACTAAAAAAACAATCTTAAAAAAAAGAAAAAACAAAAATAAATAAAGAAAATTTATAATAAAGAAAAGTGAAAAAATGAAATTTAAATATTTATAATCTACAAACACAACCAAACTTTAAAAAAAGGAAATATATAAATCTTAATATATAAATGGCAGCAAAAAATGGCAGATGAAAATATATAAATGGCAGAAGAAAATATATATATGACAGAAGAAAATGTTAACATTAATCTAAATGTTAATCTAAACCGATCGACCTAATCTAAATGTTGTATGATATTTTTCGACTCGAGTATCATAAAATATTTTATGATATTTTATTATTAAAAAAGAAAAATTAATAATTAATAATGAAAATTTTAAATTTGATTAATTAAAAAAATTATAAATTTGGAAATTTTAATAACCGATTGATAATCTTAAAAGGTAAAGTTACTATAAAAATAAAAATATATTAAATATTAAATTTATCCTAAAAGGTAAAATTAATATAAAAAAAGAAAAAATCTTTAATTTTTCTATTTATATTAAGGAAACAATTAATTACTAATATTAAAAGGAAAAAATTCTAATTTCTTACCTCTATGTAAACCACAATTTGATAGTATGTCAATTACACACCAAAAATTAAAAGTCTAATAATCGTATCCAAAACTATTTTCTGCATATGCTTCACCAAATTTTTCCTTCAAAATATATATTTATTTCATCGAAAACTTTGTTTTTAAATTTCTGTATTATATATTTTCACGGGTGATCACGGGTGTCCACCAAATTTTTTTTGTTTTTAGTTTTTTTACACGGGTTATAAAATATTAATTACAAACCCGCATATATGCGGGTATTTATCTAGTTATTAAATAATAATCAGTCCATACATATTCAAAATCTTGCTAATTTATATTTTATTTGAATATATATCAAAACAGAAGTTTGAAAAATATCTTACTAATTTTATAAAGAGTTAGACACGAGAAAATTAATTTTTTAAGAGTTTGTGGACTGACCACAAAAATCATAGTCATTAAACGGTGCATATTATAATTATGTTTTCAAGATTATAGGTTTTCGCGGATTATCCTGAATAATATTTTAGTTCATTACAAAACGGGTTAAATAGACAGGTTAGTCCGGGTTGAGAGTTCAATATATACACATTAGTTAGACATATTAAATTTCAAAACAATTTTTTTAAAAAAAATATTCCGTGCTATATATAGGTAGCGCATGTTAAATCCTAGTTAGTATGGTAATTGGTAAACGAAAGAAGCTGCTTTAGGTCTAATAAATTTTGAGGAAAAAACACAATTTTATAATCAGAATTCTCAAACTATCATTCTAACAGATCCAAGATCTAGTTTTGAATTCATATCTAGAATTTTCAGATAATTGACCAGTTTTACTACACCTTTTTTTTTTATAAACATAAAGAGGTTTCTGCGAAAATCCTGAAATATCTAAAGTAACTTTTTAGAATCTCAAAGAAGCTACATAATTTCAAATAGCTCCTTTTGACGTTGTAGACCAGTTTTACTATAACGTCGTTGATCATACGATAGAGCAGTTTTGTAGACTCGTTCATAGCGTTTTTCCTTGTAATATTGAGTTTGGAGTCCGATTAATCAGATTTCCAGCAGTTAACACGCATTCTTTTCATAATTCTTCGATAGGTAGATTCGTTTGAAACCTTAATGCCTTGGAACATTCAGGATGTGTCAGTGCTTTTTCTCAACCCGTCCATTACGATGCATGATATTTCATGTAAAATACCAAAACTCGTGAAAATTCCAATAAACAAACAAATTTGGAACCATTGTCGCTTCTTCCTGTTTCAACATCCTGTTGAAACTGTCGTATCGTCATTGCAACAAAGTTCTTAGGTTAGTTGGTGCTTCTGTTTTACCATTCAAGAGATAAATCCTCACTCCTTTTGAATAATCATCGACAATAGTAAAAAAGTAGCATGCACCACAATATGATGGAGTTCAATAAGGACCCCACAAATCGTAATGTATTAACTCAAAATGCTGGTTGTTTCTTTCAGACTAAGATGGAAAGAACCTCTTCGTTGCTTTGCGTGGAGACAAACACCACACGCCTTATTCAAAAACTCAAAAGAAAATAAACAGAAACTCGGTTTAATGAACTAACTACTCTAACAAATGGATGCCCCATTCGGTTGTGCCACAACTCGTAAGAACCATCTTCTCGAACTGTGACAACCGCCGCAGTTTCAGAACAGCAAAAGTGGAAGGTTACTCCTCCTCGCCTACCCGCTCCAATCAATATCCTCTTAGTACGGTCCTAAACAACAAACAGGAAAGCAAAAAAATCAGCTAAGATGAACAACAATCAGTTGGTTCGTGATGCAGCTGGTGCTTACAGAGACCAAGAGGGTCGGTTGTGCAATGAGCAAGGACAACGTCCAGATGGAGAGGGGATCGTCATTCCGCCTGCTCCTGTTGTCGCTGAGAATGTCGCTGGGAACGCGAGGAATGCTGTGGTTAATCGTGGAAGAACGATTGGTGAGTACAACAGACCGGATCAGTTTTTCGCCAATCGGTCAGCGATTCGTCCTCCTGCGTTTGAGAGGAATGACTTTGAGCTGAAACCTGCTTACTACACTCTTGTGGGACAGCATCTCTTTCATGGTCTTCCTAATGAACATCCGATGGATCATGTGGAGAAGTTCGAGGACTTGGTCACTAGCATCAAGAGCAATGGAGTGTCCTACGACTATCTCTTCTGCAAGCTCTTCCCCTACTCTCTAGGTGGAGATGCGACTTACTGGCTGAGGCAGCTACCTCCTGGATCGCTGACTACTTGGGAGGACACTAAGAGGGCCTTCCTGATTAACTTCTATGATGATGCACGATCTGAGGATCTGAGAAATAAAATCTCCACCTTTTCTCAAGGACCTACTGAGGCGTTCAAGGCTGCTTGGACGAGATTCATATCGTATCAGAGAGATTGTCCACATCACGGATACTCTGATGTGCAGCTGCTGGGTATCTTCTTTAGAGGAGTAGATTGGAGGTATCAGATGGCTCTGGACGCTTCGAGCAATGATAATTTCAACACCAGGTACCCTGAGGATGCCTATGTGTTGATTGAGAACTTTGCTTCTAGCAGTAGCACCAAGAGCGCAGACTTCGAGCGCAAGAAGCTGGCCGGTAACATGGATGGGTCGCAGATCGCTGAAGTTAAGGATCAGCTGGATTCTATGCACAGTCTTCTGCTGGGAAAGACAACAAAGGCCGTTCATTTTGCTGAAGATGTTGAGGTATTCAATGAGGGTGAAGCAGAAGATGTCAACTACATTGGTGGTTCTGGTTTTCAGGGACAGAGGAACCAATTCAACAACAATCGGAGCTTCAACAACAACTTCCAGCAAGGAGGATTCAATTAGAAACCTGCCCAAAACAGCGGTTACACCAGGAACTACGGAAGTCCTTCTTACGAGCCTGTGACTGCTAAAACATCAGAGAACAAGATTGAGGCCATGCTTGAAACACTCGTTCAAGGACAGCAGCAGATCACAGTGACCTTCAATGGTAAGATGGACGCCATGTACAAAGATCTGAGTGGAAGGATCGATGCTCTTGGTATTCATCAGAAGAAGCTGGAAACTCAGGTAGCTCAGACTTCAGAAGGTTCGAGAAGACAAGAAGGTTTTCTTCCAGGAAAAGGAGAGAACCCAATGGCACACATCAATGCCATTACCTTGAGAAGTGGTAAAGAGGTCACTTCAGGAGCGAGAGTAGACCAAACTGCTGAAAATTTCGAGATGCCTGACAATGAAGACACTGAAATCGCCAAGGCATCGATCGACACTGCCCAGCATCGATCGACACCGGTCAAAATTCTTACACGGGAAAACTCAAAATCCCGTGTATCGATCGATCGATACCGAACCTGAAAACGATACAGTACTTGGGGTTACGCAGGAGAAGCCTAAAGCGGTTGCAGAGAGAGTCTACATACCGAGGATACCTTATCCCAGAGCTCTTAGGAAGACTAAGAAGGAGGTAGAGGACACTAGATGCAAGGAAATTTTGGACAAGCTGGTTGTTGAATTTCCCTTCATCGATGCTATCAAAACTTCTCCAGCCTTTAGGATATATGTCGAGAAGATGGTGTCCAGCAATGTGAACCTTGAAGATGGTTGTCTGATGATCACTCATGAGTGCAGTGCAATCCTAACCAACATGATCCCAACGAAACTACCAGATCCAGGGAGCTTTGTCTTGGATTGCACAATCTTTCATGACAGGTTTGAGCGTTCTCTTTGTGACCTTGGTTCAAGTATCAACCTCATGCCATACTCGGTTGCTAAGATATTCAGGTTTCTTCCAGATCCCTATTCATCCAGATGACCAAGGGAAGACCACTTTCACCTGTCCCTATGGCACATTCGCATACAGGAGAATGCCATTTGGATTGTGTAACGCTCCAGCNGAATTGCTTAATCCCCACTGATTTCATTGTCTTGGAGTATGATTCGGAACCCAGAGATCCTCTCATCTTGGGAAGGCCATTCCTAGCAACATCTGGTGCACTGATTGATTGCAGGAATGGGAAGATAGCTCTTAACATTGGTGAGTTGGTCATGACTTTTAACATGGAGAAGATGATGAAGAGACCAACCATCGACGGACAGACTTTCTTCGTTGATACCTTCTGTGACATTGCTGAGGAGTATTTCTTGGAGATGCATCATGAAGACCCATTGGAGAGGGCATTGGTCTGTTCAGCTAAGTCAGAAGTCCATTCGGATGATGTTGCTGCTGAATACGGGAAGATACTCGATACAGCACTGCCAGTATCGATCGATACTCACCCAGTATCGATCGATACTCACCCAGTATCGATCGATACCCTGCGGCCAGAAAGAGGTTTGGCCGAAAGAACTAAGCAAGCTGCTGGGCTTGGAGATTGGAGCGAGGAGAAAGCTCCTAAAGTGGAACTCAAACCACTTCCTGCGAATCTGAGGTATGGTTTTTTTGGTCCTAATTCCACGTTCCCAGTAATCATTAATGCTTCCTTGAACAACGCAGAGGTTACCTTACTGTTGAGCAGGCTGCGCAAGTATCGCAAAGCTCTTGGCTATTCTCTTGATGATATTTCAAGTATATCACCGGACCTGTGCATGCATAGGATTCATCTTGAGGACAAGTCAAAGGCTTCAATTGAGCATCAAAGGAGGCTGAATCCGAACCTGAAGGAAGTGGTTAAGAAAGAGGTCATAAAACTCTTGGATGCAGGAGTTATTTATGCCATCTCAGATAGCTCTTGGGTCAGTCCAGTGCACGTTGTTCCTAAGAAAGGAGGAATAACAGTGGTGAAGAATGAGAAGGATGAGATGATTACTATGAGGACTATCACTGGACATCGAATGTGCATTGACTACAGGAAGTTGAATGCAGCTACACGGAAAGATCACTTCCCATTGCCATTCATTGACCAGATGTTGGAGAGGTTGGCTAGTCATCCCTACTACTGCTTCCTTGATGGATATTCAGGTTTCTTCCAGATCCCTATTCATCCAGATGACCAAGGGAAGACCACTTTCACCTGTCCCTATGGCACATTCGCATACAGGAGAATGCCATTTGGATTGTGTAACGCTCCAGCCACTTTTCAGAGATTCATGATGTCTATCTTCACAGACATGATTGAAGATTTTATGGAGGTGTTCATGGATGACTTCTCAGTTTACGGGCCATCGTTCAAAGACTGTTTGAATAATCTGTGCAAGGTGCTCCAGAGGTGTGAAGAGAAACACTTGGTCCTTAATTGGGAAAAGTGTCATTTTATGGTTCAGGATGGCATCGTACTTGGGCACAAGGTCTCTGAAGCTGGGATCGAAGTTGACAAAGCCAACATTCAGGTCATGACAAGTCTCCAACCACCGACTTCTGTGAAGGATATTCAGAGTTTCCTTGGTCATGCTGGGTTTTACAGAAGGTTTATCAAGGATTTCTCCAAGATAGCACGCCCACTCACTGCTTTACTGTGCAAGGAGATCAAATTTGATTTCACACCTGATTGTCTTGCAGCCTTTGAGGAGGTCAAAAAGGCTTTGGTGAGTGCTCCTATTGTGCAACCTCCTGATTGGACTCTGCCTTTTGAGATCATGTGCGATGCTAGTGATTTTGCTGTTGGGTCAGTTCTGGGTCAGAGGAAAGATAAGAAGCTGCACGTCATCTACTATGCCAGCAGGACATTGGAAGATGCTCAGAGGAATTACAGCACCACAGAGAAGGAACTACTTGCAGTTGTCTTCTCCTTTGAGAAATTCCGATCCTACTTGATTGGGAGCAAGGTGGTTGTTCATACTGATCATGGTGCTCTCAAGTATCTGATGAATAACAAGGATCTCAAGCCTCGTCTTTGTCGTTGGGTTCTTTTGCTACAACAAGGATTCGACATCGAGGTTAAGGAAAAGAGAGGCATAGAGAACGGGGTCGCTGACAATCTCTTGCGGATGCGGATCGATGCAGACGTCCCTATTGATGATCAATTACCTGAGGAAGCCATTTACTTCATTGAAACTGGGTTTCAGATGAATTTCGCAGAGAATCAGCAATTTCCACGAGTTGCAGGTCTCAGTATCGATCGACACCCTGATGGTATCGATCGATACCCTGCGATTTCCAGACCTGTTTTGATTGGTGATCATCTTGATGCTTCTGAAGACCATCTCATCGCTGCAACCGATTCTGATGATCCATGGTATGCTGATATTGCCAACTACCTCGCTGCAGATGCAGAGCCAACACACCTCAAGAAATATACCAGAAAGAAGTTCATGCGTGACATAAGGAGATTCTTTTGGGATGAACCTTACCTGTACAAGCACTGTTCTGATGGTATCTACAGGAGATGCATCGCTGAATCAGAGGTTCCTGGTCTCTTGTTTCATTGCCATGGATCCGACTATGCTGGTCATTCTGCCACTTTCAAGACAGTGTCCAAGGCTCTTCAAGCAGGCTTCTGGTGGCCTACCATGTTTAAGGATGCTCACACCTTCGTTTCACAGTGTGATGCTTGTCAGAGAAGAGGGAAGATCAGTAAGAGACATGAGATGCCACAAAATTTTATCCTTGAGGTTGAAGTTTTCGATTGCTGGGGCATCGACTTTATGGGTCCCTTTCCATCGTCACACAAGAAAAATTACATCCTGGTTGCTGTGGACTATGTGTCCAAATGGGTGGAAGCGATAGCTAGTGAGAAAAATGACTCTGCAGTGATTCTTAAGCTGTTTAAGACCATCATTTTTCCTCGCTTTGGAGTACCTCGAATTGTGATAAGTGATGGTGGCTCTCACTTTATCAACAAGATTTTCGAGAGGTTGTTGAAGAAGTATGCTGTGAACCATCGTGTAGCTACTCCATATCACCCTCAGACGAGTGGGCAAGTCGAGGTCTCCAACAGGCATATCAAGGAGATTTTGGAGAAGACAGTGAGTGCTTCTAGGAAGGATTGGTCTACGAAGTTGGATGATGCGCTATGGGCATACAGGACTGCTTTCAAGACACCGCTGGGTACTACACCTGTCCACTTGCTGTATGGGAAAGCATGTCACCTTCCAGTGGAGATTGAGCACAAGGCTGCATGGGCGACGAAGTTGCTGAACTTCGACATCAAACCTGCTGCAGAGAGGAGATTGATTCAGCTGAACGAGCTGGATGAGATCAGGCACCACGCTTATGAGAACTCGAAGCTGTACAAGGAGAGAACCAAGGCTTATCATGATAAGAAGATCATCTCCAGACACTTCGAACCGAACGACCAAGTACTTCTGTATAACTCTCGTTTGCAATTGTTTCCTGGTAAACTGCGTTCTCGTTGGTCAGGTCCTTTCACAATCAAGGAGGTCAGACCACATGGTGCTGTAGTGCTGATCAATCGTAAAGGCGAAGAGTTCACTGTCAATGGACAAAGGGTGAAACACTATTGGGCAAAAGCCGAGATTCCAGACAGACACATAACGCCTCTGGATAATGCACCCACAGCCTGAGTGGAGTTACAGTCAAGCTATTGACGTTAAACGAGCGCTTGGTAGGAGGCAACCCACTGGTGAGTCTGTTTTTGAGTCGTTTTTCTTTTTATTTCCGTTCGTTTTGTGTTTGTGTCAGGATAAACAAGGAGCAAAACTCAAAATCGCCTTCCTGTCGATCGATACCCCCTGGTATCGATCGACACCGATCGCGAATAGACGGTTCATCAAGTCGATTTAAGCCTGGTATCGATCGATACCAGACTGTGTGTCGATCGATACTCGATGTTCCAGCAAGGTAACTTCTTGTTTTTCCCAATTTTATTCTGTTCTTTTGTTTTCTTTCACTAACTCTAGGTTAGATAACACTGGGGACAATGTTGTTCAAGTCTGGGGGAGGAGTCTGTTGACATTGTTTTTGTTTTTCTTAGAGTCAGTTGTTTTATCGAGTCAAAATTGTTTTATTGAGTCAAAACTTGTTGGAGATAATGATCTTGTGCTTGAACCTATTGATTTGATTTTGTTTTTGAGTGCACAGTGTTGCAGGATCAGCTATAGATCGACTAATGAAAATCCAAAGACTGACCAGTTGACTAGAAAACATCCATATCTCCAGCAGAGTTCTTCTGATACTTGAGCCAAATTTTTGCACTTCATCAATGTGGTTAGTGTTTTTAGAGCTTGATTCATCATTCATATCTGATAAAGGAACCCATGTGTTTAGAGTAATAGTATCTCTCTCCCCTGTTATAAGTTGATAAATAAGAGCATAAAAGATTGAAATGATTTTCTTCTGAGTAGATGGTTAGGAAAATTTCCAGCGATCCCATTATTCTACTTAAGAGGGAATGATCACACAAAGGATTGGAAGCGAGGCTAGGATTTTCCTATGATGCCATTATTCGCCTACATCCTTTGATACATAGAGAGGGAAGAACCGGGGATTTGGTGGCAAACACCATCAATACTCCGTCTCATACCTTGATGTGTATATGCAAAGCTGAAAATAAAAGAAAGAACATAATAAGAAATAAGTCTGGGGGAGAGAAATTGATACAAAAAGTGTGAAAAAGGGTGGTTCCTTGTCATGATATTGTCTGGTAAAGAATCTAGAAGACTCTTGAACATTGGCTGCAGTGATGAAACTGGTGATGAGGGTTTTATTTGAACAATGCTGTGGGATAATGTGTGGAGTCTGGGAAAGCTGCGAATGTCTACGGAGAAGTACATGGTGGTTAGATCAAAAGCTGATTAGGTGACATTTGGGTACTTGGAAAGAGGGTCATTTCGATGGTTCATGAACAGGTGAGTCTCTGCGTTTTCAAACCTCTTTCTCTGGTTTAGTCTTCTATTTGCTTGAGGGCAAGCAAAAGGCTAAGTCTGTGGGAGTTGATATATCATGGTGTTTACCCTGTTTAAGCCATGATATAAGTCCATTTTATAGAGTCTTTATAGTATTTTGGAGTCTTTTAGAGTCTTTTACAGGTTTTAGCATATTTGGAGTATTATTGGAGATATTGGAGTTTTATGGAGCATTCTGGAGCGAAACTGAAATCTGACGACTAAGTGTCCGATCTGAGCAACAAGCATCGATCGATACCCCCTGGTATCGATCGACACCCATCGAGAGATCACGGGCCGCGACTTTTTATGAAGTTTGAAGAATTGCAAAACTTGTCCAGAAGACTTTGATATTTACAAGAAGACCCCAATTCGTGTTTAGGCTATTTAATTAGGATTTTCAGCCACTTTGTTGGCTACGCTTATTTTATTCTGGATTTGAGAGAGAGCTTTTGAGGGAGACAAGTCTGATACTTTGTTCGTCTGAGAGAAGATTTCGAACCCTTTGTTACTCTTTCTTATTATTTATTTGAGTATTTATTCAGTCATGTTTATTGTTTCAATCTCCATGTCTGAGTAGATCACCTGTTAGGTTTAGGGTTTTCTCATAAAGGATTTCTTTGAATGCTAGGTTGATTATCTCTTAGGATTCACTATCTGAATTAGTTCTTCACCATAGGTTATTCTCAAAGCTAATTCTGGATTGATCACCTAGAACTTAGATCTTAGGATAATTGATTAGGCACGAGAGTGCGATTAATTACCTGATAGAATCTATAGTGAGCAAATTGATTATTCGCAAAGAGATTTGGTTTAATTGATTTGTGAACATATCAAACCTGAACTTTAAAGCTGATTTAGACTTTAGGATTCGCAAAGAGATTTGGAATTCCTAGGATTTAGATTTAGATAGTTTTCGCAACGAGAGTTGGTTAGCTATATTTTAGTGATTTGAGTTCAAGAACCATGCTTAATCTGAATCCTGTTAGTTAATTTAGCTGCATTCATTGATTTCCTGAGAAATACCCTGAACCTATCTGCCTCCAACTGAATTTACAACACCTTTAATTGCATACTTGTTTTCAATTACATCTTTTGATTTAGCGTATTTTGGATCTAAATAATATACTGTGTGAAATCTTGAGTTCTTGTGTTCGACCCCTGATTTACTGCAACAACTGCTTTAGTACTATTTAGGGTATTAATTTGAGCATATCACTAATCAGCTGGATGCTCTGCTTCATTAACCATGAAAACCTCTACAATACCACACCATTTAGCCGCTTCAACCATATTACGAAAACTCTGGCCATGATCCCCATCACACAAAAACTTCCGCTCTTTGCTATCTTCAAAAGGCAACTTGTACCATATCTTCTGGACATAAACTTCATCAAGATGCAACTTGGTGAAGAACTCATCGGGATAACAATCAATGCTTGTGTTTTCACCACCATGATATGAGATTTCTCCTAAATGATTCTTTACCCAATTCCCACTTCTGAAAATATTGAACGTTACTTCACTATTGAGGAAACTAAAAATAAAAACATATGAAAAATTGTATGAGCATACTGGTGAACGTTACTTCACTATCATAGATTTTTTAACTTATCTATGAGCATGTAGTGGAGAATTTCAATTTTTGTGCCCTGAGATTTGTCAATGATATAGATTCATGATTAAACTAGGCTATAGATCTGATTCGTCCCATAAGCTGTCAAATGTTTGACACAGACACAAAAGCTGAAGACTGTATTGATGAAAAATTGAATCTAGTGAAACTACAAACATATGAAAATAACTAGACAAATTGACTCTCTACACGAAATCAAAACGATAATTACGATACACGGTTCCAAATGATTAACGATTTCAAAATCTTAGCTTACCTCATTTTTGAATTCAGTCAAATCGCTCCTCCGACAATGAAACAACACTTGATACTTCACCAGTATTGCTGGGATAACCTTTGCCGAACCCAAATCGAACTCTTTTCCCTTTTAATCGCAGCCTCTCAAACAGCCTCTCAATCTCTCGGACAGAAGAACACGACGAGGAAGAAGAAGTTTTTTTCTAACCCTAAATCGATTTTGTATTTTTAATTTACCCCCAATTCAAAACGGCGTAGTTTTGGTTTTTTTTTTTCAAGTTTAGACTGATGCAAAACGGCGTCGTTTTGTTTGCCGGATCCACCGTGTCATCGACGTGTATGCCGCATCAGCACATTGAAAAGGTTGACTAACAGTTTTATGGTCAAGGTTGGATTCAGGTTGGTTTTAGTAGTTCGTGTAGGAAATTTGAATTAATTTTAAGTTCAGGTAGTAACTGGCACCGTATTTTAGTTCGGGTTTTTTTCGTCACACCAAATTTAGTTGGGGTTGTTTTTGACCCTTTTCCCGTCCATCTACCACGTTGTTTCCCTTTGCGCATTTATGCTCAAGGCGCATCCTTTATCCAACGGTGTTAACCTTTGTTCCATCCTTTATCCGAGGTTTTCATCTGGCTAACATGGATTAGAACATAAGTTGTGAGGCGGCTTAATTCTCCATGGTAGAGACAAATTAGTGACGAATCCTTGGAGATGCGAAACAAGAGCAATGTATCCAAGTGATAAATGCCAAAAATGGAAGACAAATGTTTTATGGTCTTTTCTTTCTTTAGGTTTTATGGACAAAAAAAATATAACAGAATGAAAAAAGAAACAAACATTTTAATTTGGTTTGCATAAATATTTTAGGAAAACATGATAATATAAATGATGTTATGAATAAATTATATAGATGCCTATTATAAGGTATATATTCTAGAAGGTTTAAGAATATTCTCGCTTTATTTATTCTCCAAGTTTAACTTGATCTCCAAGTTTTTGTAAACTTATATATACCTCTCATTATTCATGGAATAAAACACAATAATTTCACTTCTCTTATTTATTCACAACTCGTTATCAGCACGATAGTCTCTTGATCTATTCTTACACCGAACATGTGAGATTTAATTTATGTTTAGGTTTGTGTATTATTTCGGGATGATAAGCTATACCTTCCCCGTATCGATCGTTATGGTAGGCTATGTTTTTACGATCATAATCATATAGTAGACTTTGTGTTCTCAGATCATATTTATAAAGGGGATGATTATCAATGCTTATCTAAAATAAAAATTATCGATGGTTTGATCTTTGTCATAATTTAATCCTGTTTCGAACCATGTTTATTATCGACTCATGGTTCGTTATATTAGATCCACGCTTATCATCAATACTAAATTGAAATATTACTTATCGATACTATAATGGAATCATATTGTCCCATATTTTGTTTTATTACTAATTCATTTAACTCATGCTTTTCGAATTACGATTCATGTTATGCGTTTATTGATTTATCACTTATTGTTTAAGTTCTCTTATATTCATATAAGATACCCAGAACTTGATTTATAAAGCAAACGTTTTTTAAATCAATTATAGAGTTTTCGATTTAGCATTCTTTGTTTGACTTGATTTGTGATTCCTGCAATCAATATAATATAACACATAAAGATGTCGCTAGTGGAATATATAGGGATTATAATTTATAGATCTTATGTTTGAGTAATTAAAATATCGACTCTTTAATATCATGTTAGAATTGTGTAGAATTTTATTTTATTGAAATTAGATAATGAATCACATTCTTGGTTGATTATTTTTGTTTAATACTTCAGTAAATTATGTCGAATCTTACATGTCTTGAATTTGGGGTTCTTGATATCACTGGAAATATTTATTTGGCATGAGCATTAGATGTTAATTTCATCTAACTGCAAAAAGACTTAGTGATACAATCACCGAAGGAAATAAAGCTAAAAGTCATAATAAAACTAAGGCTATGATACTTCTTCACCGTCACCTAAAAAACGAATACATGACCGTGAAAAATCCAGAGGTTTTATGGAATAATCTGAAGGAAATGTATGATCACCAGAAACTGTGATCTTACCTAAAGCTTGTTACGATTGGTGGCATATGAGATTACAAGACTTTAACTATGTAAGTGAGTACAACTAAGCCATGTTCCGGATTACATCCAAATTGGAATTATGTGGGGGAGAAAGTCACGAATGCTGAAATGTTAGAGAAGACATTCTCTACTTTTCACGCAAACAATGTTGTCCTGCAGACACAATACCGTGAAAAGAGATTTAAGAAATATTTCCAGCTTATATCTTGTATATTCGTGGCTGAACAGAATAACGAGCTCTTGATGAAAAACCATGGTTTACGTCCAATTGGCTCAGCTCCATTCTCTGAAGCGTATGTGACATCCTATGATAGGAAATAACAAAACTATGCCTATAATAGTGGCTAAGGAAGTGGCTATAGACGTGGTCGTGAACATGTACGTATACATGAATTTGCTCGTGGTCGAGGCCGAGTTTCTTTCAAGAATTCTCACCAGAAGTGGGAAAACAAAGATGGTAACAAACAATAGAAAGCAACATATGAGAATAAATGTTACCGATGTGGAGCAAAAGACCATCACTACAAGAAAACAGCAGTAATTTGGACAGACTTAAATCCATCGGAAGATTCCGACGGATTTTCGACGCTTTTTGGACGAAAGAAAGGGTCGTCGGAAATTTGTCAGAAACTTTAACTCGTCGGTAATCCGTCGGACAACTTCCGACATATTTCTGACGACATTACTCCGTGGGAACAAGTCCGACAGATTTCCGACTAAGTTTATACGAAATTTGATAGCCGTTTGAAAAATAAAATAGTTGTTACTAGCCGTTTGATCTTGTCAGTGTCCGTCGGAATTCCATCAGACGGCCGTCGAAATGTCGTCGAAATATCATCGATATTCCGTCAAAAGTCGCACATGATTTTCCTATTAAAACATCTCCACCCTCTCTCATTCACTACAATTACCAAAGTCAAAAACACTTTCATTTAAAAACCTTATAAAATGTCTTCTTTAGATCCATATAATTATTTTCGATCGTGGATGGATAAGCCTCATCAAATTCTGGAGACGTGCCTAATTACGGAAGAGTACAAACAAGG
The DNA here is from genome assembly GCA_002933935.1 of Eutrema yunnanense. Taxonomy (NCBI): domain Eukaryota; kingdom Viridiplantae; phylum Streptophyta; class Magnoliopsida; order Brassicales; family Brassicaceae; genus Eutrema; species Eutrema yunnanense. The sequence goes on from PKML01061058.1 coordinate 548,882, forward strand.
TCTCCAACAATTCATGGCATTTGTGACCACGCAGAAGAAAGCCATAAAATCGGGTAAAATCTATTGTCCATGTACTAATTATCGGAATCATAGATTCATGGTGATAGACGAAGTTTGGTTACACATGTTTATCAATGGGTTTGTGCCTGGTTACAAAATTTGGTATTATCATGGAGAAAATAATACAATAGTAGATTATGCTAGTACTAGTGAACAACATATTGGAGATAGCTTAGAAGAATATGCAATGGACGTAGAAACTGTAGGTCATGTTTACATGGTGAACGATGCGTTTCGTGAAGGTATACCATTGGTTGCTGAGTATGAAGATAGAGGTGAAGAACCTAACTTAGAAGCTCGGAGGTTCTTTGATATGTTAGACACTGCTAAAAATTCGTTATATGATGGTTGTAGAGGTGAACATTCCCCTTTATCAGCTGCAATTAGGATGACGGGTATGAAAACGGATTTCAATTTGAGTGAGGAGTGTGTGGATGCAATCGCTGATTTTGTGAAAAATATTTTGCTAGAAGATAATTTTGCACCAACATCATACTATGAGATACATAAACTTGTTGATGGTCTTGGGTTGCCGTATCAGATGATGGATGTGTGCATCGACAACTGTATGATCTACTGGAGAGAGGACGCATACCGTTCGACATGTCGTTTTTGTCGTAAACCTTGATATAAGGAAACAAGTGGAAGAGTGTTAGTCCCATATAAACGGATGTGGTATTTGCCGCTAACATAGAGATTGAAGAGGTTATATCAATCCGAGTGCACGGCGGGATCAATGAGATGGCATGCAGAGCATACAACTGGTGGAGAAATTGCTCATCCCTCATATGCAGGAGCATGAAAACATTTTCAATCCATGTATCCCAGTTTTGCGTATGAGGCGAGGAACGTATACCTTGGATTATGTAATGATGGTTTCAACCCTTTTGGGAAGCATGAGAGACAATATACATTGTGGCATGTAATTGTAACACCTTACAATTTGCCGCCATATTTGTGCATGAGACGAGAGTTCTTGTTCCTTAGCATTCTCGTTCCTGGACCAGAGCATATGAAGAGATCACTCGATGTATTTTTGCAGCCATTGATTTATAAGCTGAAAATGTTATGAGAGCATGGTGTTGAGGCGTTTGATGTTTCTTGTCAACAAAATTTCATCATGCGGTCGGTACTTATATGGACCATTAGTAATTTTCCAGTATATGGCATGTTATCCGGATGGACAACACATGAAAGGTTATCGTGCCCGTACTGTCAAGATAACACATATGTGTTCCAATTGAAGCACATATGAAAAACGGCTTGGTTTGATTGTCATAGATAATTTCTACCAAGCGATCATCCTTATCGTCGGAGCACCACATTTTTTAGGAAGAACCGTCAAGTATTTGATGGTCCACCTCCTGAGTTAGATGGACGTTATTTGATGACTCAGTTCCGAGATTTTGGTGCAGAGAAGACCATTGATTTTAGTGATAACATGCATCATCCTGTTGACGGTTGTGGCAACCTACATAATTGGAACAAGATGAGTATTTTCTGGGATTTTCCCTATTAGAAGGACCATCTGTTGAGACATAATCTAGATGTCATACACATTGAGAAGAATTTGTTCGACAACATTATGAACATTTCTCAATGTTCAAGGGATGACGAAGGACAATCTGAAGTCTAGATTTGACTTTCTAGATATTTGTTCTCGTAGAGCACTACATGTGACCACGAACATGAAGCCTCTAGTCCCGACTTTTCGGTTGGAAGAACCTTCAAAGACCGAATTTTTTACTGGATTTCCGATAGACTTAAATTCTCGGACGGATACACATCTTACCTTCGTAATTGCGTTGATCATGGAGAAGGAAAATTTTCTAGGATGAAAAGTCATGATTGCCATGTTGTGATGCAGCGCATCCTTCCATTTGCCTTTGCTGGTCTTCTCCCACGTAATGTCCACGAAGCAATTGCATGTATACTAATTATGTTAATGATATTTATTATTATTGTATTAATTAATTAGATACATATTATATTAATTAAATATTCGTTAATGTCTACTTAATTTGGTGCAGGGATTGGTGCATTATATGCACGCGATCTCGTACAACCGACGATATTTGAAACCTTGCGGATAATATACCCGTAATCCTTTGTAATATGGAGAAGATATTTTCACCTTCGTTCTTTGATGTTATGGAAATCTACCAATTCATCTCCCTAGAGAAGTAAAACTTGGGGGGCATGTTCAGTACCGTTGGATATAACCTTTCGAACGGTATATGTTTCATCTAAAGAAAAATGTAAAAAATTTGAGCAAAGTCGATGGTTCTATAGTCGCACAGAGCATCAATGAAGAAACCTCAAATTTCGCCGAATTCCACTTTCCAACACAAGTCAAAACAAAGAATCGAATACCAGCTCGACATGATGACGGAGGGGAAATGCCTTATTATCCGGTATGTGTTCCTAGTATCTTCTCACAAATTGGCAGACTCAGTGGAAAAGACAAGAACCGAAGGCTTTCAACATAGGATCGGAATCATTTGCATATGTGAATTCTGATAAATTGCGACGAAGTTCAAGAATTTGAGAGGTATTATATGTGACCATGCTAATTATTATCTTCTTATATATTTGCTAGCTAGTTATATTACCATTAATGTGTGCGCTTCAATTTACACATGATTTATATAGCTCAAATCCGTTACGCATATCCGCTCAAAACAGAGAACGACCTTATCGAGCTCAAACAGGAACAATTTGCACGTTGGTTAAGACATCATGTAAGTGTTTTAATTAACTAGATCTTATTTTCAAATTTAATAAATGTTTAAATTAATTGCAATTTGTTCATGCAGGTAAAGACAGAGTTGTCTAATGGCCAATCATTTCTCACGTGGTTAGAAGAGATGGTGCAATTCTCCCTAACTGTTGCAAAGTCACATATGATGTATTGCACACGGGGCTACACTTTTAAGATTCTTCAAGATGATAGGAGCAGACCAACTTCTGATCACGGTGTATCTATTCAATCCAGTGATCTTGCATACTATGGTGTTCTTCATGAAATTTTAGAAGTTCATTATCCGGAAATGCTCGACTTGAGATGCGTTGCATTTTTATGCGATTAGTACGACACATTAGTTGGAAGTGGTGTGCGACACGACCAATTTGGTGTTACATTAGTACATAGCAGAAGACGACTCCAGAAATACGACCCATTCGTCCTTGCTTCGCAAGCAGACCAGGTTCGTATAGGTTTCTTTTATTTGTAGTTGTTTGAATATCTCATTAATATTTAATTTCTAGAGTTTTAAGTTTTCTCAGTATCTAAATCTGAGATGTTGTAGGTATGCTACATTCCCTATCCTCGAGTGAAAAACAAGCAAGACCCCTGGATTACTATGACTTCGATAAATCCGAGAGGAAGGGTTTATGGGATTTCAGATCATGAACCTTTGCAACAGAGCTTTGTTTAGGTTCGATCGATCATTCCCTCAAAGTCGATCTCGTGGTTGAATTCACCGTAGAAGCAGACGCTCATGTATTTGAGGATTCAGAGGAAGAAATTGAAGAATTTTGGGAAGATCATGATTCAGAATCATCATATTATTTATCTGACTCGAGTTCAGAGTAGTACTTTACTTGTCTATTCCCGTCTATTTTAAGAATAATTAAGTTTGTCCTTCTTAACCAAAAAAAAACATGTAATATATTCATATAAATTTCATGATTCTATAGTTATCAAATATTTAATTTGTATGAATACAACATTTTTTAGTTGAAATCGGAAATACTAACTTTTCGACGGGATTCCGACGAACGGTCTAAAATAGGGGTTTAGCACGTGTTACTCATTCTAAACATATTTTATAATCATCCCTCGGATATTTCGTCGGAACTTTTCGACGGCTTTCCGACGAAATTTCTAAAATAGGGATTCAAGGTTTAGAGTTTCATCTAAAAATTATTCAAATCATAGATAAACATTTTTGTTTGTATATACAATGTATACAACTTGTTATGAAGTTTAAAATAACCTTCATTTCAATAAGTTTTATAAATGTTGTGAAATTTCGTAGAAGTGTTAGTAAAAGTTATTGTATTGACTTCGTGAATTATAGAGTATTGACTTAGTAAAAGTTATTGTATTGACTTCGTGAATTATAAATGTCGAAAATCTGTCAGAATATTCCGAGGGATTTCCGACGGATTTATATTCATCGATCAGTTGACTAACCAATAAAATCACATGCAATGGATATTCTCTGTCCGTCGGAAATAATTTGAGAGTTCTGACATATTTTCTGTTTTTCGAGACCGCCGAAAGTTGGACCGCCAAAACCTAAAAAATATTGGCAATTGACTGATTTCCGACGGATGTGTCAGTCGGAAATCGATTGCTTTAATTAAATAATCGACTTCTTCTCTCTTTCTCTCTCTGGCGATTCTTTCTCTATGTCTCTCCTGCGATTTCGAGTTCTCCTTCAAATCTCTCCAAATCTTCCATTAATCTTCCTTCCTCAACACCCAATCATGGATAGTAGGTAAGTTTTTCATTTCTTTTCTTTAATTTGTTTTTTTGATGAAATATTAAATTTATTGATCTGAATTATAATATTTACAAAAGAATATGAATCGAAACGTAAATCAACTAAAAAGAAACAAAAACAGCTTTAGAAAGCAATAAGTAAATGAGCAAAAACGAAGAGATTTCATTGCCAATCCAGAAATTTAACGATTCGAAGCAGTGAACCATCTTCGGAGAAGGTCTTGGATTCGTGGGTTTGTTGAGTAGTCAAGAGACGATATTCTGTTTCGAATGAGCTTGTCGATACGCCGGACTAGCTGACTCGCCGAATTATAACCATTGTGATGTATTCTCGCATTTTTCTCTCTCCAAATTGAATAGAGAGTTACCTGGAAGAATGGTCGGAGTAAGTTTTGGTGCTGGAAGTCCCCACGTCGAACAAGTGATCGGAGAGTTTCGTCCTAGTCAGGATCTTGTCTATTATGCAAAGGTTTCCCCGCGATGTCCGACCATATCGTAAACGAATATGGACACGCAAAAAATAGATGATCGCGAGTTTCATCCGGTTCGCCGCATAGCACACAGGCTAGATGAGCTCCCCACCGTCGCATACGATCACCCGTTGTAAGCATGTTGTGCATAGCAAGCCAAGAGATAAATATACATCGTGGAATCCCTTGACTGAACCAAATGAGATGCCACCAATGAACTTGCGGATGATGAGTACGCAATTGGTTCCATATATGATGAATAGAAAAGGTCTGTAATCGTCAGGGCTGTGTCGCCAGAAGTAACAATATGGTCCATTATCGCTGCTAGGATTCGGCTGGGCTCTGATTTTCTCAATTAGCGGATAGAGAGAACGCAACCTGATACGGCGCACTCGCCACCCATTCTATCCAAACACGTCTTTAACAAAGGTGGAGGGAGGTATCCCGAGGATGCGAGGGCCTGCAGTTCCCGTAATATCAATGATTTTCCCCATTGGCAGCCAATTTGATATATCATGGTTTTTACCCCGTTTAAGCCATGACATAAGTCCGTTTTATAGAGTCTTTCTACTATTTCGTAGTGTTTTAGAGTCTTTTACAGGTTTTAGCACGTTTGGAGCATAATTGGATATATTGGAGCTTTCTGGAGCATTTTGGAGCAAAGCAGACGTTCGTGTAGCTGAGAACCCGATTTGAAACATCAATATCGATCGATAAGTATCGGTCGATACTCACCGAAGCAGACACGACCCGCGACTTTAATGAAGAGTTGAAGAATTGCAGAATGGTCCAAAAGACTTTATTATTTACAAGACGCCCCAAAACGTGATTTAGGTTATTTAATAGGATTTTACAGCCACTTTAATTGGTATGCTTTATTTTACTTTGGTTTTGTGAGAGAGCTTTTTGAAGGGAGACAAGTCTGAAACTCTGTTCGTCCGAGAGAAGATTTCGAACCCTCTTGTTACTCTCTCTGATTTATTTGATGATTTATTCAAACATGTTTATTGCTTCAATTCCCATGTCTGAGTAGATCTCTTGTTAGGTTTAGGGTTCTCATAAGGGTTATCTCTGAATGCTAGATTGATTAGTTATTAGGATTCACCATCTGAATTAGTTCTTCGCTTTAGGTTGTTTGCAAAACTAATTCTAGATTGATCACCTAGAACTTAGATCTTAGGATAATTGATTAGGCACGAGAGTGCGATTAATTACCTGAATGAACCTAAGGTGAGCAAAATAATTATTCGCAAAGAGATTTGGTTTAGTTATTTTGTGAACAAATCAAACCTGATTTAAAAAGCTGATTTAGACTTTAGGATTCGCAAAGAGTTTTGAAATTCATAGGATTTAGATTTAGATAGTTTTCGCAACAAGAGTTGGTCAACTATATCTTAGTGATTTGAGTTCAAGAACCGCGCTAAATCTGAATCCTGACTAGTTAGTTTATCTGCATTCATTGATTTCCTGAGAAATACCCTGAACCTAGCTTTCTCCTAATTGAATTTACAACCGTTTTAATTTGCATTCTGTTTTCAATACCAATGATTTGATTAGCGTAATTTTCACCTATATAATCTATTGTGTGTCTCTGTGAGTCCTTGTGTTCGACCCCTACTATACTCCAACTACTGCTTAGTACTTTTAGGGTATTAATTTGAGCATATCAAATTTGGCGTCGTTGCCGGGGACTCAATTCGCCATTAGATTTTAGTCTGAGAATTTCGACTAAACTCGTCGGTATCGATCGATACTATCTAGTATCGGTCGATACTCGCCGTTCTGTTTTTGTTGATATCGATCGACACCACTTGGTATCGGTCGATACTCATCACGTTTTTGTTACTAACATTTTTGACTCTTGTTTTCAGGTGTATGCCTAATCGTGAAACCAGAAAGAACAAGAGCACTCAGCTAGTTGATCTGTCATTTGAGCAGCTAGCACTTTTGGAACGTACAAACCGAAGAGCAAAGAAGCCAACAAAAATGAACAACAACCAAGATGAGGTTGTTCAAGATGCAGCTGGTGCTTACAGGGACCTAGAGGGTCGGTTGTGCAATGAGAGAGGACAACGTCTGGATGGAGAGGGGAACATCATTTCACCTGCTCCTGTTGTCGCTGGGAACGCGAACGTAGTGGATGCTGGGAATGCTGTGGTTAATCGTGGTAGAATGATTGGTGAGTGCAACAGACCTGACCAGTTTTACGCAAACCGATTTGCGATTCGGCCTCCTGCTTTTCCGAGGAATGACTTTGAGCTGAAACCTACATACTACACTCTTGTGGGACATCACCATTTTCATGGTCTTTCCTGCGAACATCCCATGGATCATATTGAGAGGTTCGAGGACTTGGTCACTAGCATCAAAAGCAATGGAGTGTCCTACGATTACCTTTTCTGCAAGCTTTTCCCATACTCTCTTGGTGGGGAAGCAACTTACTGGCTGAAGCAGTTGCCTCCTGGATCGCTAACTACTTGGGAGGAGACTAAGAATGCTTTCCTGACCAATTTCTATGATGATGCAAGATTCGAGGATCTAAGGAACAAGATCTCCCAGTTTTCTCAAAGACCTACTGAGGCGTTCAAGGCTGCTTGGACGAGATTCAAATCGTATCAGAGAGATTGTCCACATCATGGATACTCTGATGTTCAGCTGATGGATTTCTTTTTCAGAGGACTTGATTGGAGGTATCAGATGACTCTGGATGCTTCAAGCAATAGAAATTTCAACACTAGGTATCCTAATGAAGCCTATGTCTTGATTGAGAACTTGGCTGCTTGGATGACCAAGAATGCTGATTATGAGAGGAAGAAGCTAGCTGGTAACATGGATGGCTCACAGATCGTTGATTTTCAAGCTAAGTTGGATTCTATGCACAGTCTTCTGATGGATGGCTCACAGATCGCTGATTTTCAAGCTAAAAGGCTGTTCACTTTGCTGAAGATGTTGAGGTATTCAACGAGGACGAAGTAGAGGATGTCAACCACATTGGTGGTTCTGGTTTTCAAGTCCAGAGGAATCAATTCAACAACAACTGAAACTTCAACAACAACTCTCAGTAAGGAGGTTCAAATCATTTTGGTCATAGATCATCTCAGAACAGTGGGTACACCAGGAACTATGAAAATTCATCCTATCAACCTGTACCTGCTAAGCTCCCAGATAGCAAGATCAAGTCTATGTTTGAACAACTGATTCAAGGACAGCAGAAGCTCACTGTGGATTTCAATGGGAAGTTTGATGTCCTATACAATGATCTGAGTGGAAGGATCGACGCTATTGATATTCAGCAGAAGAAGCTGGAACTTCAGATAGCTCAGACTTCAGAGGCTGTGAAAAGGCAAGAAGATTTCCTTCCAGGGAAAGTAGAGAACCCAAAGGGCCATGTCAATGCAATTACTTTGAGGAGTGGAAAAGAGGTCGCTCCGGGAGTAAAAATTGCCCAAGATGCGGATATTTTCGTCGATCTTAACGATGAGGATACCAAAACCGTTCCAGTATCGATCGACACTAGCCAGCATCGATCGACACCTATCAAAATACTTTCACGGGACAAACCAAAACTGCCTGTATCGATCGTTATCACTCCAGTATCGGTCGATACTGATCTCGCAGTCAAATCAACTCCTAAGGTTTCGAAGGAAGTGCCTAATGTAGTTGCAGAAAGAGTCTACATACCAAGGATACCTTATCCCAGGGCTTCTGGGAAGACTAAGAAGGAGGTAGAAGACTCTAGATGCAAGGCGATTATGGATAAATTGATTGTGGAACTTCCTTTCATCGATGCTATCAAGACTTCTCCAGCTTTCAGAAGATACATCAATATGATGGTGTCCATCAATGTGAACCTTGAAGACGGATGCTTGAGGATTACTCACGAGTGCAGTGCAATCCTGACCAACATGATCCCAAAGAAGCTGCCAGACCCATGGAGTTTTTTGTTGGATTGTACGATATTCACGGACAGATTTGAGCGTTCTCTTTGTGACCTAGGCTCAAGTGTCAACCTTATGCCATACTCAGTTGCCAAAAGGATGGGGATGGCAGACTTCACAACCACAAGGATTTCTCTAATACTTGCTTATCGTTCTGTTAGACTTCCAGAGGAGTTACTCGAAGATGTCCTGATTAAGATTGGAAATTGCTTGATTCCGACTGATTTCATCATTCTGGAGTACGATGCTGAGCCTAAGGATCCTCTTATCCTAGGCAGACCATTCCTTGCAACAGTTGGTGCTTTGATTGATTGCAAGAACGGGAAGATCGCTCTCAACATTGGTGATTTGGTCATGAGTTTCAATATGGACAAGATAATGAAGAGACCAACCATTGATGGGCAGACTTTCTTTGTCGACACCTTCAGTGACATAGCTGAAGAGTACTTCCTGGGATGCATCCTGAGGACCCATGAGAAAACATTGGTCTGTTCAGCCACTTCAGAGGGTCATTCGTGTGATGATACCGTTGGATACTCAAAGAAGCTCGATTCAACATCAACGGTATCGATCGATACTCTCCCAGTATCGGTCGATACCCTTCGACTAGAAGGAGAGTTGGCCGAGAGTTCTAAGCAAGCTACTGGGCTTGGAGATTGGAGTGCAGAGAATGCCCCTAAGGTTGAACTAAAGCCACTCCCACCAAATCTGAGGTATAGTTTTTTTGGTCCTAATTCTACATATCCAATGATTGTTAATGCTTCTTTGAACAACACAGAGATTGCCTTACTGCTGAGCAAGCTGCACAAGTATCGCAAAGCATTTGGCTATTCTCTTGATGACATTTTAGGTATATCACCGGATATGTGCATGCATATGATTCACCTTGAGGACGAGTCAAAGACCTCAATTGAGCATCAGAGGAGGCTGAACCCGAATCTGATGGAAGTTGTCAAAAAGAAAGTGATGAAGCTTTTGAAAGATTGTGTTATCTATGCTATTTCGGATAGCTCTTGGGTCAGCCCAATGCACGTTGTTCCTAAGAAAGGAGGGATAACCGTGGTGAAGAATGAAAAAGATGAGATGATTCCTACTAGAACTATCACTGGACATCAAATGTGCATTGACTACAGGAAGTTGAATGCAGCTACACAGAAAGATCATTTCCCCTTGCCATTCATTGACCAGATGTTAGAGAGGTTGGCTAGTCATCCCTACTACTGTTTTCTTGATGGATATTCAGGTTTCTTCCAGATTCCTATACATCTAGATGACCAAGGGAAGACGACTTTCACATGTCCCTATGGCACGTTCACATACAGGAGAATGCCATTTGGATTGTGTAACGCTCCAGCCACTTTTCAGAGGTGCATGATGTTTATCTTCACAGACATGATTGAGGATTGTATGGAGGTATTCATGAATGATTTTTCAGTATACGGACCATCGATCAAGGACTGTTTGGATAATCTGTGCAAGGTGCTCCAGAAATGCGAAGAGAAACACTTTGTCCTTAATTGGGAAAAGTATCACTTTATGGTTCAGGATGGCATCGTACTTGGGCACAAGGTTTCTGAGGCTGGGATCGAAGTTGACAAGGCCAAAATTCAGGTTATGACAAGTCTCCAACCACCAAATTATGTGAAGGATATTCGAAGCTTCCTTGGTCATGCTGGGTTTTACAAGAGGTTTATCAAAGATTTCTCCAAGATAGCACGCCCACTCAATGCTTTATTATGCAAGGAGATCAAATTTGATTTCACACCTGACTGTCTTGCAGCCTTTGAGGAGATTAAGAAGGCTTTGGTGAGTGCTCCTATTGTGCAACCTCCTGATTGGACTTTGCCTTTTGAGATCATGTGCGACGCTAGTGACTTTGTTGTTGGGTCTGTTTTGGGTCAGAGAAAGGACAAGAAGCTGCACGTCATTTACTATGCCAGGAGGACATTGGATGATGCTCAGAGAAATTACAGCACCACAGAAAAGGAACTACTGGCAGTCGTTTTCTCCTTTGAGAAATTTCGATCCTACTTGATTGGGAGCAAAGTGATTGTTCATACTGATCATGTTGCTCTCAAGTATCTGATGCAGAACAAGGATCTCAAGTCTCGCCTTTGTCGTTGGGTTTTTTTGCTACAGGGTTTCGACATCGAGGTTAAGGACAAGAAAGGAATAGAGAACGGATTCGCTGACCACCTCTCTAGGATTCGGATCGATGCAGACATCCCTATTGCTGATCAACTACCAGAGGAATCCCTTTACTTTATTGAAACAGAGTTTCATATGGGTTTCGCAGAAACTCAACAATTCCCACGAATTGCAGGTCTCGGTATCGATCGACACTCCTATGGTGTCGGTCGATACTTGGCGATTTCCGAACCGGTTCTGACTATTGAACACCTTGGCATTTCAGAGGAATATCTCGTAGCTGCAGCCAATTCTGATCAACCATGGTATGCTGATATCGCCAACTACCTCGCTGCAGATGCAGAACCAAAGCACCTCAAGAACTATCACAAGAAGAAGTTCATGCGAGACATAAGGCGATACTTTTGGGATGAGCCTTACCTGTACAAGCACTGCTATGATGGTGTCTACAGAGGGTGCATTGCTGAATCAGAGGTGCCTAATGTGTTGTTACATTGCCATGGATCCGACTATGCTGGACACTTTGCCACTTTCAAGACAGTGTCCAAGGTTCTTCAAACAGGGTTCTGGTGGCCTACTATGTTCAAGGATGCTCATGTTTTCGTCTCACAATGCGATGTCTGTCAGAGGAGAGGAAAGATCAGTAAGAGACATGAGATGCCACATAATTTCATCCTTGAAGTTGAGATTTTCGATTGTTGGGAGATTGATTTTATGGGTCCTTTTCCTTCATCGTATGGACACAAATACATCTTGGTTGCTGTAGATTATGTGTCTAAGTGGGTTGAAGCCATTGCTAGCAGAACCAATGATTTTTCTGTGGTTATTAAGCTGTTTAAGACCATTATTTTCTCTCGATTTGGAGTACCTCGAATTGTGATAAGTGATGGTGGCTCTCACTTTATCAACAAAATTTTTGAGAGATTGTTGAAGAAGTATGGTGTGAGCCATCGTGTTGCTACTCCTTATCATCCTCAGACAAGTGGACAAGTTGATGTCTCCAACAGACAGATCAAAGAGATTCTGGAAAAGACAGTTAATGTTACAAGGAAGGATTGGTCTGTGAAGCTGGATGACGCACTTTGGGCATACATGACTGCTTTCAAGACACCATTTGGGACTACACCGTTTCATTTGCTTTATGGAAAAGCATGTCATCTTCCAGTGGAATGCAGCATGGGCTACAAAGTTGATGAATTTTGACTTCAAATCTGCTGCTGAGAAGCGATTGATCAAGCTGAATGAGCTCGATGAGCTTAGGCGTCTTGCCTACGGAACTCGAGGCTGTGCAAGGAGAGGACTAAGGCGTACCATGACAAGAAGATCATCTCCAGACACTTTGAACCGAACGATCAAGTACTTCTGTATAACTCTCGTTTGCAATTGTTTCCTGGTAAATTACGTTCTCGTTGGTCAGGTCCTTTCACAGTCAAAGAAGTTAGACCACATGGTGCGATTGTTCTGACAAGTCTTTCTGGCGAGGAGTTCACTGTCAACGGACAAAAGGTAAAACATTATTGGGCGAAAGCCGAGATTCCAGACGGGCACATGACGCCTCTAGATTATGCACCCATTGCCTGAACGGTGGCACAGTCAAGCTAATGACATTAAAAGAGCGCTTGGTGGGAGGCAACCCACTGGTGAGTTTGTTTTTAAGTCTTTTCTTTTTATTTTTCGTTTTTGTGTCTGTCAGGATCAAACATGGAGCAAACACGAAATCGCTGAGTGTCGATCGATACCCCTTGGTATCGGTCGACACCCTACGCGATTCAGACGGTTCATCTTGTCGACTTAAGCCGTGTATCGATCGATACCAGGTTGTGTGTCGGTCGATACTCGATATTCCAGCACGGTAACTTCTTGATTTTTCAATCCACTTGGTCCATTTAATTTTCTTTCACCAACTATAGGCTAGATAATACTGGGGACAGTGTTGTTTAAGTCTGGGGGAGGTAGTCGCTGACTTTGTTTTTGTTTTTCTTAGAATCAGTCGTTTTTGAGTCATTCGTTGTTTTATTGAGTCAAAAATTTGTCTAAGACTGTGATCTTTCTCTTGAATCCATTGATTTGACCTTGCTTCTAAGTGACCATTGTTACAGAATCAGTTCTAGATCGACTAATGAAAAATCCAAAGGCTGACCAGTTGACTAGAAGACACTCATGTTTCCAGCAAAGTTCTTTAAAGCCTGAGCCAAATTTTTGCACTTCATCAATGTGGTTAGTACCCATAGAGCTTGATTCATCATTCGTATCTGACAAAGGAACCCATATGTGTTTAAAGTAATGGTATTTCTCTCCCTGTTACAGGTTAATTAATAAGATGCATTAAAAGATGAGATGATTTTCTTCTGAGTAGAGGGTTTGGAAAATTTCCAACGATCCCATTATTCTACTTGGTGAGGAATGATCACACAAAGGACTGGAAGCGAGGTTAGGATTTTCCTATGATGCCATTATTCGCCTACGCCTTTGATACGCTGAGAGGGAAGAACCGGGGATTCAGTGGCTAACACCATCACTACTCGCGTCTCATACCTTGATGTGTATATGCAAAGCTAAAAAAAAAGATAAAAGAAAGAACATAATAAGAAATAAGTCTGGGGAGAGAAATAATACCAGAAAGTGTGAAAAAGGTTGTTCCTTGTCAAGATATTGTATGGGAAAGAATCTAGAAGGTTCTTGGTATTAATCACAACGATAAAACTGGCGAGGATGGCTTGATTGAACGATGCTGTGAAATAATGTATGTAGTCTGGAAAGCAGCGAATGTCTACGGAGAAGTACATGGTGGTTAGATCAAAAGCTGGTTAGGTAGCTTTTGGGTGTTTGGGAAAATGGTCATTGCAACGTTTCATGAACAGGTGAATCTCTACGTTTTCAAACCTCTTTCTCTGGTTTAGTGTTCTATTTGCTTGAGGGCAAGCAAATGCTAAGTCTGGGGGAGTTGATATATCATGGTTTTTACCCTATTTAAGCCATGATATAAGTCCGTTTTATAGAGTTTTTCTACTATTTCGTAGTGTTTTAGAGTCTTTTACAGGTTTTAGCACATTTGGAGCATAAATAGAGATATTGGAGCTTTCTGGAGCATTTTGGAGCAAAGCAGACGTTCGTGTAGCTGAGAACCCGATTTGAAGCATCAGTATTAATCGATACTGCCTAGTATCGGTCGATACTCACCGAAGAAGACACAACCCGCGACTTTAATGAAGAGTTGAAGAATTGCAGAATGGTCCATAAGACTTTATTATTTACAAGAAGCCTCAAAACGTGATTTAGGTTATTTAATAGGATTTTACAGCCACTTTAATGGCTATGCTTTATTTTACTTTGGTTTTGTGAGAGAGCTTTTTGAAGGGAGACAAGTCTGAAACTCTGTTCGTCCAAGAGAAGATTTCGAACCCTCTTGTTACTCTCTCTGATTTATTTGATGATTTATTCAAACATGTTTATTGCTTCAATTCCCATGTCTGAGTAGATCTCTTGTTAGGTTTAGGGTTCTCATAAGGGTTATCTCTGAATGCTAGATTGATTAGTTATTAGGATTCACCATCTGAATTAGTTATTCGCTTTAGGTTGTTTGCAAAGCTAATTCTAGATTGATCACCTAGAACGTAGATCTTAGGATAATTGATTAGGCACGAAAGTGCGATTAATTACCTGAATGAACCTAAGGTGAGCAAAATAATTATTCGCAAAGAGATTTGGTTTAGTTATTTGTGAACAAATCAAACCTGATTTAAAAAGCTGATTTAGACTTTAGGATTCGCAAAGAGATTTGGAATTCCTAGGATTTAGATTTAGATAGTTTTCGCAACGAGAGTTGGTCAACTATATCTTAGTGATTTGAGTTCAAGAACCGCGCTAAATCTGAATCCTGACTAGTTAGTTTATCTGCATTCATTGATTTCCTGAGAAATACCCTGAACTTAGCTTTCTCCTAATTGAATTTACAACCGTTTTAATTTGCATTCTGTTTTCAATACCATTGATTTGGTTAGCGTAATTTTCACCTATATAATCTATTGTGTGTCTCTGTGAGTCCTTGTGTTCGACCCCTACTATACTGCAACTACTGCTTAATACTTTTAGGGTATTAATTTGAGCATATCACAATTAGCATACCAAAACGAAATAGAATCTCCATCCCGAACCTCTCCTTTGATAAATGTTGCCGCTAGTGATCGACGATTTAGTAACTTCCTCCAAATTCATGATCCAATGGTAGAATCCGGTGCTGTCCAAAAGCTTCCATTCCGCATGAGGTTGTGCTTCGTCCAAGCAACCTACAGCGATCCCGACATAGTGTATAATCTCCATATGAGACTGAGCGCAAACACACGAGACACATCACGAAGTCGACGAATCCCAAGTCTTCCTTCTGATTTTGGTTTGCAAATATCGACCTAGGAAACCTTTGCACCCGTGGAGATATTCGGATTACCCGACCAAATGAAAGCACCACAAAGCTTCTCAATCTCGTCAAAACAGCGAGAGGGTAAACGAAAGACCAAGCACAAAAAAATTGAAAAACTCGTGATGACTGATACTATGAGTTGAAGTCTTCCCGCGTAGGAGAGTTTCTTACTTGTCCATGAGAGTAATCTCGAACGAATTTTATCAATGAGCGGAGCATAGTCATGGGATGCCATGGATTTGGTCGTCAATGGAAGCCTAAGATATCGAATCGGATGTGTGTCAATCGGGATCCCAATCTCAGCCGCTGTAATCAGCATCTCATGTTGATCCCTTCCGCCAACAAATAGCGATGATTTTGTAGCGTTGACATGTAGCCCCGAATTTTGCACAAAATCATCAAATACCCAAAACGTTTCCCGTAATGACGAGGGTGAGCCGTCCGTGAAAAAAAGAATGTCATCTGCGAAGCTTAGATGGGTGACCCGGACCTGATATGATCATGAAGCCATCCGAGAAGACCTATGTGCCTTGTTCTGCACAAACGAAGTCCATGATCAACTGGTCTAGCCCAACGACCACTTGTACTAAATTCTCACCTCATCTAGAGAACTCCTCTAAGGTGAATCAGTCCAATCCGATTTCAGGTCAGGAAGTTATTCAACTTTCAAATCATATGATTCTCGGCTTACGCCAGTTGGACCTACGCATGTTCAAAAGAGGATTGCGACCACACCATAGCAAATCAAGCTATGAACCGAATTATTCTGGAGTCTTGATTCATCATAGAAACCGAGAGAATTTGATTCACATCAAAACCGGTTCTGAATCGGAAGTTATGGATTTTACAAACCAATGGATCTGCTTCAGGCCCTATTGCGCGACTGAGCCAAAGATCATGCTAAACAGCCCAACTCAGATACTATTTAGCTACGAAACCAATTGGAGAATCTTACTGAATCTCTTATATTTCCATAAAGCCCAAGATAAGAGAAAATGGCTAACCGATCTCAAAGTTATTGCATGTTTGCCTAAGTGGGTCGACCTGGTGCTATACTTGGAAAATGCTAGGCCCAACTGGATTGGAAACTATCAAACTTATGTTTGGCATCCAGGGACATTTCTACAAACCCATCAAATTCAGATTCGACCAAGTAGTTCAAGGGGCAAATTCTATGGTCAAAGAAGTCTAAGAGTCCATTGCTTCATAGTTAACTATATGGATTGCTTTATAGTTACCTATACGGATCTTATAGTTAACTATACGTGGCCCAGAATGAAGAAACAAGGGAATGAAGTCAGGGTCCCAACCCAATAGTCAAACTCGTTTTTATTACTTTTAATTGTCTAAAATGTCTTTTGGCATTTCTCTAGTATAAGACTTGTCTTTTCACTTTGCAAAAACACAACTTTCATCTTATCAATTTTATGTGTGATTTTCTAGAGAGTGATTCTCTATTATTATGTGTTAACTCTTCGATTATCTTGGTGTGTTCATCCAAGTGATCAACCGGTCATAGAGGTTTGTCATCACCTTTGTGCGTGTACCATTCTACCAACGGCGTCCTTGAGAGCGTTTAAGTGTGTCAAGCGTTGAGAAACATCGAGAGTGATTCTCGCATCTCTTCCCATTGCACCACGAGTCTTTCGGCCTAAAGTCATCCACCGCCTTGTTCATTTGGATCGCTTGCGGTTCAGTTGAGTCCAGGATTATCCCGTCACCATCATTTGAGTCGTTCCTTGGGAAATTCTGTATCATGACCTGTGTGCATCGAGGATGGCTTCCAATTCTCCAATCTACAGCCGCTCTATTTAACAATCTAGATAGCACATTCTGAACCATCACAAAAAGATACGGGGACAACGATCATCCCTGCCTTATACCACGATTGCTAGCAAAGAAACCCTCGAGCTCACCATTCACAACGACGGAGAAAGATGCCGTAGATATGCACAAATAAATCCAATTCACAAACATCTCGGGGAAATGTAGAGCACGAAAGATCGCAGTGATGAAGGGCCACTGATCCGTATCAAATGCTTTCGAAATATTGAACTTAATTGCACTTCGAGGAGTAATCGAATCCTTGTGATAATCTTTCATAACCTCAGTAGCCAGTAAGACATTTTCCAATAGCAATTTGCCTTTGACAAACACACTTTGATTTGGTTCAATTAAATCTGGAAGGGTAGCTTTAGTCGTTTGGCAAGGATCTTGGAGATGATTTTATAAATCATATTGCAGCAAGCAACTGGCCTGTAATCTTTCATAGTGAGACATGTACAGTCTAATCTCTTGGGAATAAGCGCAAGCAGCGTTGCATTGATTGAACGAGGCAGAAAACCGTATATGAAAAACGATTGTACTGCGACAATGAAATCTCGACCAATGATTCCACATGCTGCAGTATAAAATTCCTTAGTGAAACCGTCTGGACCAGAGGCTTTGTTAGACGACATAGAGAAAAGAGCTTGCTATATTTCTTCTGCGGTAACTAGAGAGAAACAAGTTTATTGCATGATTCTGGTGGGCATCGATATTGTAGCAGATCTGAGAGATAGTCGATAGAAACTTTCGCAAACCCAGAATCCTCATGTTGAAGAAACTTTCGAAAATGCTCAGCGACTTTCACCTTTATATCCTCCGGCCTCGTAGTTTCCTCACCCGCGTAATTTATCAGCCTTCGAATAGCATTCCGCGAAGCTCTGGCCTGTGTAATCTGATGATATAAAGGAGTGTTTTGATCACCGAAACGAAGCCACTGAATACGTGATTTTTGTTCCAACGTAGCAAGTTTGTTCCAACTTTCTGAGGCCACATAAACTGCTTCTATATTCGTTGGCGATGGATCTTCCAATGCTCTGTTTTGAGCAGCAAAAAATAGAGTATAAGCCTCTGGTGTTCGTACATGTAGATTCCCAAACTTCGTTCTGTTCAGTTCTCTAAGGGGAAATTTGAGTCTCTTAAGCTTTTGGTGAAACATCAATATCGCTGCCCGAGAATGATATAATTGTGGAGTTTCTGTCCAGACATGGTGAACTGTAGACTGGAATTGAGAGTGTGTAGCCATGAAGTTGAAGAAACGGAAAGGTTTCCGATGATTTGAACTAGCACTTGATAATTTCATTACACATCTCGAGTGGTCTGAGATACCTGCCGCCTTAAAGGATGCGAGGGAATGGAAAATGGTTCAGCCATTCTGATTTTATCAGAGCACGATCCAAACGCTTCCCCACCGGATTTGAATCTTGATTGTTTTATCCATGTGAAAATAGACCCCGTAAATGAAATATCTGAGACACTGCAATGGGACACCATGTTCTGAAATTTCTCATTCCCGTTGTATTAATGGTGTAGTTTAAGTGACGAGAATGATTTTTTAAGGACATAATCTTGTTGAAATCCCCTAGGACTCTCCATGGCATTGGAGCTTTCAGCAACGATGAGCTAATGTTACAGAGATCCGCCCATAAAATTCTTCTCTCACCAACGAAATTCGAGGCATACACGAAAGTGCAGAGAAACCGAGTGCCCGTCGAAACAACCTTCACCATACATGTAATATGTTGAAAGCTTTTGAAAATTGGTGTGATTTCAACTGCCGGCGACCAACCAATCCAAATACGACCCAATCTATGATACTCATAGTTTGTCAAACTAGACCACCTGGAACTACATACTCCAAAATTGCAGTCGAATTAGTTTCTTGAACTCTGGTCTCAATAAAGCAACCGAAAGCAGGTTTCACAGCTTGTATCCAACGACGAGCTACATCATGTTTGCGAGGCATATTGAACCCCCGCATGTTCTAACCAAAGAAAGACGTCATAACTTCCGTGAGGAAGTCTTCTTTGAGTTTTGGATACCAATCTCCTTACGACTCGGGATGGGTTTTGGGGGACCTCGAGATCGGCTACGGTTTCCTCCATTCTCTTTTTTTTTTTACTATCAACTCATGTGCTACGCCTTCATTTCCCATTTTGTCTTTTCTATGCTGATCATTATCTTCTTCTTCTTCCCCAATATCCGATTCATATATTTCACGTTCTTCTCTGATTTCACTGTCCTTTTTTCCCTCTTCATCTACCTTCTCAACAGTTTTTACAACATCAATTTCACTTTCTTCGCGGAGATTCCCCAGAATTTCAACCCATTTGAAGATTCTGAATTTTCCCGAGGGTTTTCTACTATTCTTTTCCCCTGCGGTGAGTTCGTTTTCCCTTGACGGGATACTGTTTTCCACTCTTCATTTTCCTGACTGTCCTTCTCTTGAGACACCTCTTTCAAACTGCGTACCTCTGGAGGAACAGCTCCTGACACCTCTGATATGTTCAAAGCAGCTCCTTGAAAAGGCGGAGTTCTCTGTAGATCATGCAAGAGTTTTTGTGCTATCTGAAATCGCTGCTGTCCCTAGTCCCATTTCCGGTTTGTAAGTATCAATCCCTTCATGAACCACTATGCTCTTCTCCTGCTACGTATTTATGACTTTCTTAGCTGAACAGTCCTTGTCGCCAAGTCCCCATTTGAGGCACACATTACATCGAGGAGGTAGCCAGGGGTAATTAACATGAACAGTTGTGCTTTCACCTTATTTATCCTTGAAACAAATCTGCTCTGTGAGCGGTTTTTGCAAATTCACTTCGACCAAAATTCTTGCCACATCCATTCTTATGCATCGCTCTGTATTCGGATGAAGCTTGACGAAACCTCCAGTAGTACGAGATAGAAAACTCAATCCTTGTTGTGAATAGAGATAACCCGGAACACCACGAAGATCCACCCAGAGGGGCATCCCTGAAAGATCAGGAGGGTTTTGGGCTCTGGGTTCCATTCATGAACCACCAATGGGATATCCACAATGTGCCAATGCCTGCGTTTCAGGATTCGCTCACGAGTATAGGGATTCTCGATACGAAAAAGAACAGTGGTCTTATTGAAAAATTGCACATCGATTTTTGGTGATCGCTCTGTTGAGTTCCATATCATGTTGACCGTCGCGTGAATCGAACCCACATGAGGAGCGACTCCCAAAAAATAACCTTCCACGAAATACTTCCAGAGAGGTATTGCATCCCCAATAACTTCGTCAGGAATAGAGATCTCAGCAACTCCATTAGCAACCACAAAATCGGGCTGTAGGTGAGAGATTGAGCTTGAGGACTCCTTTACCACCGAGGACCATGAGTCGTTTTTGACATGTGAGACATATGTTGAAGGGATTTTTGGTGAGGAGGGGGTGGAGAGTCCACCGGCGCCGGAGGGGGCTCCATGACCGGCGGTAAGCCTGCCGTGAGAAGAAAACCAGGCGACTATTGGAGGGGGCGGCTAGGGCGACTATTCGTTCGCTGGATTGAATATTGTCTCTTTTCTTTAATTTCTTGTTGTTATGTAAATTTTGTTAGATTTTATATTGGTAGGTAGTTAGTATTGAAATTAGATTGTTTGGTTGAATTGTTTTGTTAGGTTTTAGATTGAATTTGTTAGTTTTATAATTTAAGAAATAAGTTTTTTTTTAATTTTAGGATTATAATTTTATAAGTTAAAAATTATAATTATATAAAAAACATTTTGTATAAAAATTATAATTATATAAAAACGTTATTGTAAAAATATTATAATTATATAAAAAGATTTCTGTAATTTTATTTTATATAAAAAACGTTTTTCAAAAAAAATTATAATTATATAAATAACGTTTTTTTAAAAAATTATAATTTTATATGTTAGAAAAGTTTTCAATTTTGTTTCTAAATTATTTGAAATGTTTTGAAAATTTCCGAAAATATTTGAAATGTTATGAATTTTTTTTTCAAATTATTTTAAATGTTCCTCAAAATTTTGAAAATATTTGAAATGTTTTGAAAATTTGAATTGTAAAATTGTTAAAATTTAAGATTTTGTGAAAAATTACCTTCGATATATACTAATATTGTTTATATGTTTTTTCGTAGGTATGACGACTTTCTCCGACATGATTCACAAGGCCGCGCTCAGTCTCGGGATTCGGTTTGTAGCGGAGATGCGATGGGATCTGAAATCCCAGAGTCCGAACAATCCACTGTCCCCAGCCGGATGAGGATCGAGGACCTTGTCTACGTTCTTCAAGATGAGGAGCGCCGATGATGGTGATCCATCCTAGATTCAGAGCAAAGAGGCGGTGGAGCGAGACGTTGGTGTGTCTAGGAGAAAGATATCAAGGGCGATCTTTGATCACCCTACTTCGTGTTACAGATTAAAAAATCAGAAAAATTCAAAACAAAAATATTTTCTATGGCACTTTGGACTTTATGAGGGGATGATTGGTGGCGGTGGTAACCCTAGTGATGACACAGGGATCGCCGGTGACGGTAGGATAGATCCCACAAATGCTTACACGTTTGGATCACTTTGATTGTGCCAAACTCACGTTTTGGATGGAGTTATGATCTCCATATGTAGGATTGGTTTTCTTCGGTATGAAAGCAAGAGGGATCACGTTCTCTAGTTGGGCAATGCCTTTAGTTACTATTCGAATTGATTCTTAACTGTGACTAATTGCTCGATATGAGAGCATATATGAGAGCAGATTTGTTCGCTGTTTTCTTGTATGGTTTCTGCCAATTTCTTGCTCGCCTTCTCTTGGTCCACCAGCTTGGTAACCAATTTAGCTAGCACTATTTGCACATTTATTTGCTATTCGTGAGAGAGCATCATCTATGCTGGTCATTTATAAATTCGTGCTTTGAATTTAGAAAATATAGTTGATGTTTCCTATGGACGGCGCCGAATTTTGGATGCCCAAATCGACTTCTCCAAATGAGAATTCAGAAGTAGATTGTGAAGATACATATTCTGGCCCAGCTTCTTGGTTGGATCAAGAAGCTGTATCAGATCACATCAGGCAGCTGAGTTGCTGACATGGACGCGGGAGCTGATGATGTGACGAGGCAAGTTGCGTGAGCTTACTTGGCAAGAAAATAAAGGTGTGATTCGTTGAGGAGATTTAGTGAATATTCTCCACAACAAACAAGGAAGGGATAAGCTTGAAAAAACAAAAAATATCCCTAACTGCTGATTTTCGAAGATTCTAGGTTGTAGGGTTTTCGGGGTGGGTTTAAATATTCTAGAGAGGCAATTAGACGTGGGCAAGCACTCTAGAATATTGTTGTAAAGTTGGAAACTTCGAAGCAAAAAGAAAAGCTTAGAAGGTGGGTGTTGATTAACTCTCGTTGTGTCTCACAAGCGGGTGAGTAGGATCAAACGAGAGTTAGGCTTAGATTTATTCTAAGTCGGGTTTAATCTATTGGGTAGAATAGGTTAAGTTACTTCCGAGATAAAGGAGATCCTTGTAAAAGATCATTTATCAATAAGAACAAATATACAAGCGTTGTATTTGACGCGTTCCAAATCAAAATCATGTTGTTGTGCACCTTTATACTTCTACAGGTTGCATAAATTAGGGCTAAGTTTTCTTTAATTAGGCTAGGCCGGATGAAATATAACAACAATAAAGAATGAGAAAATATGTTCTTACTCGATGAATGAAAATAGATTATACAAATGTGTATTTCTCTATAGTATTTATGTGTAATGAGAGTGTGCTTAAGCGTATATGAGCCAAACTGATCACTAATATAATCCATTTTTATACATTTTTAACCTTAAGGTTTCAAAACTTAACAAGTGTTTTTTTTCCGATTTTCCTAAGATTTCTAATGTTGTAAAGTATTTGTAGTGTCTAGAGTTTTTATAAGTTATTTGGACGAAAAACAAAGTGGTTTTGTTTTTTTGTTGGGTCAAATTTGAAAGTGGTTTTAATCAATACAACAATGCAATAATAAGTTATGTTATTTCTCGTGAAGACATAACAAGCAGTCTCGCATACGAGACCTCATACAACTGCATCTACCAGCGGACAGAGACCCCCTCGACCTGCGACCGTACGTTGGAACTGCAACACCATCTCATTGACGTAAAATAGGGCCCAACTTTTCTTTAAACCCCTCCCCCAACTAATGGTATTGATTCCTAAATGTTTAATTGTTTCTTGATGAATGCTTACTATGCTTATATTGACTAGTGAAATATACTATGTAAATTGTATCCTACTATAATTAATTATGTATGTTAGTCCTTGTTGTGTGTCAAAGTAATATGAACTCACTAAGAAAATTGAATTCTTGAGACTTTGTGTGGTCTTTCCCTTCCAAGTTTTAGGTAGAGGTTCAAGAAGGAACATCAAGGTCTGGGAAAGATTTTTGTGTCTTTACAAATGTAATTGGTTTCCGTTGCATCTTCAAGCAATCATCAAATTTTCATTTCTATAAACTCTCAAAAGTCAATCTCTAAAAAACCCTAGCCGCTCTGAAGACTTTCCTTATTTTGTCTTTCGCAAGTTTCGCCGTCTCCAGCCATGGAACCGCCGCCGTTGGCCCTTCTATCACATGTACTTCAGTATCCCCTCACCAAAAAGCCTATAGCCCTTCTATCCATTCATCTTGGTCAATCATCCTTGCTGATAAAATTGTGACGCCAAATCCATTGCATTTGTCTATGGAAGTGATCAATGGAGTTGCTTCAGCTTCGATCCCTGAAGAAGTTTTACACAATGCGCAGCCTCTTTGGTCCAAATGCATCGTTTGATACTTTATCGGTGATGCTCCGCACATCCGTAAGTTTCACGCCACAATCAACCAAATTTGGAGATTCCTTGAGATATCCTCAAAGATTGATGTTCAATTCCTTAACTCAAAGACTGTCCTCTTCTGTATCAACAATGAACAAACCAGATCTCAATTTCTTCGGAGACATTTCTGGCACATTTTTGATATTTCCCTATTGGTGCAGGAATAGAACCCTCGCACCTCTAGTTTGAAGCCGAAACTTTCATTTATGCCGATTTGGGTGGATTTCAAGTAAGTCTCAGATCATCTCTTCTTGCACAAGGGTTTGATGTTCCTCAGGGACCTGGTAGGGGATACAAAAAAATTTCATCCTAATACAGAGCATTGTATTCGTTTGGATATGGCTCGAGTTCTAGTGGTTGTTAATTTGGAAAAACCATTACCATAAAAGATTTGTCTCCAAGCTGAACATGAGATATCTATTCATGTTTCTCACCCGTGGTTGCCGCCTCGTTGTATGTTGTGTCAGAGTTGGGGACACAAAGATTCTGAGTGTGCACAAATGAGGAAGGGATCTGTGATCCTCGCAGAGAAAAACGCAAAACATGTTAGGCAAAGTCCTATCAAAATTATGAAAGCCAATGCTACTGTTGTGCAGGAAAAGGAATGTTCAGAGATGTAGGGGGAGATTGCATGAAATGTTGTTGTTGTTGTTGAGGAACCCATCGCAGAGACATTTGATAAATTGAGAAAGACAAATGAAAATGCAGAGTAGATGGTTATCGAAGAGACAAATACCAGAAAGGAGGAGTCATGGACGGTAGTTGCAAGTAAAAAACAACCAGTCAAAGCCCTACAAGGAAAACCAACACGTTCAGAGGAAAAGGATCCAAAAGCCAGTTCACCTACGAGATTTAAGGTACTTGAGGACATTTTCGAGGAAGACGTCGAGAAAGAGGAAGGGAAGACTTTGAACAGTGGCGTTGCAGGGGAATCATCTAATGAGGAAGATCTTCCTGTCATTCCATCAAAGGCAAAAAATGGACCATGAACACGTGGAAAGTCTAAACCTCCAAAGAAGTCCATCGTAGCAAAGAAAGACAAACTGATTTCCTCTCAAAAGAACATCAAAAAGGCTTCCTAGAGGAAGCACTAATGATTATGACGCAATTCTTCGCGTGGAATACTAGGGATTTCAACAAAATATGCAAACATAATGTGGTCAGGTCTTGGATTCGTCAAACAAATCCCTCTTTTGGTTATTGATATCATCGTATTTTGCATCATTCTAGCATCCGTTTCATATAGGTTTCAATTCATTTGCATGTAGTTCATGATATCTTTTTAGCATTTTAGTCATTTTAGGAGTCTAGTGTGTCCACATTTAGTCCTAGAGAGTTCTTGCATGTTTTGGATCGTATTTCAGGTGTTAAACAAGGAGATTCGAGACCCGAGGAGAGGAGACACAGACCGTACCGAGGTCACTGCTCGGTACTGGTGCTTGGTATCGAAAAGCAAGCTTAAACACCGAGCATCGACCGATACCAGGTGTGACACCGAGTATCGATCGATACCGGGGAGTGAAATCGGTACCAAAGCTTCAGGGGATTACACCGATGCCACTACTCGGTGTCACAGCTCGGTACTGCCACAGGAAGAACCCGGGGGAAAAAGTCCTTAATACGGAGCAAAGATACCGAGGAGTGACCTCGGTATCCACTGAAGAACAATCGCCCCGATACCGAGGCCACTGCTCGGTATTGGCTCATCGGTGTAAAAACCCAGGCTCAATACCGAGGTGTTAGACTGAGGTGTGTCCTCGGTATCGATCGATACCGAGCAGTGACACCGAGGTGTGTCCTCAGTATTGGCCGAAACAAAACATTTTATCCATTTAAACCGGGTCGGTACCCGGTTTGTCCCGGGTCGACCCGGTTCGTCACTATTCACTATTTAAGCCCAAAAACCTAATTTGGAAGGCTAAGTCTTTTCTTAAGCAAAAACCCTCTCTAAGAGTGATTTGTAAGAGATTGATCCTTTTAATTTATGTAATTTGAGTATTGTTTTCTTGATTGAATCCATCTATCTTCTACTTTCTAATCATTCAATCATCTTGATCATGAGTTTTAACACTTCTTTTCTTGGATTTGTTAAACCCATGATGATTAGTGAGTAGTCTTAAGGATCTTGAGATAAGGTAGATTAGGGTGATCTAGGGTTTGATTAGTGGTGTTTAGGATTAGATAATCTTATATTCCTTCTTGTCTAGAGTCCTTAATGCTAGATCTAGCTTGAAAGAGTGGATCTAGATCACAAGGCATTTCATGAACACCAAGTGTTTGATGAAATGCCAAGACCAACTAGACAAGAGATTTATGTTCCTAACCTAAGACATTAGTTGTTTAGGGTATATCTTTGGTTGATCTTGTTATGATTCTTAATGCTTGCTAATTGTTAATCCACAAATGATGATTTGCTAATGAACTTGATAATTAGCATAGTGATTAGTTGCTTGAAAGAGAACTAATCTAGATTAGAGATCTATTGCCTAGGAATTAGCTTTTTGAGTAAATGAACACCACTAATTGAACTTGGATCACCTTATATCATTAACCTTATCTCTTGTTCCGCTTTTGTTATTTGGATTACATCTTGCTTAGTTGTTTTACTTGTTTAATTTGGATACTTAATTACCAACCACCTTGTTTAGCTTAAATTACTTATGAACCTTGCATTCTTAGTGTTTAGAATAATCTCAATCATGGATTGATAACCTCTTTACTACATCGTATTGGGGATATTGATACCTCCTAGAGACTAAAAAGTCTTGTATCAATTTGGGACCGTTGCCATATTGGGATTTGTTTTAACATTAAGGTTTAGGCTCTTTGTGAGATTAAGCTTTATTTCCTACAAAGTTACTAATCTTGTTTGCTTTCAATTGCTCTCTCTAAACCTATAGGTGCATGCATACACGATCTCGAGGCAACGACAATCTAGTTGGATCACGGGACGACATACATCGATCATACCGAGGGTTTCGAAGAAGGGACGGAAGTGTAAGACAACAAGAAGTTGAGACCAACATGGAACACTATGAAAACATTCCACTTGGGAACATCAATGAAGCCATTCCCCACCAACGGAACGGTGGGAATGGGGATGGACACGGCAACAGCCAAGGTGGTAATGGAAACCATCCCGCACAAGGTGGTAATGGAAACCATCCCGCACAAGGTGGTAATGGAAACCACCACGCACAAGGAGGGAACGCGCACAACGACCCTCTTCCACCCGCCTGGCCAAGAGGTCCCAACCATCCACCTAGAGCTAGAAACGTTGTTGGAGAAGGTGATGTCGCTAATGCTCACCAAAACCGCCAAGGCATTCAAGCTCCACCGGTGGAGAATAACAACTTCGAATTCAAACCGGGAGTTATCAACATGGTTCAAGCCAATAAATTTCATGGCTTGTCCATGGAGGATCCATTTGACCACATTGACCAATTTGACCGGATATGTGGTCTCACGAAGATCAATGGTGTCTCCGAAGATGGGTTCAAGCTTCGTCTCTTCCCATTCTCTTTGGGTGACAAGGCTCACCAATGGGAAAAGACCTTACCTCAAAGATCTATCACTTCGTGGGATGATTGCAAACGCGCGTTTCTCGCCAAATTCTTCTCACCGGCTAGAACCGCCAAGCTTCGCAACGAGATCTCAAGTTTCACACAACGATCCAATGAGTCTTTCAATGAGGCTTGGGAGAGATTTAGAAGCTACACGTCTCAATGCCCACATCACGGCTTTAGCAACGCCTCTCTCCTTAGCACGCTCTACCGTGGTGCTTTACCTAAGATCCGTATGCTTCTTGACACGGCATCTAACGGGAACTTCTTGGCTAAAGACGTTGAGGAAGCAATGGAGCTTGTCGAGAATTTGGCCCAAAGTGACGGTACCTATGGCGATGACTATGACCGCGCCACAAAGACCACTAGTGATTTTGATGAGAACAAACGGGCCAAAGACATGAAAGCTCTTAACGACAAGTTGGACAAGCAAGCCAATTTGATTGACAAACTACTAGTGTCTTCCCAAATGAGAATCAAGGTTACTTTCAAGAGGAGAACGTAGACATGAACACTCAAGAGGAGGTTAACTACTTGGGGAATCAAGGGAACTTCCAAAACCAAGGAAACTACCAACGGAGTGGCGGATCACTTGTCTAGGGTGAGGATAGAAGACCTCGTCCCCATTGAAGACAAGCTTCCCGAAGAAAGTCTCATGGTTGTGAAGGTATTGAGAAGAGGGGTTGAAGCCGTGAATGGTATGGAGGAAGCTAGCGGTCTACAAGATAAAAAGCTCCCATGGTTTGCGGATCTAGTCAACTACCTAGTTTGCGGGAAGGAACCGCCTTTGGATGGGTATAAGAAGAGGAAGTTCTTCCACGACGTTACTAGATACTATTGGGATGAGCCCTACTTGTACAAGTTGTGTTCGGATGGGTTGTATAAGAAGTGCGTAGCGGAAGAAGAAGTGCAAGGGATCCTACTCCATTGTCACGGGTCAAGCTATGGCGGGCATCACGCATCCTACAAAACCGCTACAAAGGTCTTGCAATGCGGTTTTTGGTGGCCTTCGTTATTCAAGGATGCACATACCTTTGTCTCCACGTGTGATGCATGCCAAAGGAAAGGGAATATTGGGAGGAGAGATGAGATGCCCCAAAACCCAATCCTTGTGGTAGAGATGTTTGACGTGTGGGGCATCGACTTTATGGGACATTTCCCATCATCATATGGTAACCAATACATATTGGTGGCGGTCGATTACGTCTCCAAGTGGGTGGAAGCCATTGCAAGCCCGACCAACGATGCCAAGGTCGTTCTAAAACTGTTCAAGTCCGTAATCTTCCCGAGGTTTGGAGTTCCGAGAGTGGTCATTAGTGATGGAGGTAGTCATTTCATCAACAAGGTGTTTGAAAGCTTACTAAAGAAGCACGGTGTGAAGCATAAGATAGCGACGCCTTACCATCCTCAAATGAGTGGCCAAGTAGAAGTGTCAAACCGGTAAATCAAGGCCATACTTGAGAAGACGGTTGGGGGTTCAAGGAAGGATTGGGCCAACAAGTTGGATGATGCTTTATGGGCATACCGTACCGACTTTAAAACACCTATAGGGACTACACCATTCAACTTGCTTTATGGGAAGTCATGCCATCTACCGGTTGAGTTGGAATACAAGGCCCTATGGGCGGTGAAGCTACTTAACTTCGACATCAAGACCGCACAAGAGAGGCGGTTGATCCAACTTCATGAGTTAGAGGAGATTAGGCTCGACGCATATGAGAGCTCGAGAATCTACAAGGAGAGGACCAAGGCATTCCACGACAAGAGGATTGTGCACAAGGACTTCAAGGTTGGGGAGTGTTGGTATTCAATTCCCGGTTGAAGCTCTTTCCCGGGAAACTCAAGTCAAGGTGGTCGGGTCCGTTTGAGGTTAAGGAAGTGAGGCCGTATGGGGCCGTTGTGCTTGTTAACAAAGAAGGCCAAGATTTCATTACAAACGGCCAAAGACTCAAACCCTATCGGGTAGATCAAAGCATCGAGAAGGGAGGATCAATCCCCCTCGATGATGTCCCTCTAGCTTGAGAGCGGTAACAAACGTCGAACTTAGTGACGTTAAACAAAGTGCTATTGGAAGACACCCCAAGCTTATCATTGTACATACTTTCTTTTAGTTTATCTTATTTTTCTATCTTGCTAGATCTTTTTGATGTTTTTGTTGAGTTTGCATAGGGGTTCAAAGGCAAAAAGGAGAATACCGAGGTGTGACACCGAGTATCGATCGATACCAGGTGTGACACCGAGTATCGATCGACACCGAGGAGTGAAATAGGTATGCCGAGTAATACGAGGGACCAATACCGACGTCACAGGTCGGTGCCACAACTCGGTATCCTGACAGGGGAAAAACTTCCTTAACACCGAGCAGTGACACCGAGGAGTGTCCTCGGTATCGACCGATACCGAGCAACGACATCGAGGAGTGACCTCGGTATCGATCGATACCGAGGTGTAATACCGAGGTGTGTCATCGGTATTCGCCCAAAATTTGGACCCGACCCAGGTAAGTCTCCTTCTTCTTTCTTATTGTCGCGACCAGACCCTCATTTCTCAACCAATTTTCGCGATTCAAGAGCAAAATTTTTCCACAATCTCCCTCTTTTCTCAGCCAAATTTGGTGATTCAAAGCCCTATAATCTCGATTTTCACTGCTCTTTTTGGATTTATCATCATTTCAAGCATCTAATCCAAATTCCCCAAGGTATTATTCATCTAAATTTTCGAAAACCATAATTTTGTTGTTGAATAAACATTGCTTGAATATGGTTTGATATTGTGGTTCATTTGTGCAAATACCTTGGGGATGGTTTATCTATGCTTAAACTTGATGATTCATATGAGAAATTGGGATTTTAAGAAATTGGGATTTTGAGAAATTGGGATTTTGAGAATTAGGGATTGTGAATTGGGATAATTTGTTTGTTAGGTGCGAATTGTGACATTCGTTCATTGCTCTAAGATCATCTTTTGGTAATCCCTTGTTGATTTGATAAGAAATTGTGCCTATGCTCATGAATACTCTCAAGCATATTTGTAGGTACAATGTCGGACAAGGGAGCTCCATCGACACGGGCACGGACCATGGTTTCAACCAAAGGGAAAGGAATTGCCCAAGCTACGGCAACGGAAAAAGGAAAAGGGATTGCCAAAGCTAGTGCCAAGGCAAAAGCTAAACCCACGGCCGCGACAAAGGGAAAAGGAAAGAGTGCCGAAGAAGAGGTCGAGAGAGAGAATGTCCCCACGCCGGGACAGACAAGGCCAAGTGAGCAACAGTATTTCGACAAATTTTGCCAAATGAAGTCCGAGCAAGGCAAATTCGTCGATACGGAGACAATGGAAAGGATGGGTATAAGCGACGAAGTGTGGGCTCTCTTTGAGAATATGGGGCTAAGGAAGTTCATGAGCATGAAATACGAAGCTACCAAGGCACTCACCGGCAAGTTCCTAGCCACCTTACGAGCTAAGTTCTACGACACGGAGCATGGAAACTCCGGATTTGGAGTTCTAAAGTTCGGACTCGAGGGAACAACCTACGTCGTCAACTTCCACGAGCTTTGCGAGATATTCGGGTTTAGAGAAGAAGGTACTTACGGAGGGCAATACTTTGACTACCCGGCAAACGAGCTCCGAAATCTTTGGGCAACAATTGCTAGCGGGGAATTTAGAGCCGGTGACTCCAAGAGTGCGAGCATAAGGCACCCGGCAATCCGATATGCGCACAAGGCATTGGTCCATAATTTCTACCACAAGGTAGAGATTGACACGGTAACTACGGAAGAGATGGAACTGTTGGGGCTTGGGCTAAAGCCTATCCTACCCGTTCTCGCAAACGGTGATGCATTCGAAGGCCCGGAGAGAATTTCTGGTCTAGCAACGCTCTTGGTGAGACACTTGTTCCGTTACCGGGATTGGGCTTGGAAGACAAAATCGAAGAAGGCAGCGATTTGCCTCGGTTGGGTGATAACTCCAATTCTCATGGCAAAGGGGATCAAAATAGCCCTTGGCCAATATGATTGGAAGTCTTTGGATATGGCTTACCTTTCCAAGGTTAAGTTCTTCAAGGAATACATCGAAGGAAAGGTGGTTTACAACCTCCAACTCACCGGGACATCCTTGGCACAAGTCCCCTTACCCAATCCCGCAATCACCAATTTCCATGACCCGAGGAACGTCATGTTCATCCCTCCACAAGAGTACCACTACAACTCCACCGTCGACCCACCTATGCAAGCTTTCCGCAAGAAAGCTCCACGGAGAACCGCCGTCGAGGAGCCAATTAACATCGACGAGGGAGAAGCCGATGAGTCATCACCCGAGACCGTCTACGGTAGTGAGCGCTACCACTTTAACCCATATGATGGGGCCATCATGAGCCAAGCCACAAGACACGCTCACCACCAAACTCGTCTCCTCCAACGAATGTGCAAGTGGCAAGACAAAAACATGAAGAAGATGGTCAAAACGATCAAGTCTTTGAAGAAGACGGTGAAAGCCATGGGTCGAACCATCAATGAGTTAAAAGACGGAGGTTGCGGAGCGAGCTCGTCAAGAGCCGGTGAAGGAGGGGATGTTGTCACGGATGCTAACCTCGCGCCTCGAGGAGAGGATTGGGAGCTCGGCATTAGCTCAAACCATCCCACAGCCCGACAAGAAAGGGCAACAAAAAGGAGAGCGATGCGGTCTCCGTCTCCCGTCTCAAGTAATCCATCTTACTCAATGGGGTCTACATCCCCATCTCCAAGCTTCTAGGTACGATCCAAAACTTTTGTATATATTTTCTTTTAAGTCTTGCATTGTATAGCTATCTCTTGTTTTTG